>BMAW01110146.1:268611-443218 GCA_019974015.1 Nephila pilipes | reverse complement strand
CGATCGCGTTTCAATTTTTTTTAACTATTTAAGAAACATTCCGTGATTTTAACACACGTGGTCATGATTAAATTAAAAAATAGTTAGAATATTCAAAGAAATTCTTTTATGTTCGTTTGAAATATGATAAACTGAAGCAGGATGTACAACGTAATGACTTGCTATCCATCTCGTTTATATTCATAGAAAGGAAATTCAGAATAATTCATAGACGAGAACAGGATCAAGAGAAACACACACGCAGACATACAAAAAAGAGTAACATGTGGTTTTGCATATCGCAAGTGAAATTCGCAAGAATTATAATTTGACATATAGACGTGAGCAATATTCAAATGCTTTTTCTGAGTCAGGGTGCACATGAAAGTTTTTGACCCGATGCCAAAAGTATTTATATGACTTAGATATTTTAGGAGAGTGCCTAAACAAAAATTATCGTTTTCATGAAAATTTTCGAAACCTTATTACTTTTTATTAAGGCCCGCATATTTACGATTTCAAGAAATGGTTTGTATTTGTTTCCAAGATAGTTAGTTAAGGCGTTAATGTAAGTATATAATTTTTTAAGAAACATTAAAAATCTTTATTTGCATTTTCTGGAAAAATGCTATTTTTTATCACAAGAAAAATCTCATTTCTTAAGTATTTTATGTATTTAAATGAAATTTTACCCCAATGTTCTCATATATATATTATATTATATATATATGAGAAGTATATATGCTATATATATTATAATAACATATTTTCTATATAATATAGTATTATATATATATATATTTATATATATATATATATGTATGTATAGTAATAACTTATATGTATAAAATAATATATGTATATAATATATATATGTATGTATAATATGTCTATATGTATGTAATAAAGCCTTAATATGTATAGATAATATATGTATGTATAAAATAATATGTATATGGAAATAATGTATATGTATGTATGTATATGTATATGTATATGTATGAAATAAATGTATATGCATATGTATGTATGTATGTAATATAAATGTAATATGCAGCAGCAATAATAATATATATGTTGTTTGTAACTATATAATGTTTACTTTAATTTTAATTACATGTAGTTGATATAATATTCAATCAAATAATTTATCATTTACTTTAATTTTACTATCGGAAAAGTTTACTATTGTCTATTTTTCGATATTTTATCGTTTACTTTAATTCTTATTTTTAATTGGATAATTTAATAATAATTTCAATTAAAAAAAAAAAAACATCATGGGTGGCGAAATCTGTTCTTAGCAAAACTTTGCACATAACTTTTTAAATTTGTTTTATTTTTGCTCAAAATAAATGTATAACTTTTATTGATCAATTATTTAATTCAAAGAACATTTTAATCAAAGATTATTTAATCGATTCGAGTGGACTAACTTTTAAATTGAAAAAATGAATGCGTACATATATGGTAGGATAATAATTAACATATGAAGGGTAACAACCTTGGGATGAATTCTCCATGCGCCGCAGTCGAATACTAATTGAGCTTTCCTGCCCATTGGTGAAATAAATCTGTTGCACTAGCAGGATATTTAATGATTATAGTAGTTATATATAAGTGAAGCTTCCGTGTTTATACACAGAAGATTGCAATAATTGATTAGTTATTCCTGTCTATTGAATAAAAATATAATATAGTTGTGAGCTAAAAGGGTGTAAGTAATATTTTAAAAATTATTAATAGCATACACATTCGAAATGTAATGTATATTGATACAAAAAAACAGGCAGAGTTTTTAAGTTGAACGACTGTACTCTGACTATAGAAATGACTGCTTAAAACTTTTTTGGTTTCCAATCACAGCATAGCAACATTTTAAAAAATGAGACAAATAAATTAATGGTAATAAAACCGGAAAATTAATTATAATTATTAATTAATATTAAAACAAATTAAAATTATTATTATAGTCCAAATAGAATGATTTACAAATCGTTGTATTGGGATTATATTCATGATAGGGAAACAGTTCTTTTAATTTAGCATTGCACACATTTTTATCATTTTCTAAAATGCACGGTAAGACTTCTAAAGAAAAGCTGTTAGGAATCCATATTTGTATTATTTGATTTAGCATTTCTTGGGTTTTTAATTAATTTAGAATTTTGAAAAGAAGTGGTAAATGAAATAAACCAGTTCCTTAATTTCTTGTTATATAGTATTTCAAACCGCTAATATTTCTAGAAAAATGTTGCTTTAATTTCAGGAATACCAATATTTTTTTTACCTAGAATAAGTGTTCTTAAAAAGAGAGAGACGATTTCAGGTTCTAGGGACTCACTCGATTTTTAAATATTTCGTGATTCTCATTCCTGCTATGTATTAGTGAAATAACTCAAAGAATTATGCAACATCCTATTATTTTGCAGCGTACGTTGTTCGCGTTTTGTACAATAAAAATTATGTTTGCATTCACGACAAAGTCGGAAAATATTAATAGGTTTTTCTTGAACACACACTGACTTTAAAGTAATAGGACTCCAGGGTTTATTTTTCATTAGTAAAATTAAAGTATACAAATGTAAAATTACCATAGGTTCTCAAAAGCCAAATCTTCAGAGTCACAAGCTTCTAGCTTGAGAACATTGAGTTCGAGTCGCGAGTGAGCTAAAAAATTCCATGGCGGTCATACCTTCCATTTAAATGGGTCTTAAGTAATATGATATGTAAATCTGATGAATGCAATATTAATTCAAATACCATCTTCGTTAGCTGACCGTATTTTGAGATAATAGTTACTCTAGTGCAATGCTGATTAAAATTAAGCAAACTCTCTATAATGAATTATTATAATTATAATCCTATCAGAAAACTGTAAAATTTAATGCTCTGTAAAACATACTTGAATTGAAAATTCTGTATAAACTGTAACTAAAATACATTTAGGTAATTAAAAATTATTAGCATGAATATCTTACTTTCGAAACAATACCAAGTAAACTATAGCAATAAATAATAATTATGTACAATCTCAAATTTAGGATAAATTCTCTTTAAATTATGTACTATTATGGTTAGTTTGAACACTGAAATAACTTTAGGTGAATGTAAGCAACTTTAATTTTTTTTCACGAGGAATAAAACAAAAAACTTTGACTCATCCCACCCTAATAATTGTGTAAGAGATGAAAAAAAAATCACAGCTTTGAGAAACAAGTAATTATGAATGATAGACTCCTATTTCCACGTCAGATGTAATGTCCTATTTGTCGCCTAACTCCCAAAGACTTAATGACTGTGATTATTAAAGCCATATCCTAAAACCACTAATTAATTTCGTCCAACTGTTAAAAGACACAGATTTGATCCAATTTCTTTTCATCTCTGTTTCTGAGACGCCCTAACCTTAGTAAAAAGAGATCACTTGATTTCATTTCATTCTGAAATCAAGATAAATTAAGTTCTTAAACGCGAAGAAACTGCACTATGGAACCTTGCAGAACTTCCTTCTCGTAACATTTTAAATTATATTATTAAGTGTAATCTATTCCATTCCCCATAAGAGAAAAAGTAAAATATATAACTCACTTCAGAAAAATAATTTGTAAATAAAAAATAACTTTTTTTTTTTTTACTCCGTAACATCATGGTTATCTTTGAGATCACTTTTGTCTAATGCCAAAGATCCTTTAAGAAACTAGGTACACATTTTCAAATTTCTCAATTTTAGTGATACTGTACCGCATAATATACACACACAAAGGGAGTATCGTAAAGTTTTAATTACTACTAAGAAATAACTGAGAAATCTGGATAAAATTTATTTCGAATATTAATTGATCCTTATGTACACAATGTTGTAAATTACATCTAAACGTGTTGAATTGTTTGGTTTCAGGAAGCCATGGATTGAAGTTACCAGCAAAATGGAGAAGATAAAGAATTCAATCTACTGAGTTCTACAATGACGACCTACGAAAAGTCAAGAAACATAGAACTTTAGATGATGACCATGTAGAGGAATCTTAAGAATAATAAATAAAAATTAAGTTACTATATATCGATTATTTTTAGTAATAATTAAAACCTTACAATATTGCGGGCTGTTTCGATCTACGGGCTTCTGAAAACAGTCCAAACAAATCAATGTCAAGAGCTGTAATTTATAATATTATAATATTATATACACATGGATTCATTAATATGCAAAATATATTTTATTCATATATCTTGGTTATTTCTCAGTATTTATCACGACTTTACGATAACTGTCATATATAAAATATAATAAAATTGATATCATTAAATGGAAATTAATAACGTTCATGAAAAGGTATATGTAAAATTCCATTATAGTGTGAAAGAGTTAAAAATTAAGAAAAATCTAAATGGATACCACAGCAATTAAGTAGCTTTTACAGACTGAGGACTGAAAATGCATGGTTAACTAGTTCACTGGATCAACTTTCCCAATAGGCTGAAATTACTCTGTGACCACTTGGTTAGTCCCACAATAACAAATATGCTTACACTTTTAAATATTATCAATTCAAAATGAAAACTTACCTGTAAGTGTGATGAAACTAATCTTATATGCACTGAAAAAGCATGGCTGGTGTAGGTCCGCACATAAACTTATAAATAATTAAATAATAAATAACAAAAAAAAATAATTAAAAAAAAAAAGAGTTAGAAAAATTGTTAATGTATTAAAAAGGTTTTCATAACAAATTATTGAATACTGATGCAACGTTTAAATTTTAAATAAGAATATATTATTAATTCAAAATTATTTAATGCATCTTTATGATGAAGAAATGCAAAATATGCACATGTTTTAAATATAGACTGTGAAAATCCCATCAGCATTCTATACAAGAAACGATTGTTGAAAGACATTTACCCCCCCCCCCCAAATGGAATGATTCGAACTGTGAGTGAATGAGAGTGGCGTTTTATGGTGTTAGAGCCATACATGGCTATGCTGCGCCAAACAAGGTGAGAATGTGATCTAGACGTTTGAAAGTTAAAATTTAGGAGAAAAGAAGGGTCGAAAATAGAGAAGGTTCGCTAGAAAAAAAAATTCCTGGGGGTGTAAACACGTGTTTACCACGGACAGTGCAGATAATGGGAAAGAAAAGATCACAGGGGTCCTTGGGGGTAGTGTTGCCCGTACTTAGCTAAAGAAGATAAATCTCTGAGGGGGGGATGATTTGGACAGAAATGAATAGTATAGTAAATTCTGTTGCACTCGTCTGGATAGGGAAGTAAAGGATAATATATTGTTGTTGGGGCATTTTTCTGTTTGAAAAAAAAAAATGTGGTAAATTTAGGTTCTTTGACATAATGAGCGAAGACAGTCATAAACATTCTTTGAAAAATTGTTTGATGAAATTCAAAGAAGGGGGGGGGGGGTGAGACAGCATTAAAAATATTTCAACTATTTTCTAAATACAATGTCTTTCTTTATACGCTAAATAATTTGTAGTTTTTTTATAGTCAAATAGTTGATATTTTGCAAGTTTTAAAAAAGTTTTAAGTATGAAAGTAATAAAAATTATTCTAAGTATTTTTTGATCGAAAATGCATTGAAACAATCTTGTTTTTTTTAAAAAAAGAACCCGGTCTTTACAGAATGAATCGCATCTCTGCTTCATTTTCTACGAAGATGCACTTAAAAAATTACTCCGAGAAATGCGTTTTTTTTTTTTTTTATCTGTGTTTCGAAAGTTTTTAGACCTTTGTAGTTATTCTTCACGCGGAAGGAACTTAAAAATTTACGAAATAAAAAAGTTCTTATCTAAATTGTGCTAATCTTCAGTTATCTCTTCCTCCAAGAATTTCAGTTAACATATTTATTAATACTATATTTGAATAATCTTATTTTTTAACTAAAATTTTTCGTAATTATGAAGTCTTACTTGATTTAAAGTTGAAAGATTTGTAACTAAGAATTTTCACACTCTGTTTAGCCTGTTTGATGATTTTTTTTTTCAAAATTTTCTCATTATTTTACGAAATTTTAAACAAAACGCCAGCATTTACCCCAATTCTTCCACTTTATTTGGCATAATTCCTTTACCGGTTTTACAAGTAAGTAGTTTTTATGGCTAGAAAACCATTAAATGCTGTAAAAATCCAAAATATTATTAAAGTAGCAAAATTACTGAAACCAGGCCATGAAAATCAATGAATTTCAAAATAACTAAATAGTTGTACTTTATTATTTTATAAAACTTACAAAATAAAAACCTGTCACAAAATATCTGCTTACAAAAACTTTCGTAATTACTTATTTTTTTTGTGAGCCCCTTTATCATTTTATATTGATGTGATCAATTATTAACTGAGTTTATTACTTAATATTATTATTAAAAATAGGAATCGAATTCTTCATTTTGCAAAAAAGAGGTTGATGTCTCGAAACATTGAAAACTTAACATTAGCATGACAAGGAAACGAACACAGTGTCATCACTGAATACGTGAAATGTATTATAATAAACTTAACGATGCTTGTATGAGAAAAAAAACCAGAACTGGTATACATACACACTCTCTCTCCCCCTCCCGCCATTTACCTACATTATTATTAATCTATAATTCACATGTCATTTCAGAGACCTGCAGTAATGCAAATCAGTGATTATGCTTTCCCCAACATGTAATGGAAAGGAAATTATGTATTATTGTACGAGTCTAACACTCATTCATGAAAAAATAAAAATAAAATGAAATAAACCTGTCAATCCTACGGGTCAGTTTTTTGAAGAACAGTCCCTGGGATATAAAGAAGTCAAATTATATACCAGCAGCCAAACAAGTTATATATATTTTTTAAGAACTGCCGTTTAAATATTCTGACCTTAAACTAGAAGGGAGTTGTGTAAGTTATTATGCAACTTATATATATATAAAGAACACATGCTCTTATTTCCCCTACATAAAATATAGTTTTTCTTTCTTAATTCGTGAACGAACAAAAGGGTTCTTTCTACATTTCATTTCTGTTTCGAATCGAAATAGACTGAAAATTATGAAATAGTCATTTTTTTTTTATCATTGCAGAGTTCAAAAAATATTGTAATTTATTTGATAGTTAATTATTTTTCAAATTACAATTACTTTTTTCGAAGGCATTCATATGAATCCGTACGATGTTAC
This sequence comes from Nephila pilipes, assembly GCA_019974015.1. NCBI lineage: Eukaryota > Metazoa > Arthropoda > Arachnida > Araneae > Nephilidae > Nephila > Nephila pilipes. The sequence continues at coordinate 436,073 of BMAW01110146.1, read as the reverse complement.
ATTTATTGCCAATCATTCAAGCAAAAGGTCTGCAACTATTTTTTTTACTAGAAGTACCATATTGGCGCCACATCATTCAACTACAGATAATTTAGATTTCAATTAAATCAAACATATAGAGATTTATATGGTAAATTAGTATGTTTTTCAGAATTAAAAACAAACACCAGAAAACTCAATTCTTGGTTTCAATCACGTAATTAAGCCTCAAAAACAAAGAAATTGGTACACATTAACTTGTTTTTTTTGCACGAGAGTGAGTGATGTAGAAGTTTAATGGCGTAAGAGCCAGATAGGGCTATGCTACTTCGAAAAAGGTGGAACTGTGATCAAAATTGGTTGACAAGAAGGAGGGTCGAAAGTAGAGAAGGATCGCTAAGGTGTCCTTGGGCTGCGTCACCCGTATTTAACAAAGACAGCAAACACAATGGGAAAGAAAAAGGTCATTAGGCTGCTTCGATTTCATGAAGTCCGTACTTACCTAAAGAGGCTGAGCCTCTGAGGTTTTTTGTGCGGGGATAAGAAATATTTTGAAATTGCATAAGTAGCTATAAAGTATATTGTTAGAATACATTAAAAACAAACATTTCATAATCGCATAAAAACAATTTTTGTGCGATTAATGGGGACAGCATAAAAATTCCTATGCAGAAAATATGACTCAAAACTTCGCGATGTGGAAATAATTTTGCAAACAAGGGGAAAAAATTAATTTACACACGAGAACATTTTTAATTTCTTTATTTGCTTATACATTAAACATCGCATTTACGAAAACTTCAAGAAAAGGACATATAAAATTAATCTTCTTAATCAAGAACTAGGATTTTCCTGTGGACATTTTTGGCGATACATTGGAGTATGTGATCAGTATCAGAGACGATGGTTGATTGGTTAGCCGCTTGTTTATGTCGCGGTAATCAAAATTGCAAGATTGAAGCTCATTTTGGAATTTTAAAGATCTTTCAGAATTGGTATTTTGTAATGTGATGATGAAATATCTGGTGGGAGATCCATTGCTTTCTTTTTAAATTACTTTATTAATTTATTTATTCATATTATGCGTTTTGATGAACTTTTTTTTTTTTAAAAAAAAAAAAAAAAAACGCTTACAAATCGCACAAAAAAAGGAGAGTATAAAAACAGGTTTGACATTACAATAAAACATTTTTTGATACGATTTAGTAAAGATTAGTCATTATTTTACTTTCAAACATATCTTCCGTTTGAAGAATATTAATACATTTAGCTGAGAGGTAGGAGATATTTTTCTTTTCTTTTCTAATATCCTTCGCAAACGGTATCTAAAAATATGATTAGAGACCCAGTAAAAATTTAGGTTTTTCCAATGATCCAGTTCCGTTGTGTTTGTAAACTAAATTCGAAGACAGAAATAAAAAGCACTAGCAAAGCAAAAACACCTCATTAAGCTGACACATATATGATAAAAGAAAAACTTTTTTTTATGCTTGTGACTGCACAACATGACCTACAATAATTCATTAAAAAAAAACTTAATGGCTGCTTTTTACATAGATATATTGTTATTAGATTTTATATTGTTTGTAAAACTCATTGGAAAGATTTGTAATTATTTTTATTGAAAAATATTGCTACTTATGTTTACGCTAAATGCAAAATCTGTATTTCTTAGTTAAAAAAAAAACCTGTTTTTCTGTATAACAACTATTTTTCAGGGATTCTGAAAAGAAATGTGGCTGTGTTGTTTTATCTATAATTCAAATTAAACCAAAAGCATTACATCAATATCTTTAGAATTTCATGTAAATTATTAATTTTAAGAAAATCGAGATTTAAGATTTTCCTGAAGACTTTTGGTCATTTGAATCGCATAAATTACTTTATCTTCCTAACTAAAATGAAACGTAATAAAGTGAATTAGACACCAATAATAAGTGTGGTGATATGAATTAAAAACAGTGACATATAGGAGAAAAAAGAATTGAAAGGAAAGAGAAGGAATATAGAGGACAACAACAAACTAATAGAGATTTGCAAACTAGATTGAATCACGGTTATTAATTGTTCGTTTTGGAAATTAATCTACTATAATCTAGAAGAGCTTGAATCGGAATGAATAGTTTGGTAAGCCAAGACTTTATTATCAGAATAAAAACTAAGATCAACTGAGTTAAGAGAGATGAGAGACTTCTATGTCGTTAGTTAATAAACTGTTTTGTCCTGTTCTAACGTATCTTCAATTGGAGTTTTAAATTTATTCACTTTTTAACTTTCACTTTAATATGGCTATAGAGTTTAATAATGAAAGAAATTTGTCCCACACCCATCAAAAAGGATATACTTTCTCGGTAATCTGGCTGATTTTGGGCTAAAGCACCACCGGATTAAAGGAAAATCAGTAATAATGGATTTGAACGGTAAAAACTATGTATTATCGTATAAAATTTTAAACAGCGCAAGCAAATCAAGTGTCAAACACACAAAATAACTAAAATTACAAAAAAAAATTGTTGGTTAGAATTGATTGCTTGCATTGTTCCATTGAAATAGGAGGTATAAAATAAATTTCTATGACTTGCCTGCCTGCGTAAAAATGCCGGATAGGATCAGAGAGATGAAGTGCCGTGAGGAAGTACCATAGTAAGACGTTTAATTAACCGAAAATATTCTGATTTTTTAACACTTTTTTTCCCTAGGTGCACCTGAATTTAAATTTGTCACTTTCTAATATCAATGAAATGTCGAAACCAAGGTGTTTCCGTTGTCAAAAGATTTCTTCCACGAACACGTGCTTGTTCGCGCCCCCGCATCGCCTGACGGTGCATTCTAAAATTAACGCCTTGATGAGAACCTGAGTTTTTTGAATGCTAGAACTCTCTTTCTATTTTTACATTTTAACTGGATCACTGCACCAAGAGAAATATGGATATTACTTCCACTTCCCATGTAATAGACGCATACCTACAGTCATGAGTAAACAAACAGTCCTTAAAATAAGTGCATTTATTTTGGATTGTAGCGTATTGTCGAAGCTAATCATCCAACCTGTTAAAAGTTGGTTTATCGTACAGAAGTTTAAAAAAATATTAGAGCAATAAAGTAGGTATGAGTTTGTAATGATGGACTAAATGTCGCGTACATATCATCTTAGGATGTCACGAATATTCTTTCATGCAATTTTAATGCGATATTTATTTAAGCGTATTTAATAACAAAAGTACAAATAATTCTGGAAGTTTATTTTCTTCGTGTATTTGATTCGGTTTACCTAATTAATCTTACGTTATATCTATTCAATCGACTATTGAAGAAGAATTACGGTGTTTCTTCCTATCTTTAATAAAGTGACTTTTTTTTTTAAAAATAATGATATTTCCGGAGCAGACAAGTGAGGATTTCGTGGTGCGGCTGGATTTAAAGTGACACATCTCTTGGCATTTTATGTATCGTTCAAGATTCGAACTTACGACCCTGTAACTTTGAGGTCGCTACTTTGCAATTACATTTTTAAAATATCTACGGTTTCGCAGAATATAAAATCTGAAACATGGGCCGAGGGGTATATTTTTCATAAAAGAGAAGATTAATATTCCTTCGAAGCTGATAATTCATTCTAGTTTTTGATTCGCCGCAACATAGAGACATATAATAGACTATTGTGTATCTCTCTGTGGTATAGTATAAACAACATACGCTACAAAAAAAAATGTGATAAAAAGATAGATGACGGCAAATTTTTTTCATATTACATTTTCAGGATTTTACAAACCGCGCCTTATCTCTCATTGGTTGGGATGACCAATTTATCACGCATGCGTGCGCCACTATTTAAGAAATTTGCCGGCGGCGAAAATCAAACTGGACTGCATTTAATGCAGTATTTATTTCCTCTTATCTGGATGAATTTAAATAAATTAGTTTTAAATATTATAAGAACTATTTACAAACCCTTTTGAAAAACTTAACAGAGTGTGAATAAATAATAGTTCAAAAAGGGTTTGCTCACAAAAAAGGAAAGATTAGTAAATTAATTGAAAATTGAGTCGGCATGAATTAAATACATTTTCTGCTAATTAAAAACTGTTTACATATTCAAAATAAAGCAAATTAATTTGATTTAAATTGAAAATAATTTTTAATTTAAATCAAAATAATTTGCTTTTGCTTAAGATTTAAATAAACAATCGTAAAACAACATACTTATCAGAATTACACATTCATAAATTGGTATAGTGAATAATGTAAAGAATGTACGAAGGTGAAAGTAAAATGTGATTGCAAAAGGCTTTAGAGCATTACAAAATAAAATTTTTAAAAAGAATAGCAACAATTTGTTTATATTTCAAAAATGCATACTTAAAAAAAAAGATTAATGTCTATTTTTAAAAACAACGAAACATATTGAAGATCTTTCAAAAAGCTAATGGTTAAACCATCGTATGGAAAATAAAAATTAGCGGTACATTTACAAATTTAGCGTTAACTCCGATTAAAAAAAATCTGCTCGCAAAAAACAGAATAGAATAAGATTGTTTCGAGAATGAAAATAAAAATTGCTCATTTACTTAAGACATAAATAATTACATTTCGTAAGTTGTGAAAAGTGTTCCTTTTTGGCATAAACAAAAATTCACTTCGAATCTAAATGTGGGAAAATGAACTGCATACGAACACGGATTTCTCATATGCAAAGGTTAAATGTTTTATATATAAATATATTGAATACAAAGAATTTATATATCCCCTTCAGAAGAAAATTTTAAAACTCGATATTTATTCTATTGAAATTGACAAAGTATGAATGAAATGACTTTTCTAAAAATAAATAAATTATTAATTCTCATATTTATTTCAAAAATATAAAGTTGAACTAAAAATTATTGCAGTTCCTTTGAAAAAATTAATTCTCGACGCCTTAATTTACTGAGCTCTAACATTCGCTTTGAATAAACTTAAGAAGAAAAAAAATGTTTAGAAAATCGAACTCTTCACACATAATATTGAAGCAGACTTACATTGCTAGTGTAGAAACAAAAATCTTTATAATTTCTTCTGTAACAAGGTTAATATATAAAAACGAAATTCAAAAAGGAGGGGGAAAAAAGTTCTTACTTCTTTTTTATTTTTATCCCAGAAAAAATCGTCAGCTAGAAAAGTCCAAATTTTATTTTCGTCTAAATTCACACACAGGAATCTCTTTGGAATCGAGTTAATAGAAGAATCTCTTTGGAACTACGAATGTATCGAATGTCCGAACGCTACCGGTCAGTGCACTGGAAAATCAAGAAGTCCGCCAATTTTCGGTCGACTCTCTTAAATATTATTCAGGAGACAGCGCCCTCTATCGGTGAAAAGCATAATACGATTGTTTATTTGCTCTCGGTGCTCCGCGTTCCTCCGCCCCTCCTCGCGCCTTCCGTCTTTGTAATTTTGTTTGTTTGTTTTTTATTCTTTCCTCTTCACTTGTAAGATTAAAGATGAGAGGAAGATGATCTATTCGACTGATGCTGACTGTTCGTTACACAACTTTATCAAAAAATAAATGTCAAGGTTTATTATTTTTTTCAGCGCGTTTGTGAGAAAAAAAACGGCATTACACACGCAAAATCGTTTGACGATGAAATTAAAAATTGCTGGAAACTTCCTGTTCTTGCTGGATTTTAAGAGCTTTTTTTTCCACTCTCTCTCATTTTTTTTAATTCCCTTTTTTCCCCCTTCCTTTTTCTCATCACTTTATTTGACGAATTGGTTCCAATTCGTCAAATAAAGTGACTACCAAGTGTAGCATTGCTATTCATCTGGAAATCGCTCTTGCCTTTTACAACTGTAATAATAAATTAGTATTATTTCTTTTGAATATAGGAGTGGTTCGTAATCGAAGTTATTGTTAAATATATCTTTGAAAACAATATAATATTTTCTCAACAGAATATTTTCAATTTTTAGTGCCTAATAATACTTCTCTTTAAATAATGTTCGCTGCGGCCTCCATATTAAAGTAGCTATTTTTTCCCTTCTTTTATTAGAATTCCACTTTTAGAAATACGAATATTAAAAAAAAATTCGATTAATTTGGATCATCAGTTGATGCTCTGTGAGATCGCTATACTGATTTATTACTGTAACGGTGTTTGGTTCAATGTAAATAAAATTACAATATCATCAACGAATTATTTTATTCGTCAACAACTAGCTATCGCTTCAAAAAATGCCTTTAGAATTCTGAACCGTTACCAATTCGACAAAGGAAAACATGTTACTAACAAAAATCATATGGCGACAGTGATAGCTTTTGCAATTTGTGTGGCAAATAAGATGTTTTTAATCATTGACTAAGTGATATACACAATATTAGAAATATATGAATAATGAAAGCTATTTTTAACATTTGCATTTTAATCCATTACACGGTACCAATTTAGAAAAAATGTTTCTTTTTTCTTTAATTCTTTAAAAATTTGGCATTTAAGAAAATGGTTGGTATTGAGAAAAATTATCTGTCAACATTTAGTTCTGTTAAGTGGTGTTAGGAAACGCATACGAAAAAGTGTCGTTTTTCAAATCAACATAACTGAACAATATATATATATATATATATATATATATATATATAAATTCTTATATTTTCATGAAATTTTAAATAATTCTTAGAAGTTAAAAAGAATTATAAATTGTACACTTTTTCAAAATTCCGAAAATCAATATTTTACTACGCATAGAATTCTGAAGTACAACATTAATCAAAATTTACAAAAATAATGAAAAATACTTTTAGTTTTTAAATTATATATACTTTTAAAAATTCTAGAGCAAATTTTTTATATATATAATAATTTAGATAATTATGAATTTTTTTTAAAAAAAAATCTAATTAAAAATCATATAAAAATTTTTTCTTAGTATTTTTTCTACAAAATGATGTATAAGTGATAAAAAATTGGTTTCAAATAAAATTTCAATCTAATGTGATAAATAATTTCTGTGAAATCCTGTGCAAAAGTTAAATTTTTGTTTTGTTTTGAGAGGAGTGTTGAAAAATAGCAAAGCAAAACCAATTAAAAAAAGTTCTTGATATTTTTGGAAGGTTTGGTAGCAATGTTAATTTTTTGGCACTTAAACATTCATAAAAATATGGAGTTTTAATTTATATATATATATATATAAATTATATAATCACAAATACGTTGTTATACTTTTCTACAATGACGACAGAAGTTATAAAAACCTTAACGACTAGCCCTACAGGCAATCCTTTGATCTAGTTGTTAAGAGTACTGCAAAGGTGACCTGACGAGTTTTCTCAGGGTCGGCAGAATGAAAGTTCTTTTCAAACATGTCATTCAAAGTTCCCCCTCCACGGAGTAGAAAACCCTCCCCAATGTGATGGGAGAACACAATGTCGCTGATCGATTATTGCTAGGAAAAACAGGTAACCGTACAACATAGGAAAAAAAATAGCTCTTTTCCTGGACATTTCTTGGAAAAGTATTCTGCGACGGAGATGTTTGTAAACTAACAAAACACACTTAAGCCAGTTTCCCTTTCCCGGAGTATTCCTAATTTATTATGTTCGACAACCAGAGCCGAGATGGATAGCTCCTCCATAGGTGGTCGAACTGGTAGCTTTATGCTTGTAAATGAAAAACCAGAACTGGAGGTAAATCCACAGCGCTTCTGGTGGAAAGAAATTATGAGCTTATAAGATGATAATCATTATACGTATGAAATAATTACTTATTAATTTACACGCAGTTTTATTTGAGCTCCAACGATAAGTAATCATCTGATTATTATTAAACCTTTTTTTTCGATACACACACACACACACATATATATATATAAATTGAAGTGAGTCAACACTTTGTGGATGGCTTATGAAAATGAGAATAAACATATCGTCAATTTATTGATAGCATTGATAATGATAAAAGAATGGCCAGAAAAAAGGTTGGGACTGCAGAAAAAGAAACCCAATCCTGATTAATGTCTATTTGATTTTTTGCTCAATTTATATTAAAATTGTAACTCGAGGATTTCTTAACCCGGGGCTTAGTAGCCTCGAGTAACGGTTACCACGTATTGATGGTGTCAGACTATATTTCAAAAAATAACATGTGAAAAAATATTTAATTGTTAAATAAATAAATATTAATAAAGTAATTTACTATCTGTGAAATGAATTAAGGGAAACTGACAATGACACAGGGCTTCAGCAGTCCGTTATGAACATTTTTGAAAATTCAACTTCGGGTAGATAAGGTCAATTTTGCAAATGGACCCACATGAAATACCACCATACAAGAAAATGGGGACATCCGTTTCCCCTTTTCTTGGGAGAAAATCAAATTTTTATTCCAATTAGTCACCTAAAACTAGGAAATATAAGCAAAACATCTGTATGAATCATGTAGTCTTTTCACCCAATTATCTTTCTTCTCGTTTTTTTAAGGGTTTTTCTTTAACTCGGGTAATAATTTTGTCTGGGTCAAAACTTTAAAAGCTTTTTTTTTCACATTTTAATGCGCTCAATTGAGCTGAAATACACGATTGTTTTAGATGACAATATGATAATTTCTTTTAATTGATAAAAATTAATTGATTAAAACTAATTATTTAAAGAATTAAATTTTATGCCAAGTTTCTCGCCAGTCGCCAAATTCGTCGCAACAATAAAAAAAATGTTACAAATAGATATATGCAACGTTTCCCACTCACACTGTGCTTTGGTTTTGAATGTGTCATCAATTTTTAGTGCATTCTGAATTCTTTTACTTTTGTGAATCAATATTCGTTCACTTTACAATACTTAATTGAGCAAAAAAAAAAAAAAAAATTACGCGTATTTATTTTAGATAAATTTAATAAACGTCAAATAATAAAATAAACTATTAAAACTAATTATGGAATAAATTCAATTTGACTCAATGTTCCCTTTTGGTCTTAAAATTTAAGATATAAAAAAATTATGCTATGTAAAGTGTAAAGTTTGAAAGAAAACCCATGTTTAAGAAATTCGTTTTTTACCGGTGTTTTATTTAATTATTAAAATATCAACTTAGCGGAAACGCTCACAAAATGTAACGTCACGTATCGCGGTTAGTTGTTAGACTCGTAAGTCGAGGCTAACTATTTCGAAAGCACTACAGCAAATAATCATCCCAGTAATTTTTAAATCATGGTCAAGTGGCGATTAGGACTCCAGAATTCATACTTCTCTCTACGAAATTCAACAACACGCGAAAACTTCAAGGAGTAGTCTTATTTTTTTGAGCAGCAGCTCTATTAACCTAAAGTTGGATATCTAGTGGAATTCAGACTCGAATACTTGAAGTTGAATTCCACTAAATTCCCCAGTTTTCTCTCCCAAACTTGAACGTTGCATGATAAGAATTTTAAATTTTAATCAAAAAGTGGAAGCCATAATTAATATTTGTGTGTATTTTACAAACAACGGAAAGTGAAAATTTTTAAAATTAATCAGCATTAACCAGCAAAAGGGAACTAACAAGTGCCCCTTTTGTAACTGTATTTACGCAGCGAAATCTTAAAATCAAGGTTCATGAATTGTTTTCAAAGCTCAGACTGAATAAACAACCGAAATAGGCATTTTTTTTTCCAGCAACAGTATTGGTTCTATTTATCTGAAAAAACGGGAAATAAATATTACTCACTTTCATCTACATGAATGAGGACAGGATAAATAGGTACTCTGTCACAGTAATCTGTCTCATTCCCATGATCCATGGAACGAACGTTAATTACAAATGGATTAGGATCTGAATATATTTGGATGAAATATCGAAAACTGATTCTAGAACAATTTTCTCTTGATTGATTCAACCTTCTCATAAGACACGTGATATCTGAATCACTCACACAGAACCAAGTCAACCTAAGAGTTTGAAACTGAGTTTAGCCCTTAATAAATAATCAGGTTTATAATTGCATCAGAAGTAAGTAAAGTGCCTCTATAAAAGTTTCATTATATATATTTCGCATATGAACATTTGTTATAGGAATTTTGTATTTTAAATATATTTTACTTGTGAATGTTTCATTTAAATGGGCCTTTTTTAGAATTTCACTTTTATAACGATTTTGTGAAAATGGTGCATTAAATTTTAATTGTAACTTAATCATGAATAATTTTTATGATTTTAATATGAACCCTTGACTATATTTGAATTCCATTCAATTTTTATTAATGTCTCGCATTAAAAGCAAAACGAGGTCTTTGGCAGAAAGCCCTAGGAGACCGAGCTCATCCAAAGGGCTTCGAGATACAAACTAGCCCCCCTGGAAACAATCATTCCTGCCCCCACCATTTGTTACAATTTTTTTTTTCTTACAACAATGAAGATAAAACAGTTATGTTGGTACAAAAGAGCAAAATATAATACATAATTTTGAAATTACGTAATTTTGAAGAAAAAAAAAAGGTAATGTGTTTTCAGGACCATTGGTAACGGAACTCGTCATTTTGAACCCCGGTCAAGAAAAAAGATCACACCGAAGCTGACACCTCCCTCTTCAAACTTCCTCACCTCTTCAATGGGAAGATTTGCAGCCACAACAGATTTAACTTGCATCAGTTCCGCAACATGTAGGGTTTTCAGTGGCATGGGGACTCGAATTTGTGATTTGATGAAAATACCAACGGTCATGAGCTCGCGACTCTGCACAACCTGGATTTTAGTAAACAATCTGAAGTTTAAAGTTTCCCTCATGAATCATAAGTAGTGTTAAATGTACAGAAGTATCAGAAGAGAGTAACTTAAAGTGCAATAAAGAGTATTCATATTTTTAGTTCTGAAATGTAATCCGCGCAGATAAGTCGCAGTTTTTGTGAAACTAATCATACTGAATCGTAATTTTCAGCTTAAGAAGAAGCACGAGTGTTTATAATATTCTTCAGAGAAATAATTTTGCAAAGTAAGAGGATTAAACATAAAAATAAATTCTTTAAAATAAATATATTTCAAAGAAGAAATAAAAAAAAATCATTCGAAAATAATTGCATGAAATTGTTTTGCAAGTTTAATTTTCTCACTTTGTACGTATTCCGTTTATCAATAGCAAACTAAGCTAATTTTCTCTTAGCATTCGGTATATTTTTATTTGTTAACTATATTACAAAAATAAATGCTAAACAATACCTCAAACTTTGCTGCTTTAATTGTAATTGAGAACTAAACATTCTTTTTCATCATTTTTTTAAATGTAGAAAGTCATCCCTTGGTACAATTTCGTTTTATTTGATGTTTGTGTGTGAGAGAGAGTTTACATGTTGCTATTTTTTTTTACTCAAATATCATATTGAAAATTATTTTTCATATGCTTAAAAGGATCTAGGCTCTATTAAAGAAATGCTTCTAATATAAACAAAATGCTAAAGATATAGAGTATTTTGGAATCAAATTTTATATTAGTTTATTTATTGAGACTATTGAACTATTCCATCAAAAAATATACCTTTGTAAGCATGGATTAGTAGAAGAGTTGGAAATTCGATACAAGATTCCTATGAAATCACCCGAGTCGATAGTAAAATCTGCTGCGCGTTGTATCCATTTGAACATTAAAGTTGTCACGTGACTTGTTATGGGAAGCGGATGTCATCCTTCAAATATCAAAAATTTTTATTCCTCAATTTTCTCGTCAAACTACGAGGCTTATTCCTCAATAATCAGCTGCGTAGATTTGATCTAATGCACTATTGTTTGAGCACATCAATGCAAAAATTAGGTTAAAACGAAACACGTGTTATAGCCCTTACTCGTATATAAAAACAACAACACTCACTCACTTCTCCCAACAGTGAAACAAGTGATTAGGTATATGTTTCTTTTACTTTACAAGGAGACATATATCTGATCCGAACAAACTATAATTGCATAAACGGAAGAGGAGAATAAAATAAGCAGGATGTTTGTCACTAAGACATCCCCAGGGCGTGTCATCCGTTTTCAGAAAAGTCAACAAATATCGTGGGAGAATTGATTGATTGATTATTAACTTCACACTTAGAAGCAACACGAGGTTCAAATCCCATGAAAAAAAAAGGATTGTCATTCAGACACATTGCAGTCGTTAGTTCTTAAAGAAGATGAAGCCCTGAGTAGTTCATGGAATCAGAATTCGTATATACAATTCGAGTTGAAGGTCAGTGGTCATGGATCTCGTGATTTTAATATCTATTTTACCACGACCGTGAATTTTGAATCAAATAGACAATTGAGACAGTTAGTCAAGGACGCGAGAGACAACTTGAATAAGCTGCCCCGAACATTTTGTTAAAACCATATTTTAGAAAAAATAAAAATAAAAGATAATTTATTATCAAAGTAGGAGGATCGAAAATTGGGAGGGATCGCTAGAGTTTTCCGGAGTGGAATACTAGTGTTTACAAGCAACACTAAGCCCCATACCATTATACCCCGGGATCATTATTCTCGACTTACATGAAGAAGGAAAACTCCTGAAGGTAGAGAGGGGGGAATCAAATATCCTCCAATTATGGAACTTGTTCTTCTATTATCTATGTGAATACCTGTAATGATCCTCCCTTCTCAGTGACTTTAAATATTTATCTAATGTTTTATTAACGTCGCACTAGAAGCAACATGAAGGTTATTAGCGACAGGCCTCGTAAACATGAACCACCATCAAGTGACTAGGACGACACCTGAGCTATCTGCACACCATCCCAATAAAAGGATTTTGACTATCGATAGATTTAATGTGCATCTGCTCTGCTAAACGACGCGTCTTTAGTAACATTAGGACTCGAACCCACGACTCAATGGAGAAAAAAAGAAAGCAAACCCTGTGTTGGGATCAGTCAAGGAGGATGCCACTTGATCTAGTTTTCCAATCTTGAAATTTCCATACCATCTCTACATCTAAATGGTAACTAAAGATCAGTATCGTGGTATTTAATATTTAGTTATTATCCTGAGTTGATAAATCTTACAAGAATTCACGTATTTCTTTAAATTCAAATTTTTTTCGGATTTGACAGAGCTTAATCTTTATTACTTTGAATTACATGACAAAAATTAAATTATTTAAATCCCACCGAATGACAGTAATAGCTTGCATATTTCTTACAGATTTTAACTGAACTTTTGTATTGAACTAAGCAGTTTTTTCCTCTGGATTTCTGTTTATTAACATTGACACTATTATGAGCAAAAATATTAAAACAGTAATTTCAGAGCAAACATTTAAAGTTATTTGATTTTATAACCATCATTTAGTTAAAAAATGGTTTTCTTAATAAATATAAGATATGAAATGAATGTTTCTCTCTCTATGTATGTAATATATTTGTGGCCGCGGTAATCTAGTGGCCACGGTTTCAGATTCAATTCACAGGGGATTAAAGCCCGAGAGGGTTATGTTCCCCGACATTAATAGTCGGTTTGATTTGGTTTCAGATTCGTGGTTGGCGATTTTCGTTCAGTCGCAGGTTCGATCCTCGACCGCCAAAGACCCGCCGTGTAGCAGGGGCTGATGCACGTTAAATCTGTCGAGGCCCAAAGTCCTCCTAATGGTATGGTGTGGTAGTTAGAACTGAGGGGTTCCAGCTCAGGTGTCGTCCTCGTCACTTGACCGAGGTTCAAAATTACGAAGTCCATCACCAATAGTGCTCGTGTTGCTTCTAATGCGACATAAATAAAAACTAAACTAAAAAAAAAACTAATGTAGTATATTTTTCATGTAAATTGGGAAGTTTTAATTGGCACAATTGCCATATTTGACAAAAACTTGTCAAATACACGTTGATGTGTGAAAAAAAAAATATGGGCATCTGATCTATCTTTTGATGTAAATATAATTTGATGATTCGTTTAATGAATCATAACTTTGTTGCATAGTCGTAACCTCATCCCCCTATTCATGCAATTATATTTATAACGAAATCATATAAACGTGCACTATATTATTATAAAATACAGCAAATTAACGAGCGGTAATTGGGATCCATGGTTATTAAACCGTGTGTTAAAAGTGAATCATGAGTAACAACATTAGCATAAATTGAGCAATAATATAAGTTGCAATGTCGATATTATGAGTGTTCCATTAAATTATCAAGAACATTTCCGTTAAATTATTAAGTAACTCGAGAAAATAAATTAGGATCATGTACGCTATACATTCACAAAACGTAAATAAATTGCTTGTTGCAAAATAAACTTGTTTTAAAAAAGGAACACAAGATATTTAAAGAAAGTTAAGCTAATTTTTTTTAATCAACTGGTCCTTAATGAATGATTGTTTTTTTTACTGGTATTTTATTTCTTTTTAATCTTTTTCGTGGCAGATCTTTATTTGCCGTGACTTATTCCGAGATCCCTGTAGCTCAAAATATAATATAGATAATTCCTTTATAACGTTTACAATTTGACCAATACAACAAAACAGTTGAATGTACAGCTAATCCTACTGTACGCAATATTTTGAAAATAATCTCTTACAAAAAGATGCAATCCGAATTGAATACATCATTTTCCGAGAAATGGAGATTCATGGGCATTAAACAAAAAAAAAAGCCATTAATGTCTGCTCTGATAGGAACTCGTGACGTTATCTGAGCAAAAGAATAATCTGAATTTCATTAAAGGAAACAAAAAAATATGACACTACAATGTCTAGGAGTGACATCACAAGCGATTGCTTATTAAGGGAGCTATAGTGAAACTACGTGTAAAGCAGACTTGCGTGTTACTGAACCGTGTGTTAACTGAGTCTGATTGTAATATGCTATAAAACACCAGTTACCTACTAAAGAAGATATGTAATTTCTATTTCGAGAGAGTTTTACATAAATATTCATAGTAAAAATATCTTATATATTTCACAGATCATCAATATGTATAAGCAATAAGGTAAAAAATGAACTCATTCTTAAAAAAAAAACCAATGAATATGCAAGACAATCGATAATGACGCATATCACATGTTTGAAATAATGGGAAGCCGAATTCTTAATTTTGATATTCATTGATTAAGAATGTGCTTTGGCTCATTTATTTTAATATTGAACAATCCTTTTTCTTTGTTGTGATCAATTAACTACTTAAAAGCATTTCTTGCTCATTATTTTGTTTATGGAACATTATTCTCGGAAAAAGGAACGAGAACAATAGATTGTTCCATTATTTCAAGTTTTTTTTATAGAACTTATTTGTAATTAGCCATTGAAACATTTGGCAATGTTATTTACAATCCAATTGTGCCGGTAAAGAAATTACTTTAAGGAAAATTTCAAATATATTTTAAAGTAAAAAAAAAAATACAAAGTTCAATGAGTTAGAGAAATAAATTATAGCGATTAAAATACATTTAAAAGAACGTGTATTATAATTAATAGAACTTAATTTTTTTTTTTGGTCTTGATCTTTTATTGTTGGCTTGAGATTTCTATCTTCTCTGCAATAAGAATTTTCTAAAAGGTAAATATTGGAGAATATATTTTAACCTATTTTATGACTACATTTTTGAAAGTGTATGTGTGTTTCAGTGAAGACTTAATATTTTAATTCCTTAGCACTTTCAGTGCTTATCTTGTCAATCCTACGTGCATCCAAAATTGATTTTTTTTTTATATCTGAAACTGATTTTTCTGAAAACCTATTCTTTGTGATCAAAATCAATATTTAAAAAAAAAATTGGAACAAAATTATGCTACACATTTAAATTACCAAATATGTGTAGATTTTAAATATGTATTAAGAATTACGTTACTTTTTAAGCAATCGGGGTAGTCTAATGGTAATGGTAGCAACATTGCGGTCGGTGTTGTTTTCGTCGAGTCGTGGGTTCGAACCCTAGGTCACTAAATGCCCACCGTGTATCGGTACTGATGCACTTTCAATCTGGTCGAGGTTTTGAATCCTCCCTTTGGCGTGATATGGCAGCTTGGAAAGGAAGGTGACAGCTCATATTATGTCGTTCTCATCACTTGATCGAGGTTCAGAATTACGAAGTCCGTCACCAATAGCCCTTACGGTGCTTCTCAGTGTGATGTTAAATCATCAAAATGAAAGAGAAAGGATTAAACATTGAGCAGAGAAATTCCTTAATTATTCTTAAAGAATTTTATCTTAACTAAACATAATATATCCGTAGAAGTACATAAAAGAAATGCAATAAAACTATTATTTTTTTTCATTCATCACAAATAAAAAAAAAATAATAATATTGGTTTACGTAAATTTTCGCACTTTTCGGGTTTAATTTTCTTAGCTCTAACAGCCTCAAAATTCCTAAATAGAAAATTATTTACCTATTTATAACAATGGAAAGTTCGGTATGGGGGTATGATGAACGGTTAAATGGTTGGTTTTATTGGCGGGAAGACCATATTAGGCCAAGCTGCGCCAAATATCCATTAATTTAAGGAGAAAAACATATTATAAATGTTGGCTCTGACGTATTGCTTCGTTCAACCAAAACTTGGAGACCTTACAACCTGAATTGTTTAAGTTGAAAATCTCTTCTAACGGATGAAACGTGACATATGTAGATTAGATTGAAGTTATTGAAGCTTAATGAATAGGTTAGACGAATTGCATTTATGAGAAGTGAAGAATTTAATACTAGAGTTAGAGAGTCAGAAGTTGGTAGTAGAGGTAGTGAGTTGAAAAGTGATCTAGAGTAGTCCGGTATTAACTCTGCGTGGAGTAAGGAGAATTGGTACTACAAAGGGTCAAGTAATCAAACTCGATTGGTTCGATCAGACAAGTAATTAATCAGTAGAGTAAACGGTAGATCAGACTCTGTAACGTAGCTTCTAGATCACTTGTCAGAGACGACATCTTTCTGAAACCCCGTTTTTTGAATCCTTGCTCCGCAGTCAAAGAGACATAATAAAAGGTTTTATTCTCCAAAGTGGACAATAAATAGGCCACACCTGTGGTCAGCCGCAATGGTACCTTCATTGAACACGTCGTCCTGCTGCACAGGTGTGGGAAGGTTGATATGCCTTTGTGAGGAGGAATTGCAGGAATTATGAATTAAGGGTCAGAATGACATATGGATTTAGGGCCTATCCGTTTGACGTTCGACATGTGGCACCAACATGGCCGTGAGTCAAAGTGGACATTGCCCGAAAAGAACGAATGGTGTTGGAGACAGATATGGAGGTTGCCTGTGCAAGTGGCCATCCAATCAAAAATGGAAAATAATCAAAGGGCCTTACCCTGAAGATTTTAAAGGGACTGAGTGAAAAAAAAAAAAGAGCAGAACTAGCGAGAAGGAGGCGATCCCGAGAGAGGAGAAAACTGGACTTGACTCTTATTCGTGACATTTAAAAAAATAACTGCTTGCTGAAAGTAATGAGGGGTAAATGCCTTGTAACTTGCGAAGTAAATAAAAAAAAATAATTTTACATAAGCTGTGTGATCCTTCACGCAAGCGAGACATTTTGCTAAATATGGGATCACTACGTTAAGTTTTTCACAAAGAGTAGATTAGGGAACGAATTTTTAATACTCATATCTTGAATAAAAACAAATTGGTTAACGTCATTATTGGACTCTATTTATGTCACTGTGATTCTCTAAAAATGCTTAGAAATGGCAGGCGAAGGAAGCAATACAGAAGTATTACACTACGATGTGTATAAAATTCAGTAAATTCTAAATGGAAAGATGATGAAATGACAAGAAGAATAGTCGAAAATAAAAAAATTACTATTGCACCATGGGTGTGCACCCCCTGTGTTTACCTACAGCAGCAAAACCACGAGAAAAAGGGAAAATCACTCAATTACTTGGGATTGTGAATCTCTCTTAACTAAAGAAGGTAAACCATTTAGGATATTTGAAGAATATATAAAATATATTTCCTACTACATAAGAAGTTGCCAGGGAAGAAAAACCAACACATTTCAAAGTAGTTTAACTAAACAGCAGAATGAACGGTTTTTATGAATAGTTGGACTTTTCTGGAATTTTCTTTTTCCCATTCATTCATTTCTTGCGTTTTTCTCTTGTAAAAAAAGCAGTTTTCTCCCCATAGTTTCAAGAAGAAATAGTTTTCAAGAAGAGAGTTTGTCTGACGCAATAACAGACGTGTATTCATCCATCCTTCAATTCAATGTGTGATTATACAACAGGCTTTATAAGTCGATCCCTGGGGTAGATATTTATTTTTAGAATTTGAGTAAAATCCCGTCGACCTTGAAAGTTGGCGCAGTTTTAGCCAGACATACACCATTGCACTTCGACGGCTAAATATCCCATTCAAAGTAGCAATGAATGGGTCTTCCTTATTGTGAATCCGATACCTCATAAATTCTTCTTATACGAATCTAAAGCGGTAACGTGTGTTCCAATGCCTTTTATCACACCATTTGGCCGATCCTCGCAGTACTTCAAATTTTTTCGTATGCGCACCAGTCTTCAAATCCACAAAGTTATATCGGTGGTTAACTTCGAAGTATTCAAATAAGCTAAAGGTAATACCCGATATAATTCTGATATAAATAAAAGCTAAACAACATTACATAAAATCATGAAGGACATCGCAAAATAGATCATATAACGATAGAACATTATGGTGAGTTACAAAATTGGAAAAACCATGTTTCATTTTACATTTTCATCTATTGGCGGAATATCGCATCATTTAACGATACTTTCCATATTTAATGGAGTGAATAAAAGTTGAGTTCAATAGCACAAGTGCCAAATATGGGTATGCCACGTCAAACAAAGAATAACTGTGTTCTAGACGTCAGAACAATGGGGGGGGGAGGTAAAAATGGTTGATAAGAAGGAGATTGGAATTAGTGAGTGATAGTTGAGTTTAACGACGCAAGAGCCAAAGCAGGCTATGCTGCACCAAACGAAGGAGAATGGAAAATAGAGAAGGATCGCTAGAGTATCTAGGGGTCATGAAACCTGTACTTACCTAAAGAAAGTAAGCTTTAAAGGGGAAATGATGGAAATATCACATCCCTTTGTGACACTTTCCATTTTTGGTGAAGTATCGCACCGTTTGGCGACATTTTCTGGTTTAGCGAAAATGGTCTACGGTATTTTCTTCAGTTCAGTTTAACTCCAATAACAATTGCCTCGAAATTGATTGCCTCAAATCCTTTTACAAATTTCCTAGTCAAAATGGAAAAACTACGGTCAACTAAAAGCACTTGAACGAAAAAAAAAGACCAGTTCTTAAGAATAACACATAAAATTGTCAATGGTTTATAAATATGTGAAATTAATATCTCAGACGTCATTAAAGTTATGTATAAATTCACCACTGAGCCAATACAATCACACAATTTCCGTAAATACAACTGCACAAACAAAAAGGGCAATGATCCTCTAATATACTTTTTCAGATGTAATGGATATCTATAGGAAGTATGAGAGAGTGAGTGTTTATGGAGTGAAAGAGCCAAATGTAACCAAGCTGCGCCGAATATTTATTTAAACTATAGCAATATTTTTTTTAAAATCCCATTAAGGAAAAATATCAAAATAATATTTCAGAGACAAAACGTAAAAAACAGTCAAATGCAAAATTTTCAATAAAGTATAAAAAACCAATTCTACATAAAAATGCAAAGAGGTTGCAGTGAATATTTTCCTTTTCCCACCCCAGACAAGACTCAAACAGATGAAGTGATGCGATGAAATACCAGACAAGTTATTAAAGTAGGAACATAACAGGAAAGACATTTGAGAGCACCCCCCCCCTCTTCCTAAACACAAAAGATCCCTACACGTAAGAAGTGAGTTTGTCCAATGCGAAGGTAAGTTAACATGGGAATTGTGAGTAGTAAGAGAAATGAAAAAAATCGTTTAATTTAATTTTTAACTTATTTTAAAACTTTACATCAGCGATTTTTTTTTGTGCTTATTATTAATGTCAATGGTATTTTATTTTAATCATATAAATAAAACTTATGTGTTTTCAAATTACTTCGTTTCAAATTGTATCAATTAATAGCATTGTTGCGAAACTACATTGCAATTCATTTTCGCTTCTTTTTCAATTGTTGAAAGGCCATAGTAGTCATGGTCGCGGCCAGCGTTGTTTTCG
Source organism: Nephila pilipes (assembly GCA_019974015.1). Taxonomy (NCBI): domain Eukaryota; kingdom Metazoa; phylum Arthropoda; class Arachnida; order Araneae; family Nephilidae; genus Nephila; species Nephila pilipes. The sequence continues at coordinate 416,030 of BMAW01110146.1, read as the reverse complement.
TCGAGTCGTGGATTCCAGCCCGTGGAAAGCCTCCACCCACCCCGTGTAGCGGAGGTGATGCCTGCTAATTCTGTCGAGACTACGTCTTCATGTTGAGATGGTGAGGATGTTGGAGTGTAGGGTGGCCAACTCAGGTATTATCCTCGTTACTCGACACAGGTTCAAAATTACAAGGTCTGTCTCAAGTCGCCCTCGTGTATCTTCTCAGTGTGACATTAATAAACGATCACATGAACAGTTAAACATTTTAATTGTCCTGTTTGAATGCTAAATTATCAATTGAGGTAGTCAATTTTCTTTCGTTCATTAATTCTCCGTGAAAATTCCCACTTTTTTCGGATATAAATCGCTTTAAAAAACGATATCACAAGCAATATTTCTTTTAATAATATTGTATAAAAAATTTCTGTGCAATACATAATTTTTTTAAAGATAGGTAACAACAATTTCTTTTCATAGAATGAAAAAGTATATACTATTCTTTTCCTTAACTAATGCAAGATTTCAATCATTCTTGATTTCGCTTGCTTTAAAAATTATTTGGCTGATTTGCTTTCAATCTTAATATTTCACTTAAGAGTTTGTATGAAATAAACTAACAAAGATAATTAAGTATTAAGCTAACTTCCACTCAAAATAATTCGAGAAAAACTTGAAAAAATTATTTTCGGTCCACGCTCACGGTTAACCGATAGAGCAGAACAATTTGCTCGAAGTTTGATTATAGAGTTTCAAGGTCACTTTTCCATTGTTTTTTCCGATCCATTTCACCCGAGTCTCCGTATTCGAAGAAATGTTTGTAATGTTTTGTGGTTATAGATGAATAAATTATAGACTAGAAAATTCTACATCTACCAAAAAAAAAATAAATAAAGCTGCAGATTGTATTAATAAAAAGGCTAACGTGATTATGTTTTATTCTCTTATTTACGACTCTGACCGCAGATGAAATGTATACGAAATTTCGGGGAATTTTTTTTAAGATTTTAGGAGTTAATTGTGCTGCATATTATTCCTGTAATAAACTATGGGACTAATTATTCATGTCAGAAAAAGAAGTGCCAGTGAAAGCAGATGTTTATTGCGCAAGAGCTAAATATGGCTATGCTGCTTCAAACAATATGTATCTGTGATATGTATCTAGACATATGAAAAAGCAGGAAAAAAGTTAAAAATTGATTAACAAGAAGTACGGTCGTAAATAGAGATTGTGATTGCGACTTTATTAACGTCACGCTGAGGAGCAACATGAGGGCTATTGACGACGGATTTCGGTATACAGTCTTTTGTGGCATCAGGGGTCGAAATGGGAAAAGAATGGCTTCAGGGTGAAGAAAAAATTATAATTAAAGCCATAGATAGATTCATTTGTATCAGAAGAAGATACTTTTATAAATTTGGTCAATTTTTAAAAATAAATCTAATTCATCTACAATTGTTTTTTGATTATTTTCTTTTAATTTTTAAAATGCGTTTGAAATAAATATTAATTCCTTATTTTGCATAATTATAAATTGCAATATTAACTGCCCTTGTGGAATTTCATAAGTTTTTACGATATGCCATATTGCTTTTAGTTATTGTTACAGACATATAATGCTCTTATACCAAGAGTAGGCTCACATGAAGTTAACAAGTGGGATTGTTTATTAATGTCGCACTTAAAAGCAACCCAAGGGACCTTGTAGTTTTGAACCTATGTCAAATGACGAAGACAATACTTGAGCAAGCCACCCTACTCTTCCACAACCATTCCATCGTGAGACATATGAGTCTCCATAGAATTGACATGTCTCGATAAGCGACAGGTCTATAGTGGCATTAGACCGGAGCCCACAACTCAACGAAAGCAAGGCCGGCCATGAGATTGCGAACATTACTACTCTTCATGAAGTCGGTGAGAGTTCCATTACGGTTTTTCATGTTGTACATAGAGCTACGCCATAGTTACGCAGCATTAAATACGCGAATGAAAATTTAATTTAACATAGTTAACACAGTGACATATTTTACACAAGTGCAACGTAAAATATTCTTTTAAAGGTAATATAATTAAGAAAAATAAGAAACAAAATAATTATTTCAAAGTTTTCATAATAAAAATTATCTCGTTAAATCAACTAAGAAATAGTTGCATTGACTGGGATTTAATTGGGTTGACTAAGAATTAAATTTTCTGTGGGAGCTCCACTTAACGAATAACTGCATTTGCCCATCTTTGTTCCACAAGCACCCGCAAAGTTTTATTCTAGTATGACCTATTTTTGCGCAAAATGAGTTTGATTGATATGATCATTAGCGTTGCACTAGAAATGAATAATCTGTTTCTCATAGCCCACGTAGACGTTATATGTACGTGGGCATGCTAACATGATAATATTTGAGCATAGATGGACAGAACGTACATCAGCCTTACTACACGACGTTTTTTGGAAAAGTTCGAGTTTCTAACCGTCCTCCCGTTGGCGTGGTGTAGAAGTTAGGAGAGGGGGATGCCAGCTCAGGTGTTGTCCTCGTCACTTGACCGTGGTTCAAAATTACGAGGTCAGTCACCATTAGCCCTCGTGCTGCTTCTAGTGCTACGTTAATAAAAGCTATACTGAACTCAGTTTCCTAACCGGCCACAATAGCGTTGTGGTAATTGTCGCGAACTCGCGGCCGGCGTTGCATCCATCGAATTCGTGGATTCGTAGATTATTTCTAAATATATTACATGGGCTCGAGCCCTGATGCTGTTAGAGACTTGCCGTGTAGCGAACTTGATGCACGTTAAAACTGTCGGAGGTTTCAAGTCCTCGTGTTGATGTTGAAGCGTGGAGAAGGATGTGTCAGTGCAGGTGTCGTCCTCGTTACTTGATCGAGATTGCAAAATGACGAAGTCCGTCGCCAATATCCCTAGTGATGCTTCTAAGTGAGTCATTAAGAAACGATTTTTTTGGGATGCGAAGGGCTGTTTCTCGTGGAAAAAAAAAGAAAAACTATCTTTGGACAATACAACCGGGAGCTATCCGTATCCAAGGATGATACTTTTTCATCCGTCTTGTACTTATTTAAAAAATGTTATATTATTTCAAAATGTTCATACATTTTTCAAACCAGAGCATTTTATTGAAGCATAATGCATATTATTTACGAATTCGTTTTAAAATAAATGTTATTCATTACGAATTTTTCATGCTGTATCGAATTATAATTATTCCTCCATTCTTTATCTATCTTTGTCCCTTTTCTCACTGATTTACAGTAAAGGACAAACAGCGAATATTTATGCAAATGACTTACGATCTTGACAATCATGAAATTTCTTAGCAGCTCTTTCGACAGAACTTGCTGCATTTGGTTAGTGAGAGTCAACTATTCACTTCGTCTCATCTAAACACAGGCAATGTTATTTCTTAACAGTGCCGAAACACTGGAAGTCCCCAGTTTCTTTATTCAAGGTCGAAACATTACTTCAACTCAGGTAATAAACATCTTAATGTTGAAAGAAAAATTTTCCTGACCTCTTACCTTTTTATGTGATTTGAAAGCTCAACACATAAAAAGTTTATACTGTATACCGTGACTTTAATGACTTTATGGTTGTCGCGATTAACATTTAAATTTGTACTCTATTTTTGGATTTGCACTCAAATTAAAGGGATTCGGTTTTCCGCAAATGACCAAAATATCCATTTCTTTAATTTTTTTTTTATTTAGAAACAGTCATTGAATTATAGTCTTCGTGTTGCGAGGACTGTAATTCAATGATATATTTCAGAACACGAGGATTTTCGATTGATGAGAACTAGATTGATTGCTTATAACGTTGCACTTGAAAGCAATACGAGAACAAGAGTATCCAAATGCGTGTCGCCCGTTTTACTAAGACAGTAAATCCTAAGGAAAAGGAAAGAACACTAGGGTTCAACGGGGTCATGATGCCCATACCTACCTAAAGATGGTGAATCCTTGAGGAATAAATCAGCAATCCGCGCCACGCCAAGAAGAAAGACTCAGCAGATTTAACGTGTATCAGCCCCGATACATGCCAGGTCTTCAGTGACATCTGGACTCTAACCCAGGGCTCGATAGAAATAAAGTCGATCGCGAGTTCAAGACCATTACCACAAGACTATCACGACCAGCAAGGAGCACTAAAAGTTGGAGAGGGTGGATTCGGAAAGGTTAGAATGAAAAGGCTTGCTCTATATATGTATGTAGCAACTAATAATATAATAACATATATATATATCTTCTATATATATGTATGCTCCGTAATATCACTACTATATCTCTGCTTATAATAATATATGTATGTATATATATATATCTATATATATATATTAATCCAATCAATTAATATATATATATATATATGTCAGTATGAAATTCCTTTTTATCTCTTTGACTTTTCGAAATCTGATTTTTTTTGTCTTAATTATAACTGTAGCTAGCGTTTTACTGTTACTTTTAGAGATTAAACTTTCATTACGAGTTATTTGTTAATATCTCTTGTGTTTTGTTTGTAGTAGAATTATCGAGTTATTTTACGGTTACATTTTGTGTTAATACTCTCCCATTTGTGCTTTTTTCATCATATTTTCATACAAATATAATATTTCATTATTATATGAAAAAAATTAAGGGTTTTATTTATCTATTTATTTTACATTTTCCTTTGATCAGGTACAATTAATATACTCTGGAAAAATAGATCAATTATTAAAAATACGAAATTATATGAAAGTTAAATTAATTCTAAGAAAAACATGTAGATAATATTTTAAAAAGGCATTTCAAGTTAATCGAAGCATATAATAATTAAATGTTCAGAGTTATAAACTTAAAATTCTTTTTTCTCAGGTTATGCTTTTCGATACATTAATCCATTTAAATTGCTGCTCTTTCCACAAATATTTAAAAATTACTTCCATTTTTTTTTCTGAATGAACGCATAATGCATGTAATAAAATTAAGTATTCATTTTGTATTAAAAAATGAATACTTTTAAAAAATATTTTAATAAAAGGAATATTGGAGCTTTTGCTGAATGTTAGCATGTTTTTTTTTTTCTCCACAATTAACCAAGTTATTGTCGAATTGATCCTCAAAATTGTTTAAAACAGCCTTAAGATTATTACAAAAAATTTCATATTAAAAATATTAATGAATTCAAGAGAAGTAAGGTTTTGAAAATTTCCGAATTTTTGTTAGAATTTTTTTTAAGATGTTAAAGTTGTATTAACAATATATCCAAATTTTCATCCGAAATCATTATCTTGACAAGAAAGACATGACAGGCTAAATCATAACTTCTGAATTCATCAATAATTTTTTTTTTAAAATGGTACAGAGTCCCCTTAGTGAAAACATTTGAGTATTGCGTCAGGCTATTTCTAAAAGATCCGAATGAATGACAGTCGAGTTCAATGACTTCAGATGCGGTTATGATGCGCCAAACAAAGTGCAACTGTGCTCTAGATTTATGGGGACTCAGAACCTTAAAAATGATTAAAATATGGAAACGAATTTTTTTACCTTGTTTTAATTGTGTGACTTTTTAAATGTGTGTACAAGATTTCGTTGCTCAAGCCATATTATTTAGTGAGTTATTTGTTTTTAACAGTATGTTAAATCATTTCACTGACCTTCAAAACTTCACGCTGCATTTTACTTTTCATGACGGTCACGTATTTAAAATGGCAAGGCGGATTTTTTTTGAAATCTTTGAAATCGTTTTCGGGTTTCTTTGTATAATATGTTTTAGGATTCTGTGCAGGGAATACGAACTTTGATAAATATTTTTTCTCAAAATCCACGAAAATAGATAAAGCTATTTTTTAGTGATTTTAGCAGTGCTCGATTAAAAAAAAACTTGTAAAATTAGGAATTGCCATAGTACAAACCCAACTCATAACGCAAAATTGTGAGGAGAGATCTTAAGAAATAATAATGAAATTTATTATTATTTGAAATGCACATTTTAAGCGTTTATCAAATTAGGTGAATATAAACATTTTTTTCAAATACATGATTATCTAATAAGCTCCCTTTCAAATATCTTATCTAAACAGAGGGCCTTTAGTATCATCAAGACCCGAACCCATGACATTACAGAAGCAGCGCTGATCATGAGTTCACGACAAGGACTACGTTACTACCGCGACCGCTCGACAGTGAGAGAATGGAGTTGATATTTCGTGATGTAAGAACCAAATCTGGCAATGTATCGCCAAAAATGCATATTTGTGATCGAATTGTTACAAAAAAATGAAAAAAGGTAAAAATTGGTTGACAAGAAGAAGGGTCGAAAACAGAGAAGGATCGCCGGGGTATCTTTGGGGCTTGTCACTCGAGTTTAACAAATACAGTTAAAGCCTATGGGAAATCAAAAGATCATAATGGTACCTGAGGTTCACGCTTCCCGTACTTACTTGAGTTGGGAAGGCCCCTGATGGGGTTGGTACCGAGCTAATAGAATTGTGGCTGAATAATTGATTGATTACTAACTACGCACTTGGAAACAACCGCGTGGGCTGTATGCGATGAATCTCGGGATTTTGAGCCACGGTTCAGTGACGAGAACGCCCCCTGAGCCAACACTCCACTGTTTTAAGTTCTACGCCACACCAGTCTGAAGAATTTGAGCTCAACAAGGCTTGTGCCTGGTTACACTACGGGTCTTTTGTGGTCTCGTACACGCCGGTCTTCAGACACAACGCACCGGCCACATGCTCGTTTTGACCACTCTGCTACAGCGGCCGTGATTGATTTATTGTAGCTAGAACTAATATTAATTAATTTTTGGAATATCTTTTTGATTTCAATAAAAGATTAAAATTTATAAGAACCATGAGTTGCTTACGAAATTTAAATTATAGGAAATTTAAATTATTCTTGGAGAGAATTTAATCAGTTACTCCAAGCACTTTTAATACCGTAAATTTCGATTCGCATTCGAATTATGTTCTTTACTGAAAATGCATTTAAAATATTTATACATAAGTCATATTAAAACACGCCTTTACTCCAACGCCATCAAACCTTATACATAACTTAAAAAAATTATTTCCAAGAATTCTAATTTTTAGTACAAAGAAAATATTTAACTGTTAATAATTTGTCTTGATTTGTTAATTATTTGCTTAATAGTTTTTGAGTGATCAATTTTTAAATAAAATTTAATTGGCTTTCGACAATGTGTACTGATAGTCATACCAAAATTCGAATTAAGGAAAATAAAACAAGATTTCCTAAACAGATTTGTTTTATAGTGTTAAAAAAAAAAGAAATAGAGATGAATTTATTTTAAAAATTCGAAATTAAGTAAATTGATGTTAAGAATACGTCTGATAAAATCTGATGTAAGATTAATCCTCAATTGCATTATTTAAAAAAGTTTTATAATTTTTTTTTTTACTAATTACAAATTAGATATTGTTTATTAACATCGCACTTAAGAACAATTCGAAGTCTATTGCCGATGGTTAGTTTGGTTTGGTTTTATTAAAATCGCACTAGAAGAAACACGAGGGCTATTAGCGACGGACCTCGTAATTTGAGCCTCGGTCAAGTGACGAGGACGATACCTGAGTTGGCACTCCCTTTCTAATTTCCACACCACGCCAACCGGAGGACTTTAGGACCCGACAGATTTAACGTGCATCAGCCCCGGCTATGCGGTAGGTCTTTGGCAGCCAAGAATCGAACCCGCGACTGAACGAAAACTGCCGGCCACGAGTTTGAAATCATGACCACTTGGCTACTGCGGCCTTATTATCAAAGGACCTCGTCACTTTGAGTCTCGGTTGAAGTCATGAGCATGACACCCGAGTTGATAAGCCTCACCAAACTTCCACATCACACCACTGGAAGGACTTAGAGCCTTAGCATATTCAACATGCATCAAACTCTCCACACCAAGTTAGAGATATGTTTCGTGTCTACTGTTAAGTTTTATGGAATCACAAACCTAAAACAAACATTTTAGAAATATATGATAACTGAAATGGAAAAGAAACATATTCATTTTGGAAACTACAAATGCACTATTTATATGTACTACAATCCACACATCAATACAAAAAATATTTTTCAGAAACAAATATTTTTGTTTGAAAATGCTTCACCCGGTAAGGGAAATAGTTTATTTCATGACGTGGAGCGCGTTCTCAGTTTTGAAAAAGAAAGTATTTAATTTTTATGCATTTTCTTGTAGTTTCAAAAAAGAATATTCATAGAATTAAAAATATATAAATTTTAAAGTTCTTTAAATAGCATATCGAGAAGGAAGAATAAAATCTGAACTTACCTTATCCAGCTATGTGCGAGAAATTTCAAATCTGAAGAACACAAATATGGAATATTTTGCTAAAAATACAAGAGTTCTTTTCGAATGAATGGAAAGTCGTTCTACTAAAAGAGAAAACTCAAAATGAGGGGAAAAAATCTTGCAATGTTTATTCTCATGAAGTTCTTCCTAATTCTCAAAGATATAATTAGTAGTCGATTTTGAGCTTAACAGTTGTAAAATTCTTGCTTAAATATCACTTCACGTGTTAATAATAGCGTTTTATTCACAGCCGATGCATGTCGAAACCATCGAACTTTCAGCACATTCTAGTAAAAAATTCTATTTAGGATTAATAAGTTGCTTAATATATTTAATGAAACTTTCACAATTAGTCTCTACTCTTTTAGCTTGGAATATGTTTTGTTGATGGACAGACAGATTAAAATGTTGTACTAAATCATGACTTGTGATCGCGGAAGCTGAGTGGTCATGATCTCGAGCTTGCGGACGACGTTGTTTCCTTCAAGACGTGGGATTCGAGCCTGATTCCACTTAATACCCACCGTGTAGCAAGGCCGAAGCACGTAAAACATGTCTCGGCTCCAAGTCTTCCCCGGATGTGTTGCGTGAAAATTTGGATAGGGAAGGGGGAATTCCAACTCAAGTGATGTCCTCGTCACTTGACCGAGGTTCGAAATTGCGGTAGCCTAGTGGTCATGGTCGCAGACTCGCGGCCGGCGGTTTTCGTATTTAATTTTTCGTATTTAATGTCCGAGTTGCAGGTTCGAGCCTTGATGTCACTAAAGACTCGCCGTGTAGCTGGAACTGATGACGTTATATCTGTCGAGATCCAAAGTCCTCCCGGTGGTGTGGTGGGGAAGTTAGGAGAGGGGGTGCTATCTCAAGTGTGGTCTTCATCACTTTTTATCAACGAGGTTCAAAATTACGACGCTAATAAACTTGGGTTGCTTCTAGTACGCTTCTAATAAAACCAACCAAACCAAAATTATGTTTTTCTTTGCTAATAGTCCTGTTTCTACAGAGAGTGACATTAAAGAATTCAATCATGACTCAAATTATCATCATTTTAACAACATAACTGTTGGGGATAACAACCTTTGTTACTCTATATTTCATAAAACCAATCAAACAATTAACGTAACCACTCCTAGGTTGCTCTGCATCCCGAAAGTTCAACCGATCAATCAATCATGTAACCATTTTTAGTCTTGCTGGTTGTGATATCATGATATGCAGTAGATAAATATCTGCGTTGAGAGATAATATTTATTGTCTCTCAGCACAGATACCAAAAACTTCCATAAAATTTCAAAGAGTACCCTAACCGGGATACCATGCTAGTTAATTCACAGTGGAGAAACTTGTTCCAGACAGAGTTGGGTTCCAGGTCTTGTAGGTCACACAGATAAGCAAGTATTACTCCCGCGCTCTATTCAAGGCCTTCTCACTTTTGCTATCTTTCAAATACCACTATCTTTTTATTGCAGCAACATTTCCATATCAAATTCAATTCTCTGTCCCTTTATACCACTTAATTATATCTATTCACTATACTTATAACAAATTTGCGTAACTTCATTCCATTCGGTTGGAAAAGAGTGGGAATTCAAATATAAAGACAGAAAGAACTCCCAGATGTTAATTTGGGAAGTACCGCGAATAACTCAAGTTATAGAGATACTTTAGAGATCTTTTTCCTTCCAAAGGGGTTAGTAATCTTTTTGTAAATACTAGTGACGCGCTCCCGGTATACGTTAGGTAACCATCTCTATTTTCGACTTTCTTTCTTTGTAACTAATTTTAACTTTATTCTTCCTTTTTTCCTGACTAGATTAGAAGATAAAACAAATATTTGGTTCAACTTAGCCAAATTTGCCTATTGTTCATAAACCCAGTCCGTCACTCAGACACTTTTTTTAAAATTATAATCAGAATTTTAAAATTCTTGCCTTACCAGAAAGCTATACATCTCCTCTAAAATGCTTTCTTTCTTTATTCCAGGTGTAATTGGTACGCTGAGAAAGGAAGAATACGCCGACACACATGAAGATGTTTTCGAAGCAGCGAGGCGGCATTGACTTACTGATAGCTGAGGATAGCGATTTTTACAAATTCATCGGTGAATGAAAGCTGCTTTTAGAGACTTTCATTTCTTCTCAAAAACAACAAAAAAAGCATCTTAAGGAACATCACTTTCGTTCTGATGAAAAGATAAAAGCTTATATTAAAACTTGATGTCGATAGTTACTACCTGAACTTTTCTCCGACGGTATACCTTATTACTAACCACGAAAGTAAATGGAAAATAATGGGGACAATGTTGAAAAGAGAATTATGTATTGCATAGAACAGAGTTGTTCAACCTTTTTAACCTTGCCCATTTTCTAGAAGGAGCCTCTTGATCAAAGAGAAGAAAAAATAGTATATCAAAGCTTTATCCTACTCATATTTACAAAATTATTATTGCATTTCTATTTATGACAATAGAAACGTCTTCATAAGATCGTAAATGGTATAAGGTCGTTAATGGTTTTTTTTTTTTTTTTTTTTTGGTTTTCTAAATTATTCTCTACGAATAATAAACTAAAACAGTAATATTTTAAATCATAACAAAATAATAAAAACACAATTTTTTAATGACTTGGCGTGATTTCTTTTTTATTGTAAAGTATTTTTACGCCTGGAATAATTATTGAACCTAATGTCATCTTCAGTATCCAGTCTGTTTGTTTTTGTTGCCGCTCACATAGAGAATGACTTTCGCATTCATAGATTGGAACATATGACGTTCGATATTTCACTGCCCTTTTGGCAATTTCATGATATTCTTTTCTAATGTCTATCTCCGAAAATTCACAATATCAACTTGACTAAAATTTAGTTTCGATTGAGTGTCGGTCGATGTATCAGTTTGTTGTTCTCTTTCTTTTATTTTATTCGGAGGTGGTGACGCAGTCTTGAGAAGGATTTTGGATCCAAGATAATTTTTCTTTTTGAACAGAGAAATATTCAAGAAATGTTTTTGCAGATCCGATAAATGTTGGACCAAATTAATTTTTACAATTTTATCTGGATCAGCGTTACCGTCTACTAAAATATTATGCAAATTAGGAAAGCATTCAGTATTATCTTTCAAAATACAATCTTCACAAAATTTAAATTTTAAAAGAGTGGCATCAATTTTATTTTTTCCTCGAAAATAGTGTAATAAGTGGCCAAATAAGTGGACGTTTCTTCACTTGAGCCAAAGAATGGAGATATATGTGACCTAAGTCTCGATAAATACATTTGAAGAACGAGACTTTTACGAAATTAAAGATTTTATTTTATCCATCATATAACTATATATATGTGTGTGTATTTACAAGCAAACTGCCTTCTTTTCGATATTTTATAAGAAATTAAAATTTTACTAAAATTTTGACTCTTTGATTAAGCAAATAGTGATCTCTTGCGGAACCCCTGCCAATGTTCCAGTGAACCATAGGGGTCCACGAAACCCAAATTGAAGACTTCTGGCATAGAAGATGCATGTGGACATCTGATACATGAATAATTTTGAAAATATGTTAATAAAAAAAAATTAGGCTTTACTTTTCAGTTAAGCCTTAAAATAGGTATGATTTTAAAAAAAATATTTCCTGGTGAGCCCGTGTAATGCTTGTTTGTCCTGCCTTATACTAAGAACAAGAATTATAAAAAAAATTTAAGTCAATTCCTACTTTGGTCAACAAAGAAAAATTTTATTTTAGTTACTTTTTTTATTAAATAATTGCAATTAATATAAATATGCATATACATATGACAGAATCACAATATTAAGTGGGAAAAGAAATTTTTCCAGCGATCTACACGCTTCGTCACTGACGGTATTTATTCCTAAATTTATATCCTGCTAAATATCTTATATAAGAGAAATTTTTTACCCCATATAAAACTAAAATTAATTACAACATTGGAAAATCAAATAATAAAATATTTATGCTACGTCGAGATTCGATCCGAAGGCATGAAGATTCTACGTCAACGCTCTACCAACTTTGCCATTGCAAGATAATTGACATAGTAGAAGCATTGACTTGTTTCTTAATTCATACGGTAAATTAAATGGTTGGAAGGCAGTTTAGCCCAACCACCCTTGGCGACAGGAATTATTTGGCGGTATTTTGCCAAATTTGGCTACCCTGGTCCTCGATAAATACAACGTTCAGCCAAAAAAAAACACACCTTTACATTCGCGGACTTAATGTTCAATCAAAAAAAAAATGCCAATTTTGGCAATTTTTGAAATCGTGCCAAGTGGTTGGGCTAAACTGCATTTTACCAATTAAATTTAACTAATAAATTAATATTTGAAACAACTGTATCAACATCAAGTGTCATCCTCTACAAGTTTAAAAAAATGTATTTGAACTTGAGAGGATGAAAAAAAGTGTTTTATTAACGATAGAAAATTTGAACAAGATATATAAATATATATAGGGAGAGTGAACTAACAGTAGGAATTTAATGACATCAATTAAATAAATAAACCATTTTCAATTAAACAGAGCATTTTTCATTTCCTCTTTTATTGCGTGCAAAAATATTTTAGTTCAATTTGTGTTATTTTTGAAAAAATTAAGTATTATTTGCTTTGCTTTCTATCTTCTCTTTTTAAAATAAAAATAATTGAAAATTTTTTTTCTTCTGGTATTATTTTATTAGCTTATTCTTTTTATCAGCTTATAAAGGAAATTGTTTATTTTATAAGCTAGTCTCTACGACCGGCAAAGGCTACAAATAAATTTTTCCAATTCGGATTTTACTGGTCGAGATCTATATCCGCAAGCACAAAGATTATTTCACACATAAGCCGACGTGATACAAGCGCGCACAATTTTAATTCCAAAAATAACATTAAAAAGAAACTATTTGACCATCACGGATGTAAATATATCTGGTCGTGAAGATTTGTTTCCGGACTTGGTTTCAAACCGGAACCGGCGTATACGACAGATATAGAAAACGAGACAGAGAACTAATATTTTATGTAAACTTTGTTAAATTACGGTTATTTTAAGATATTTATGACATCAAAAGAATAAATATTATGCGTAAAAAGGAAAATTAGGTGGAAATTAGAATTTCTTACGAAAGTGACTAAAATGAGCAGTCAGTTTATTCTTATTAACAAAGCTTTAAAATAAATAAGAGATAAAACTGTTTCAGCTCGCATTAATGAGAAACTTTTCACAAGCAACTAAGACACCCCCATATATATATATATATATATATATATATATATATATATATATATATATATATATATATATATATATATATATATATATATATATGACGCTTGTTGAAAACTATTGAGTTAGCATTCTATCTAAAAAACGGTATGAAATATAGGAGAAAACTGAATTATAAAGTTGTAGAACATTATCGTAAAGATAATGTTCTACAACTTTATAATTCAACAACCATAAAGTTGTAGATTTCCGAAACTTTGATGTCATGAAACTTGAACGAAAGAACAAAAGAAAAACGAATGAAAAACGAGCGAGAAAAACGGGATCAACCGTATTCTAATTGACTTTTCAAACAGAGCAGACAATATGTATACAGTGTAAAATTGTGTCACAAAACGCATAAACTCAACGCAACTTACGCCTGGCGCTCGAAATTTGTGTGTTAGGCAGATATGTATGAAACATTCCCATTGTCGTCACATCCTTGCTGGTCTATTAGATCGAGGTCGGACAGTCACGTTTCTTATCTCTCTTAAACCTTCCAAAACCCTTAGGATGATTTTCCAAGAAGGATATGGGCTTTGCGCCCACATTCACCGTAAAATAGAACCTTCACGTTGTACATCTTTGAAAAACGCTTCATTGGATATTGACCATGGAGCTTCAATATCCAATCACAAAGAGCTATAGCTGTCTCATGAAGAAGTATTATCATACGTCCCCACTTATCCGAACTGCAGCACTAGAGAGACAAATGAAAACTGTGACCTCTCGAAAAAAGTCATGTTTGAGAAATCATGGACAAATTAGGAGCTAATCCATAGCAGCCAACTACCTCATCAGGCATTACTGAACGGGGATGCCGAGAGACGTTACACACGGTGTAACACTGTCATGAATCAGATAGAGGTCTAGCCAGCTTTCTTGGCAGATACAATGCGGACGGATGAGACATGCTTTTCGTTGAATGAAATGTATATTAGCAAGAACGTTGAAAATTCCTACGTTTTTTGCCTACATTCGACATCAAATGCGTTTTTTATCAATGATTCTGGTGGAATTTATAATAACCGGTATAGAATTATTGTTGAATTTATAATAAGCGGTATAAAATTATGGTGGAATTTATAATAATCGGTATGGAATTATGGTGAAAAATTTACAATAATCGGTATGGAATTGTGGTAGAATTTATATTTACTGGATGATTGGCCCAGTATTTTACCAGGGCGTATGAAACTCAGAACATCTGCTGTACTTAATAATCTCTTTTGTTGAGAACCTGTAATAGCTTCAACTTTGAAATGTACGTTCCCACATGATGGTGCGCCTTCGCGTAGGACATCTCAAGTGAAGCCCTACTTGTTGAAGACATTCGGGAACAAATAATCAGGTCTGATGGTTTCGAAGAGAGGCCTCCACGTTCACCTGACTTGATGTTAATGGACATTTTTTCTCTGGGAATGTCTACATCAGCAGATGCATTCGACGCTTCAACAAACATTGCAGGATCTTAGAAGGCGTATTACGGATGCTTGTACCAATGTGTCACTCACTATGCCAAAACATGTACAAAGTGAAGTTCAAAAAAGGTTCCAGATGTTCGTTGCAGCTGACGAAGAGAATTTTATCATCGAAAATAAAGGTATCTTATGATAACTATTTGTTTTTCTCCCACTAAGTTCGTTTCGTCACGTCGCAGTATAGGAAATTGCGAATAAACAAATATGTGTTTGAAGTGCTGTGTTCTTAGCATTATTGTCAACAAAATGTTTTTCTATTTTAAATCAATGATGTTTGATAGTTTTGCAGTTCACTCCTCCCTCCCCATATTTTGTACTATTTTCGATAGGAACTCGAATTCCACAGTATTCCACCAGGTGGCATTTTAAGTGGTCTCATCTAGTAGCGCATAACCTAGCTTCTTTTCCTAGACAACAATTTAATGATTATAGTTGCAGCCTTACGGAAGATAAGAAGGGGGAAAGCGCACCCCTATATATATATACCATTTAATATTTAGACACCCTATAACCCTGACTTTGCATCTTTTCTTTATCTTTTGTTTGAACTCCTCAAAGAAGCGAAATCTGAATCATAAATTCTGAATAAAATAACTTGTAGTTATCAGTACTGTGTGACTTTCTATTCATTGGACGAATGTATTCTGTTTTAAATAAAATTAAGAATGGAAAGAGAGAAGGAAGTCATATCGGTGTGTTACGCTTTTTTTTAGAGATCTTTTTTCTAACAAGTCTTGTTTACATTTTATCCGTCCTTGTAAAAATATATAACCCAAATGACTTCATTATTTTATTATTGGTATTTTCGAAATGATTGAATAACAATGTGTAGCAATGTTCGCGTAAAATAAACTGAACTGTAAAAGTATTTTGAGTTAAAAATAGTATCGGAACTCATTTGAATGATTAACATCACCGATTGTCTGCTCGAATTTTACTCGCGTGACCAACTAACACGTGCTTTGAAGTACAGTTAAATGCTCTTATTTTTTTTGGTTCCTATTCTAGCTCCGTGGTGCAAATAAAGTAATTTCCGTTTTCTTCATAGGTTTATTGTACTAGTATAAGATCTGTCGGAAAGCTCTGTCCGTTTGTAAAAAGAAAGAAAATGATACATTTTTCACACATTTAAAAATATTTACTGTACAATATAATTTCTGTCAATACTTATAACCTTTTTACAGCGTATTGGTCATTCGTAAATACCGTTTTATAAAAATCTCTTGCCTTTAGAGGCGAACAACTCAATTTGTGTCGGGTTGACATCTGATTAAGTTTTGAGTTTCTTTTTCCTTCAAAACACTTTTGAAGAGAGATGGACTGATAATTATAATAGAGTCTTAGGTCTAGGGGGTAGGGTGGATGTGACAGAATTTCTCAGCTTAGGTCAGTGATTTTCCTATGAGCCGCTAAAGCAGCGTGTGCAATGGCATTGTTATGAAGTTGCAGGATGTTTTCTATTGAACATAGCCGGCCTCTTTTCTTTGAGTGTTTTGTTTAAATCGGCTGTTTAGTGATAGTCTCTTTCCGAATAGAGCTTTTTGCCAGGTTTCGAAAGCTATTGGTCTTAGGATGTACGAACGTATACGGAGAATTCTCTAAATCAGGCTCAAACTCGTTTTAGAATGGAAGGAGCAAATTGACCAGGTTCACAGAGTGCTCTGTTCTATACGATATTTTCTTTAGTAATTCACCACTTACCTTCCAAGAAGTGTACATTTTTGTTCCGAGCAAGTAGTGATGTGCGTAAGATGATTCGATTAAACAAATTTTTCTCTCTTAACTCACGAAGCACCTATCTAGAATACTTATAGACTCACCCTAGTAACGACGGAAATTATATTCCTCAATATAAATTATTAATTGCATGAATAATGTATTATTTTCTTTTACTTGAGAAACGAACACAAATTTTTGTAGACCCATTATATACAGAGGGAATTTCAAAAGTGTAAATTTGTACACTTAGTTATTACTTAATAGATATTCGTAATACTTTGAATTAAAAAAAACATAGAGCAAGAACTTAAGTTTTTAATTTTACACAATTAATTGTTGTAAGAATTGTGTAAAATGAACGTTATTTAAATAATTGGAAAAATAATGCGTAATCATTTTGTTGAAAGGATTCAACCGTTGAAGGAATATTTACAAAATGAAAATGGAAAATGTCCACTTAAGTATTTTGTAAGACTTTATTTGGCCTGTTTATGGCGCTCATTCGTTTGGGTATCAATTTTACCAAAATTTTTCACAACTTTTTATGATATGAATGCCAATTATTCGACAAGAACAGTTTCTATTTCAATTTCGTGCGATACATGTCATGTTATTAATTTTAGATTTCTTAAATGCTTTAGAAATTAAATGTTATTAATTTTCGATTTCTTTTAGATTTGTACACAAAATAAGTGCAGGTGTCGTCCTCGTCACTTGACCAAGGTTCAAAATTACGAGGTCCGTCACCAATATCCCTCGTGTTGCTTCTAGTGCAACGTAAATAAAACCAACCATCCATTGAGTCATAGATTCGAGTCCTGATGCAACTTAAAACTCGTCGTGTAGCGGGTTGATGTAAATTAAGTATGTTTAGGCTCTAAGTCCTCCCATGAACGTGGTGGGGAAGTTTGGAGAGGAAGAGTCTAGCTCAGATGTCGCCTTTGTCACTTGACCGAAGTTCAAAAGGAGGAGCACTGTCACCAATAGCCCTCATGTTGCTTCTTGAGCGACATTAATAAAATCAAACCAATCCAAATGCCTAAGAGTTTATCAACGTGTTTATTTATTTATTTAGAATGTCTATTACTGTTCGAAGTAAATGTCCGCTAACTACAGTAAAATGTGACTCGTAATTTTGAACAGTGGTTGGGATAAGAAGATCGACATCTGAGCAACACCCCATTTTCCATATTCACACCACGTAAACACGATGATTTTTAGCCGTATTAACTATATTTAACGTACATCATCCCTTTTACATGAGGGGTATTCATTCATTGATTGTTTATTAATGTCGCCTTTAAAAGAAACACGAGGATTATTCGTGCGGAAACTAGCAATTCTAAACTTCAGTCAGTCAGTTAACAAAGACGACACCTGAAATAGTTATCACACTATCCACAAACTTCCACATTACACCATGTGAGGACAAGGAGAATCAACAGATTTTTCATTCATCCGTTCCACTTGACGAATTTATTAGCATCGCTCTTGAAAGCTATACGAAGGTTATGGGTGATGAATTTCGTAATTTTGAACCTCGATCAAGTGACGAGGACGACACCTGAGCTATCAACACACGAACCTAACTTCCCCGCTCCATCCCCAAAAGAAAATTTTGAGCCTCTTCATTTATAGAGAGTTTCAGCATCGCTAAAGGAGGGGTCTATAGTGGCATCAGGATTCGAACTTAAGACTCGACGGAAACAGCATTAGCAGCGAGTTCGTGACCATGATCACTTCGCTGCAGCGTTTGGTTTTTATTGGAAACAGACGCGGCGTTGAATTAAAACATCGTCGTTCACGAGGTCGTTCATCGCCATTGAATTCAATCACGCCGAATTGAAGGCCATTCGGATACTGCCGTTTATATTCATCATTATTTAATCTGCATTCCTTCTCCCCATCTTGATCCCATTGATGAAACAAACCAGATTTCCAAATACCCGAATGGAATTGGAAAAACGTGACGAGCATTCACACTCCACCATACTCTACAAATCTATTTCAATCCTTCTCTATGAATGCGTCGATCGCTTAAATTATGTGACCTGTTCCCGCGAAGAAAAGCATTAATTGATCTCTGCGCGAAGATGGAAAGGAGTCTGTGTTTTTTCCGCTCTGACAACAACTCCTTTAAATGATCGAATTTGCGTCAGCACATTCAATATGGATCCGCATCCGGTTCAATTCGGTTCGAATGGCGGTCGTACGATCGATTCTTGAAACCGATAAATTTATTAAGGAACATTCTTAAGTGAACGGTGGCTGACTGTCGAAGGCGATGCTTCTCTCCTAATAAGTACGTTCATCATTCAGGTTTTGATTTACAGGGGGGGGGGGGCGTAAAAATAGAAATGAATGGATGCAGTTGTGCGAGATGCGCACCTTCTCTGACTAGTTTCATGTTTCTCTTTTTTTTTCTTTTTTTTCTTCTTTTCTTCTGAAAACGTAGGTTACTATAAACAAAGAACCGGTTAATTAGTTCGTATTAGATATATGTTTTCAAACGGATTTTTTTGGATTCTGTAAAAAATAATTCAATTTGGAAAAAAATTGCAGAGGGCTATGGAGTAAGAAGAATATTGCTTTAATTGACAGAATTAATTTAAATTTTTGATATTTAAATAATAGTTAAAATAAGGAATGTTATACCAATTTTATTTCTTCTTAATTAAAACTATTAAATTATTCAATACAAGAAAAAAAATATACGAATTAAATTATAAAAGTTCCACGTTAGCACACATATTAAGCAAACAAAAGAAAAATTCGTTAAATATCTTATATAAACATAAAGAGAGAGAGAGAGATTTGAATAACATATATGAAGGTAACTAAGACGCTGAAATGCTTTAAATTTTGCATTTTTTAAACTTTTGTTTTAAAAAAATATTAGGATCTTCACTGCTTCTGTAAATGTATTATTCAAGAAGATTTAAAAGGATTTCGTTCAAAAACCCTATTTTAAAACTGTAAATACATATGTAACCACATAGAAAAAAATATATGTATTTGCCTTTTTCTTAAAATAGGTTTTTTAGGATTCTGAGGTGGGTGGCTTAAAAAATACCTCTTTCAGACAACAGATGCCGTTTCCCAGCCAAGTTACTATTGTATTAATGGTAATGGTATTAAATGACGCCATAAAAATGTGACTCCGATTCTCACGTTAGTTTTCATTTTGCAGCAATTTGTTACCAAATCAAAATTTGATAGGTGTCGCGCCGAGATCTCGTTGTCGATGAGACCTGGATTTATCATTATACGAGGGAAACTAAACAACAATTAGAACGATTTTCAGTTAATCTGCTCCAAAAAAAGACTTGGATGACTTTTGGGACGAAATTTGAGAATGAGATGGGTGTCATATTGAGAGACTAAAGAAAAAAGGGGGAAACGATTAATGGGCAATATACAATACTAGTTTGAGTTACAGATTTACCCTTGATGAAAGAAATGCTTTCTCTTGAAAAAATTTTCGAATAAATTTCATCTCCAACCTACGTAAAATCCCGGGCATATTTATTTCTCTTTAACCACTCAAGAGGATTTTCATGAAAAATAATTTTACTTACATATGTAGATTAAAAGCATCAGCAAACCTGAAGGAACTAAATATCCTGAAAAAAGCCATTTTTTAGAGAGTATCTATCAAGAGGAAGTAAGCACTCGTGTTAAGAAGAAAAATTGGGGTAGTATATAGTTATAAATTAAATAATTATATATATATATATATATATGTGTGTGTGTGTGTGTGTGTGTGTGTGTGAAAAATATTATTAAAAAAATAGAATCTTATTTTGTACTAAGTAGTTTATTTGCTGACTAAGTAGTAGAATTTGCTGACTGAAAACTCATTTTTTGATAAAATTTTTTATTTGAATGGATAGATATATTTCATTTCTAATGGAAATCTTTTTTTTAATTCTGCAAAACTATTCATTGTATGTGTATTATATATATATATATATATATGCGTGTGTGTGTGTGTGTGAAACAATTAAAATATACCTTAACTACACACTATAGAATATTTTTAATTACAACTTTTACCAATATATGTATTTTTTAAGAAGCAGGGTTTTTTTAACCTAAAAAAATTCGGGTTCTTTGTATGCCCTTAAAATTCGAAAAACTATTTGTTAGTTTTCTGTAAGTTAGAAATTACAGAATCGTTATTTTTCAATAAAATTTTCATTATCTTCCAAAAGATTTAATTCTTGAGTTAGTACCTTTTTGAACAAAACCGAGACTCCTTTTTTTCCAATCTGAATTTCATTTGAGCAACACATAAAAACTGAAGACAGAAAATATAAATTTGCATACTCCTACTCACTAGTACTTATGATAGTTAAAAATACATTTATAGTTATTCCTTGATTGTAATATCGATATTGTAAATACTATAATACTATGGTAATTAATCAATAGCCATTTCAATCGTCATTTTAATTTAAAAATCGTGCCTCTGACCATTATTACTAATTATGGAAAACTACTTTTCGGTACCCCGCCTATACTTTTCTCCCACGCTAAGTTTTTTTTCCAAAAAGAGATTAAAATAAGAACTTCCAGTCAAAAGATCCTCACGTAACTTTCCAACCATACATTCATATTCTGATTAATTAATTATAATGGATAATGAGTTTCTCTGTATTATTATTGATCACCAATCGAGAGTGTCATCAATCTCAGTTGAGGATAAATATTATATTTGTTTTAATATGATGGGTTTTAAGAGGAAAGAGGGCGTTATTTCCAGGTTTTGTCCAATAAGTATCCGGGCAATTCATAAAAATAAATTTATTGAAAATACATGTACAGTGAGTTAATTTTCAAATTATTATCCTCTCTTCTCTCTCTCCTGAATCAATATACCGTTGTTAGCTTGGGAAATCGGCATGCACAAGCCGCTTGAGTCCCGGAAGGAACATGTACAATGCATCCTGATGAAGTTGCTTGAACCGCATTCATTGTCCAGAAACGATATTCTTTCAGTATATCTTTATCTGAGGAAACAAAAGCCAAAAGGAGCCAGATTTGGTCTGTAGGGTGGTTAGGACAGCTTCGTGATGTTGAATGTGTCCAGCCCCTCCTTCACAATCAGCGACGTGCGACTGAGTGCATTATTGTGACGAAGCATCAAAGTATTCAAGATTCATCTGCTGTTACATGATCCCTTAGCAGGCGATCACCGTTCAAAAGGCCGCGAATTTCGGTCATGTGTTCATCTGTTCGGGTGAATGTCGAACGTTCAATGCCTTGTTCGTCTTCCCTGTCATCATTGAATTTTTTGTGCCGTTTAGAAACATACATTCTGGATATGGGTTCTTTCTTTTAAGCCTCACGGATCGTATCAAAAATCTCCGTTACAAATTAATTAAATTGAATGCAAATTTTAATTTGCTCGATGGTTCGCTGCATTTTCCCTCTCGACGCAAGCACTAAACATGCTTTTACTTTGGGCAAGCTATACACAATCTAAAGGCACGGAGCAACTAATACGGTTTTCCCAGCCCTCGTCACATCCCCCGCTACCCTTAGAGACCATCCTTTAACCCTTCCCATCGGCCAAAAAAAAAAAAAAAAAATCAGTCACGATACTTACTGGATAAAACCTTGTATGTGTCATCAACCGATATATTCCTTGTCATGCAGATGTTATGGTAAATATTCTTTTTTTACTGGTGAACCACTTCCTGTTTTGTAAAAAGCATAATAAAACTTTAAAAAAACTGAAACATTATTGCAAACGTAACGATAAAGTTAATTATTTTCAACTAAAAATGTTATATGTTGAATTTTAACTTCAAATTTAATGTTTCACAGTTTTTGTTTTTGAAATTTTCAAATGCCCCAGCTAGTTTTCTTATGCATCTTGTAGTTTTTATTAAGGGCTAGAACCCTATAAGACGCTTAAAGTTATGACAGTGAACATGAATGGTTCTCACGCGTGTTACCTTTAACTAGCATTTAGGGCTGCTTAACGACGATATTTGAATAAGAACCTCGCCTTGTGAAAGAACCGTGTCTCATGCTAATGAGCTTTACTATTTAAGAAAAAATGCAACGAAGAGGAAGGAGGAGAAATAGAGCCACATGAGCACCACAGGAGTTGTAGCAACTGCGAGGAAATAAGCAAATGTTGAGTTGATGTTTCAGTTTTTGAAGTGAAGAGTCAAAATTGACTTGGCTCCACCAAACAATATGGATTTGGGATCCCGATATCAAAAAATATTAGAAAAAGGTAAAAATTAGTTAACAAGACAAAAGGATAGCGTACCTTGGAGATACGTTACCCGTATTTACCAAAGAGAGTTATCATCACAGAAAAGAAAAAGTTCACCAAGCTACTTCAAGGTCATAATGCTTGTAGTTTACTAGTTCGGGAATCCTGAGAGTTCCCGAATCTTAAGAAGATAAGCCTCTGTGGGGAAAGCAGCAGTTAGAAGATATTCAGAAAGCGTCCATCTGAATCGAATCCTATTATTAGAAATCGACTGTTCACAGTTCCTACTGTAACGTAGCTTCTAGACGACTATCTGTAAGAGACAACAACTGCTTGAAACTCTGTTTTTGTTTCCCGGCTTCCCAGTCAAAAGATGTAATAAAAGGTTTATATCTTCAAAGCAGGCAATCCTCAAACAAGCCTCACCTGTGGTCAGGTGCTTTGGTGCATTCTTTGAACACATGCCCCTGCTACACAGGTAAGGAAAGGATGATCTGCCTTTGTGAGGAGGAATTGTGAACAATGCGTCGGAATGACATGTGGATTTAGGGCCTATCCGTTTGACGTTCGACATGTGGACTAGCATGGTCGTGAGTCAAACTGGACTTTGTCCGAGAAGAACGAATGGTGTTCGGGACAGTGACGGAGATTGTGTGTGAAAGTCAGTGGCCGTCTAATAGGAAACAAAAATGAATCGAAGGGAGCGTGAGATAGCCTTGCTCGGAAGATTTAAAAGGGACGGAGAGGGAAAAATAGGAGGGTGAGAGGAGATCCAGCGACCAGCGAGAAGGAGGCGATACTGCGAGAAGATGAAATCCCCTTATAACTAGCAAAGATAATAGTAAATATAAAAAAATTACCTAGCTGCTGTCCTTCACGCTACCGTTACTAAGATAAGTAGATGTTATTTTAATAATAATGAGTTACAGTCAAATTTAGCAAGCCGCTCCACACATTTAATTTATTTTGATTATTGCATATTCAAGGATTTGAACAAACGCGTTAAAGATTTAGACTGATCTTTATTGAGGAAAATGCATGTCTCTCTACCATCAAAGCGAACTCGTTTCAAATAAACTGCTGTTTGTAGAAAATGCAACACCATGAAGGAATCATCAGAATCAAATGAAATTCGCAGCAAATGTCAATTATAGGATATTATGCAAATTAATAAAGTTTCAGAGCCATCGCGCGTGCGCGGCGCGCGCAGCGCCCTCTGAATTGATGCTGAAAGCGTATAAATAAAGTGCTGTAGCGGGACGTTGGAAAAAGTCTATGATTATTTGTTAGTGGCAAACGTTTAGTGAGACCTGAGTATGCCTCCACGACGGAAGAATAAGAAATTCAAGCAACTTACGGAGTTTGAACGAGGGAGGATAATCGGCCTTCGAGAAGGAGGATTTTCCTATCGCGCAATAGCAGCTCGTATGCAGCGGAACAGTTCCACAGTGATGCGAGTTTGGAAGCAGTGGACCGACGAGCACCGAACAACTCGAAAAACAGGCACTGGACGACAGAAGGTGACGTCAGAGCGCGATGATCGACACCTGCTCCGCATGGCGGTGAATGATCGCACAGCTTCCTCCAGGCAGCTGGCAGCACGTTGGTCTACTGCTACAGGTGTACAATTGTCGGCTTCGTCAATTCGTCGTCGTCTGCTGCGCCGTGGATTGCGTGCAAGGGTGCCTTTATACAGGATTCCCCTCACGGCGAATCATCGACGGCTGCGTCGGCAGTGGGCTCTTGAGCACAGAGACAGGCGAGCTGATTGGCACCAAGTTGTCTTTTCAGATGAATCACGCTTCAATTTGTGGACCCATGATGGCCGTGTTCGTGTTAGACGTTATGCCGGTCAACGCTGCCTTCCTGAGTGTATTATTGAACGACATAGTGGTCGAACACCCGGAGTTATGGTCTGGGGTGCGATTTCGTATCATGGACGATCCAATTTGATACGAATTGAGGGTAATCTCAATAGCAACAGGTACGTCCGTGAAGTGCTACAGCCCGAAGTCGTTCCTTTCCTTCAAGGCATCCCTGGAGCTATCTTTCAGCAGGATAATGCACGCCCACATGTTGCGCGGACTGTTCGAGACTTCTGTTCAGCACAACGCATGCAACTTCTTCCTTGGCCTGCTTATTCACCGGATATGTCGCCTATTGAGCACGTGTGGGATATGGGTGGTCGGCGTCTCGCTCGTGATCCGCGTCCTGCAGTTTCCAAAGACGAACTTTGGTTGCGCATACAAGCGATATGGAATTCTCTTCCTCAAGCAGATATTCAACATCTGTTTGACTCCATGCCACGTCGTATAGCAGCACTTATTGCAGCGCATGGTGGCTGCACCAAATACTGATTTCGGACGCTTAATTTGTTTCTTTTGTTTTGAAAATTTCATCATTTATTTGTATCAGTACAAGTCGTTTCTGCATTAAATTTCATTTGATTCTGATGATTCTTTCATGGTGTTGCATTTTCTACAAACAGCAGTATATTATAAGAATTGGTTATAACATTCTTTGTTTATGAAATTATGATCTATTTTTCTTTGAAAATACGAGTTTCAAATATAAATAGCATTTAAAATGTTACACATTTTCCACACGGCTTTTTTTGTAATACAATAAATATAGTTCCCTCATAATATAAAGTTATCATTTTAAAAAAGAAGCAAATTGTTATAAGACTTTTTTATAAGTCCAAATACTTCATTGTGGATTTTTATCGATTTTTTTAATTTCTTTATATAACTTTATTTTAAATTTTTTATTTATTATTCACTTAGGTTTCTTAAACTTTTTCTTGCTTTTAAATGTCATTTCATTTACATATTTCTTCACCCCTTTTCATTTAAATAAATAATTTATTATTTTATTACATTGTACCGTCTTAACAGTTTCTAAAATTTTGTTTGCACCAAAAAAACCTTTAAGACAATTATTTGAATATCTAGATTTTCTGTTCATATTTATGCCCCAAATGGTATTTTTTTGAAACATCGGCCATATTGAAATTAAAGCTGTAACTTTGTAAAAAATACATTTTATAAAAAAATTATACTTGATTTGAAGCTAATTTCTCTCTCTCTCTCTCTCATATATTAATTAATACATAATCAATCGGGTCCCACATTTTCTTTTCCAATACTTGGAAATCAGATCTGTACATCTATTAATTCCATATCCCATATTTGCTTTCCTGAAATTCATCGTAATACGAGGGGGAATCACAAAGTTTTAATTATTACTACGAAATAACCGATATATCTGGATAAAATTTATTCTGCATCTTAATTAATCCTTACATATATAATGTAAATGACAATTCATGTTGATTTGTTTGGTTTCAGGAAGCCGTAGATTGAAGTCACCTGCAGAATGGATTTCAATACTACTGAGTTCTACAATGACGAACTTCAGAATGCTGGGGAAAATGTATAACTCTGGATAGGGATTACTTAAAGAAGTCTTAAGAATTATAAATAAAAATTTAGGATCTGTCTTGATTAATTTTTAGTAATAATTAAAACTTTAACGATACTGAAGGTTACTTCAATTCACTGTTTCCTGAAATCAAACAAATCCACATGAATAGCTATAATTTGCAATTTTATATGTATAAGAATAAAGATCCATTAATATGCAGAAGAGACATTTTATCCTCATATCTCGATTATTCTTTAGTAATAATTAAAACTTTACGATATCCCTCCTAGCATGAATTTTGAAATATCCACGTATTACAAAAAATTCTATTTAAAAAAAAAAAAAAAAAAAAAAAACATACATTTGGCGAATTTTTCTGAAAATTTGAAGTAAAAAAATTTCCTACTTAACTTCGTGTAATGCACATTAAGTAAGATTCTTATGAGTTATTCCTATGAATAAACGGTGCTGTATTTTTTTTTACTCATGAGAGAATAACAAAGCGTTTTTTTTTCCTGCTCTTATTTCTACTATGTAAATATAATAAAAACCATGATATTGACAAATCAAATTTTCGTTTCTAATATTTGTCTCGTCGAGAACAAAATGAAGGTCACTTTTACCATAAACTCGTTCAAGGACTCCCCAATTCCTTCTTTACATGCTTTTATAAATAGGCTTCTTCATTCTATTTGCATTGCACAAAACTGATAAAGAGGCGCATTTTTCTGATTTCCTTCATTTCTTATTATAAGCTTGCTCTGCCTTTCATTTATTGGGTAATTCTGTTTGTGCGTTTATTTTAGTAAAATATATTCGGGTCGTAAAACTGACCAGTAAATTTTGTCGCTTCGAGAATTATTTTCAGAAAGCAATCAAGAATTACATAAGATAACCAAAGATAACGTGACAAACTCTCTATTTTCTTTGGAATGTATTAAAATAAACGAATTATTTTTCTTGGGTGAAAAGAATATAGCTATTTAGCGTGTTTATGTGTACCTAGGATTACTTGACTTTTTTTTTTTTTGTTAAATATAATGGAAAATTTTGCGATGAAAGTTTTAATTAAATTCGAGGGGCATCGCGTAGTTTTTATAATTACTAACAAATAACCGAGATTGAAACTTAATTTTTCTTAGTTTTTAAACTTCTTTTCAAGTCAGCATCCAGAGTTATACATTTCTTTCAAAGTTTCTTGGCCTTTCGAAAGTCATATGGGAGAACTTGGTGGATTGCACTCTTATCTTTTTCATACTGCGTATTACTATGTCATGAAATCATTTGGTTTGGTTTAATTTACGTCGCACTAGAAGACACGCAAGGTTACTGTCGACGGACCTCGTAATATTCAACCTTGGTCAAGTGACGAGGGTGACACGCGAGCTAGCACCTCCTCTCCTAACTTCCACACCACAGGTTCGAAGGACTTTGGTCCCCGATAGATTTATCACGCATCAGCCCTGGCCCCACGGTGGGTATTTAGTGGCATCAAGGCTCGAACCCATGGCTCAACGAAAACCCCTGACCACAAGGCTACTTCGTCCACTTCATGAAACCAAACAAAACCACGCGAAGAGCTGTTATCTACAGCATTAGGCGCAAAAGGATTAATTAAAATAAATTTTATCCAGATATATCTCGGTATTTTTATTAATAATTAAAACGTTTTGATATTCCTAAGAGTATAGAAATATATACTTGCTGAATGCAATCACTATCTTTTCCACACAAAATCTATTTCTAAGTAGCGAATATTTTTGTCAAGAGACACTTTTATGTAATAATGAATCTGGTTAAATTTATTTGATTAATAATAAATTCATTAGAGAAAGCAAGAAGAAAATATTTCCTTTAAATTATACAAAAAATTAGCTTATGAGCAAATTGCATATAGTTAAATTAACCTTTGTCAACATTGAATATTTTACACACTTAATTAAGTAAAAAATTACTATAACCAAAAATTAATAATATGCTCGATTAAATGAAATTCAAGTGAATTCAAAGAAATTTTGAGAGAAAAAAAATGTAGTAGCTTATCCCTGGTTTTTAAATGTTTACGTTTTCAAAACTATATTCATCTTTTACATAGAGTTGTATTTCCTTTAAAAAAATATTGAGTTACAAAACTTGTGTTTAAATTTCCTTTAAATTTAGAACCGTTTGGTGGGTTAAGAAAGAACACACATATATTCGTGTCAAATTTAAAACTGATTAAGTGAAGAGACAATTTTTTCGTTTCAGTTTCGAAACTTACTTAGATCCAGAAATGCCTTTGAATGTCAGGAAATAAGCTCATGAATATTTTATACATTATACACAATTTATTATAACTGAAATTTTATCACAAAAACGTATACAGTAGGTCACATCATATTAGATCTATAAGAAAGATCTGTCCATACGCCGACTGAAAGAAAATAATGCATTTTTATACCTTGAATAATATATATTGCACAATATAATTTCCATCGTTACTTACGACTTCTTACCAGCATGATGGTCATTTATACATATCATTTTTGAAAAATGCTTTGTCATTAGAGGCCAAGAATTCAAACGGTACTTGGTTGACATTTGCTTAAATTTTGATTTTTTTTTTCCTCTCAAAATTTTATGCAGAGAGAAAAAAACAGGTGATAATCGGAGTTTTCTTGTTCTGGGGAATAGAGTGGATGCGATACACTTTTCCAGCCTATATCTGAATTTTTTTTGACGAATCACCAAAATAGCAGGTGGCCAGGCATTATCATGACACTGTATGATGTGTTTCTTATTGAACATCGCCGGCCTCTCTTTTTAATGGGTTTTCTTCTATTCACATTGTATGTCTAGGTCAAAACTTTAAAAGCTTTTTTCTCACATTTTATAGTGCCCAATGGAGCTGAAATTTTCTATACACGACTATTATGGATGTCAATACGATAATTTAATAATAATTAATTTATTAAAACTAACTATTTAAAGAATTAAATTTTACGTCAAATTTCTTACCAAGTCGCCAACTATGTCGCCAATGTGAAGGGATCACTGCTTAAACTCTCTTTTGACAAATGGTGACATCTATGTAAATCCGCCTTTTTCTTTAAAAGGGAAGCGTTGCAGGGAAGCATCAACTCATGTTCGTAGTTTTGCTGCCTATCTTCAAGACAGGTGAATGTTACTTAAAATTTTAGGTATGAAAAATTATGTAAGAAAAGTATGAAGTTTGAAAGAAAACCCATGTTTAAAAATCTCGTTTCTTATCGGTGTTATTTTTATTTTAGTGCTTCGTTTAAATCATCCATTTGTTGACAAATAACTCTCTGAATTTTCCTTTTGCTCTTAATGTATAAGTCCTTGGACATTCCACCAAATACAAAACATTCTGGTTTTCAGGCTCAAGCTTAGTGCGGCGGTCGAGAAGAGGCATCGTTGATTCGAACCCTGGACCGGTGGGTCTGAAGTAGATTGCTTGTTGTCATGCCCTAACCAACTAGGCTAAAAAGAAGTCTAATCAGGCTAGTTAGATAACCTCTCAGGCCTTTTAATCTCTGGCGCTGCTGTAGAAGCGAGTCACTACACCTAGTTTAGAGGACGAGGAGGCAGATTGTTCGAGCTCATAATATGCTCTTTTCCTTACGATGATTTCGTAGGTAATTCACTTTTCATTAGTTATTATTTGGTCCTAAAAAGTTTTTTTTTCGATCAAGCGGAAATGTGCATAGGACGACTTGATTAAGCAATTTTTTTCTCTTAACTCTCTAGGCACCTATCAAGAATGCTTATAGACTTATCCTAGTAACGATGAAAATTATAATGTACAATAAATATTATTAAGAGTCTTATTTTCTTTCACCTCAAAAATGAACAGATTTTTCATGTAGATCTAATACTCTAGTAAAGTTCATTGCGATAAAAGTGCAATGGGTTCCATAAATCATTTTTTTGTTTGTAATTCGTGTGTTTTACTTAAAAATAAATTTTTGGTATTCTTCACTGATCATGCATGGAGACACAAAACATGCAAATGTTTTTAAGATAAAAATCTCTCAACGAAAGGAATAATGATCTTGATGAAGTCTTTTTCAGACGCAAAAATTGATTATTTTTATTTATTATCAAGATTTTGTTTGATTTTAACGACTGTCATTAAAATAAATTTTAATTTGAAATTTTTTTTTTGCTGGATGTTTAAAAAAAAAATAGATAGTGAGTACTATTCTAATGTTTTTTTAATTTTTCTAAATGAACTTTTTCTGTGATGAATTGTTTGATAATTCATGAAGCGTTTCCGATTATTTGAGGCTTATTTAAATGTATTTTATGTATTATAAGCGATATACGAATTGTTGCGAATAATACATAAACATCGTGCAATGCTAGTTAATTACATTAAGCAGCATAATTATGAGCACTAAAAATGGACTCTATGGCGTTTCTTCCTTCAATTAACATTTTTGATTTGATATTGTTTGAATTGAAAATCTCTTCCAGTAAATGAAACGTGACTTATGTAGATCATCTTTGAAGTATTGAAGTGTAGTGAACAGATTTTAGAAGACACATGTAAAAAGCATTGAAACATTTATATGATAATAGGTAATTTAGTTAATGGCAGAGATAGAGAGTTGAAGTTATCGATATAAGACATCCGTATCATCCTGCGTTGAATACGGAGCTAAAGGGATGAACGTATAGATGATCTGCAAAGGGCGAAAGATTCGAACCCTCATCTATAGATTTTCATTTCATATTTTTACTTCATGGCTATTAAAAATAAGATTAAAATAGAAAGTGAATTAAGTAATATTGGAGGCGTTATAAAAGTAACTTCGTTATTTGGAAAAAATATATTAGAAAAATCCAAGAACACAAAAATAAACAAAGGAATATGAAAAACTGAAACATAATTTTATTCGTCGTCACTATCTGACAATTAACGCATGGGCATGGAGTTAAGAGAATTGAAATGTCAAGCCCTCGTCTCTAGATCAAGATTCAAAATTATGTAGTCTATCGAATTCGACCTTTTTGAATCATCTGGCCCGATACTGCTCAAAATATTCGAATATAAAAAAAGTCTAGATTACCATTAGTAGCATTTCTAAAATTGATATTGAAAAACTATAAAATACGTTTTCTCATCCAAACCATTTTTTTGTACTTTTTTATCTTAATTTAAAATTTAATCTAACTTCGGTTTCAAAATTACTTATTTCGGTGTTAACTTATACTTCATTTAATTAATTCACTTTGATTTCCTTTCATCCATCTCATTCGAAAAATGTTTGAATCGCCCAGTTTCAATACTTCTCTTAGACTTTATTATTATTTACTTAAATAAACACTAATCAATAGCGTAATGAATAGAAAGTCACAGTTAGAGAAGATAGCCAAGTTGATATTTTCAGATCTGTGAATAAGCAAAATTCAATCTTTAGCCTACTCTACCCATTGCAACAGTCCCTTTTTATATCGGATCTAACGTATAAAATCATTATTTAGTACTCATCTGATCGAAAGCAATATGATTCGAGTACTTTGAAGATTTATGGGTGAGGATTCGAATACTTGACCCTTTGCAGATCCTCTCTATGTTCATTTCTGAAGTTTCTTATCTTGCTTAGATACAGATGTCTCACGTTGATAACTTCATCTCACTATCTCTACCACAACTAAACTTTCAACCCATGTATTAAACGCTTCACTGCTTATATATGTATCTTCTTAATACTATTCATTTCACTGCAATATTTCTATTCGAATCCGCATGAATCACATTTCATTTTTTGGAAGAAATTTTAGATTTACTCCGATTCCTTTGAAGTCTCCAAAATGTAATTTTAAGTGAAAAACGCGATATCGTCCACGTCATACGTTTTCCTGAATTTATTTATTTTTTTATTTATTTACATATTTAATTCAATACATTTATATAAGTTTCATTTCACCTAAATATTGATATCCTTCCTCTCATTCTAATCAAAATGAGCCATTTTTCGTTCCGAATTCCTGTTTCATATTTCTTATCCAATCTTGTAGAATATGAAACATTATACACATTATGATCGGAATTCTGTTTCCTGTAGACGATTAAGATCTAATGAATCAGCAAAGCTGACATATGACAGACATCGCAGGCATTCTATCGATATCATACAAAATAAAGGGAATTTATTGAGAATGCAGTTCTGGTATGTTGAGACGGATATTGGTTGATAGAGACAGCTTACCGAATCAATCTTTGTTAAGAGCAGAGGGAGTGTATTGATGTAAGTACAAATGCACCACCAAATCGTAAAATTGCCGAATATTTGACATGTGTATCGTAAAAGTAACTTTCCGCCATGAATTCACTTAATTCTGGTTGACAAAAAATGAATCATATTCTATATTCTAAATCCATGTGTATGTTTACAAAAGTAATGGCGATATTGATTTTTCTGGGGTAAAATACAATGACAATTAAAGCTGTCATTTCACATGAAATATTCATAGATACATAGCTTTGTCTTGAATGTAACAAATGATATATTTTAATGAAAATTCAGTACATTTAATTCGTACTCACGTTTTCGTATCCATACCACATACATATTATCCTCACTTATTATATACATATATTATGCTTACATATTAATCTCCTATACATCTTACTTTTTATGCACATACGTATCACACTAATACATGCTATACACAAGTATGCTATGCCTAATATTTTACACATTCATATCATGCACATACCAGTTTGTTTTACATATTAACTCACACTTATGTATATTATATACATATACATGTTATACACATTTAGAAAAAAATACGAGTATATTATGTAGAAATATATCACTCATATATGTGTGGTATATGTGTACAGCATTTATTTGTGCATATAATATTTCTGTGTGGTATATTATGAATATATCATATAGAAATATACCACACATAAATGTTACACACACATAATGCACATGCATATTGTACACATAAATCTCACAGGTCCCATAAACGTTTACACGTATACCATACATAAATGTTATGCAGAAATATGCCACATATGTTGGTTATACACACGTATCACGCACGTTATATACACATACTATACATATGTTATACATGCATGTTATGTGCATGATATGCATGTCTACAGCACGCATGTTACTCATGAAACATATAGAAATATTAAAATTCAATATCTAAATCCGATAAATTTATGTTTTAATGAAAATAATTAACGTTATACAGTAGAACCTTTTGAAGCTGAAACCTTTTGGGAATGGATAAGTTTAATCTCTTTTGTCGTAAATCTGCATGACAGACGCTACGCAAAAAATGAAAGGGAATTTTTTTTTTCTTGATGTAATCTTTATCTGGCATTTTCTTATTCTCTTCTGTCCTCTAACTTATTTATAGATAAAATTATTATAATAATTATATTTAAAATTACAATAGTTCTTGTAAAAATATTTTATTTCCTTTGTTTAAAAATTTGCGAAATGTTTCTATTATATTACATAATATTATGTACATAGTGGTAAAAGTATTATTGTAATTAATACATATTGATTTTCCCACCAAATGCTTTTTATTGTATTTTAGGCACAACTTTATCAAATTAATAACATAATTTGATAAAGCTCAACATAATCAAATTAATGTAAATTAAAAGGACTAATACCTATTTAATAGCTATTTGGACACTATTATGATTTTTTTAGATCATGCCAATGCTGATTAATTCAAATGTTTTCTTAAAATAGAATTTATATTTATCCAAAATACTTAAATTAACATTTGTTTAAAATATTATTGATAAATGCAATTATATGTTTAGCTGAACTCAAATTTGGAGTTTTGATTACATTCCTCTTCATTGATCATATTACAAGTTTTGCATCTTTTATAATAACATTAAAAATAATTTAATTTAGGAATTTAATTTTTATTTGTATATATTTTTATTCGTATATCAATTCCATATACCTATTACATGCATTTTTATTTTAATTATTATTAGTGTTGACGCATTTTTTATTCTAAGAGACGAGAACTTTATAATTCCGAATATAATGGCTATCATAGTAAAAATTTTATTTCTCTTTTCTCTGACATAAGTATTATATATGTTAGAATTCTCAAAAATATAAACAAATGTATGTATATATATATATATATATATATATAAACGCACGCATACACACACACACACACACATATATATATATATATATATATATGCACTCTATAACAAAAAAAACGACGCCAAAAAGGAGTTGTCCAATGGAGACAAAAATTGGCGGATAGAAAATTATTAAATTTTCAGAAAATTTGAATAAGTTATTTCTGAGTTACATAGCTACAAAGTAACGAGCTCAATAAGGTGTTGACCTACCTCTAGCCTGGATGTAAGCTGCCACACGACGTGGCATAGAGTGATAAAGCTCCCTGATTGTCTCCTGCGGTAATTCTTAACAAATATGCTCCAATTGTCGGGCTATAGGTCCTCAACATTATCTGGTAGATGCAGTCGCCTTCCCATCATATCCCAGACATGTTCGATTTGCAGAGAGATCTGGCTGACCAAGGAAGTGCTTGACAAGCTGTAAGACAGTTCATAGCAACAAATGCCGTATGTGATTTGGCATTATTTTGCTGAAAAATAAGGCCAGGGTACTGAAAATTTAACGATAATAAAACAGGTCTCAGAATGTTGTCGACGTACCACTGTGCTGTAAGTGTGCCTCTAATGACGACCAAAGGGGTCCGGCTATCAAGGGAAATGGCACCCCAGACCATAACTCCTAGTTGAGGGTCTGTGTGGCGTGCAATAGAGAAAGCAAGAGCGGCAAGCAGCCCTGAGTGTCTCCAGACACGTCTTCGATAATGGTCAGGACACTGCTGGAAACGGGATTTGTCGCTAAACACTATACGTCCTCAGTCAGCCTCATTCCAACCGGATTGAGCCAAGCACCACTGTAATCTGCCTCGTCAGTGCGTAGGCGTGAGTGGCAGGTCGCGTAGCGATTGATTCGAGTGTAGATTCCACTCTATCAGCCGTCTTTGAATGGTCATGGTAGACACTCGAGTGCGGGTTGCACGTCTGATGGTCGATAACGATGAATCAGGCGCTGTGACATCTAATCTGAGAAACACTCTGTCCTCCCGATCTGCTGTGACCCTAGGTGGACCGCTACCTTCATGACGCTGAAATCTGCCCATTGTCCACCCATTCTTGCCAGCATCTTCTAATCGTCGCATTGCTTCGATCCGTATGACGAGCGATCTCCGAGGTGCCCAACATGCCTCTTTCAATTCAATGATACGACCTCTTTCAAATTATCACAGTTGCTCGTAATGAGTTCGAATCTGGCGGCGAGGCATTTTTTCAGTCGTTGAAAGGTATCCTAAATAGCAAATGCAATAGTAAATTTTATCATCAGATTGAGAATCGCTTCTTATAACTATACACCTGCTGATTGCGCAGTTCCGATGCGCTGTACTCTCGCTATTCGTTCATTGGACACCAAATTTTAAACATTTGCATGTTCGGTCCAAATGTCTATGCATAAGAAATTTCATTACAATCGTAGGCAACCGCTTCTTGGTGTGTCGTTTTTGTTTCTTTTTTTTTTTTTTTTTTTTTTTTATAGAGCGTGTATCAGAATTTTTACTTTGGCGGGTGATTCATTCATGGAGTAAAGATGGCGCATTGGCATGTAATTATGTATTGTTTACTCTGTTTGTAATTATTTTATTTTTTGTAATTTCTGTTTTATTTCAGAAAGCAATACGTTCAAGATTTTTTGGATTATATTAAGAATTTCTGACTGCTTATGATTTTGTCACGTTTAAATTCCACATTTTATAATTATGATGACGTGTCGTTGGTAAGTATTTTATATTTCATAATATTTTAGTTTGCTTACGTTTGTGACATAATTATTAGTTTAATTAATATAACTCTTTTAGTTAGATTTTTAATTGATTTTAAAAAAAATTGGGGTGATAATTTAAGACTAATTTTATAATTTGAAGTATAATTGAATATGTTTACTACTTTGCCTTCTTTCTTTTTTCCTGTGGTTGAATTTCTGATTTTTGATTTGTTTCCATTTCTTTATAAGGTAATTAACCAAAACGTTATAATTAGATCTGCAATGGTTGGTATTAACACACATTTTTCCTTTCCAATGTATGGAACAGTATTAATTACATTATTTCCCTTTTTCAAAATTTTGACTTTTCTGCCACTTCATTTTGCTCTAAATAATTTGATTATTTAAATAAATTCTTGTTTGATTTGCATAAATATTTTTAAATAAATATTTTGAGTTATTTCTCTTTAACGATTTAGTTTTTTCTCTTACGGTTACTTTTGTTTTAAATACTCTTAAAATATTTAATATTTAAAAATTGTACTATATATATATTTATACATATACTTTTTAATGATGGTTGTTGCCACGCAGAATAAAGAAGTCTAGTTGTATTTTTATAAAATGCATTTATTGGGGTTCATAATTAGGTATCAAGTCGTTAGCAAACTCCTGGTGCTAAGACGGATAGCAATACGTTTATCGTACGTGTGGAGAGCTTAGCACGCCTGGCTTTATCTCCAGTCAGAATCGAAATATTGGAGTATTCTCTGGGTATTTCTTCCGACCACCTAGTACAATAAGTTGTTTCTAGTGTTTGTGTAAACATTAAAGGGGAAAAAAACCTTAAAATTTTAAATCTGAAATTAATTTAAAGCTCTAAAAATTTAAGTTTAAGAAAAAAAAAAAAAAGGAGCTTTTAAGTATAAGTGCTATTCTAGGGGTATAGTATATCAAAACCTTATCCTACTCATATGTATAAAATTATTATTGCATCTCTATTTTATCTCAATAGAAATGTCTTAATAATATCATGAATGGTAAGGTCGTTAATGGCTTTCTTGGTTTTCTAAAGTATACTCTATGAATAAAAAACTAAAGTAACAATATTTTAAATCGTAACAAAATAATAAAAACACAATTTTTTAATGACTTGGCCGTGATTGCTTTTTTATTGCAAAGTATTTTTACACATGGAATAATTATTGAACCTAATGCCATCTTCAGCATCCAGTCTGTTTCTGTACTTCGTTTTTGTTGCAGCTCACAAAGAGAATGACTTTCGCATACATAGGTTGGAACATATAACATCAGAAGTTTCACTGCTCTTTTGGAAATTTCATGATATTTTTTTTTCTAATGTCAATTTCCAAAGATTCACGATATCAACTTGATTTAAATTTAGTTTCAACTGAGTGTCGATCGATGTATCAATTTGTTGTTCTCTTTCATTTATTGGGAGTTAGGAGGTGTTACAGTCTTGAGAAGGAGTTTGGGTCCAAGATAATTTTTCTCTTTGAACAAGGAAATATTCAAGAAATATTTCTTGCAGATCTGATTAATGTTGGACCAAACTCATTTTTAAATTTTTATCGGGATTAGTGTTACCGTCTACTAAAATATTATGCAAATTAGGAAAACATTCAATGTTATATTTCAAAAATATAATCTATCCAAAATTTCATATTTAAAAAAGTGGCGTCAATTTTACTTTATACCTTGGAAATAGTGAAATAGTGACCATATAAGTGTGTGATTCTTCACCTGAAGCAAACAATGGGGACTAATATGTTACCTAATGCTTCTCAATTAATGTATTTGAAGCACATGACTTTTACGAAATTTAAGATTTTATTTTATCCATAAAATATTCATTTATATTTACTTTTACAAACCAATTTCTACTGAGAATTCAATTTTTTTTTATAAAAATAAAAATTTTACTGAAATATTAACTATTTTTTTAAGCAAATAGTGACCTCTATCTCCTGTTAAAGTTCCAGGATACCCTAAGGTTCCACGGGACCCAGGTTGAATACCACTGCTTTAAGCTAAAGTTGTAGAAGAGAATGTTGGTTGAGACGAATTGGTAGGGTGTTAAACCTAAATTAAGTTAAAAGGATAAAGAACGTTAAAATGAAAAAATAAAGGAGTTTAAAAAGTTAAAAGGAGGATGATAACCTAGGTTCATTACAAATGGGCCATCAGTGATGACCGATTTCTTTTTTTCTCATTGCTCAGTACCTGTGACGAATTCTTTAAATAGTTATTAAAACAGTTTTATGTTAAAAATGACATTTTAATTATTCTGGTTGAATAAATTTTTGGAATTGTTAATACTTTGAAACTAAACCTTATACAAAGTTTAAAGTTCAAATTTAAAGCAAAAACCTTTGCTCGGGAAATAAATCATTTAAATCGTGCTTTCAAATTAAAACGTATAATGGAGAAAATTTATGACTTGTGATTTATGATACGAAAACAAAAGTCTAGGCAATACTATAATACTTAAAAGCTCGAGTAATTCCCATTGAATTATTTTGGATCTAAATAAATGTTTTGTTGAATGAAAAGTGTTGTTATATATAAATGAAGATTTTTTGTCAGCTGCAATTAATCATTCCTCATATAATAAAGTGAAAATTACATAAGTTAAAAACATTTGAATTTACAAAGAAATGTAGTAACATTATAATATAATTTTGTAATTTTACCTGATAAGAGATACTATATTTGGTACAATAAAATACGTCTTAAAACCACTATTTTACAATCATTTGTGAGTGGATTGGGAAAAAGACTGTTAAACTCAGTTTTGAATGTCTTAATCAAAATATTTGCTTATGATTTGTTGTAATTGATATGATACAAATTTACTTCACATGTTGGTTGCAAAATTCACGCAAAATTAAATTTTATAGACTGTTATATATATATATATATATATATATATATATATATATATATATATATATAATTATCAATCATGTAAGATATGTTAAAATAATTCAAAATAAATTTTAATAACAATGCTTAATATCTTTAAAAAGTTGCTTGTCAGCTTAAAAAGATATAAAGAATTAAAAATAGAGAAAGGAAAGATAAATAAATTGATAATTCTTGTTTTCGCAGATATGGAAAGAATCATCATAATTTTAAGCATACAAGGTGATAACAGATAAATGCGTTAATATTTTAATTATTATTATTCCAGAAATTCGCATCTGACAGTAATAGTTTCGTTTAAAGAACAAATTTTAAGAAAAGACTTGTAGAAAAGTTAGAGTGAACTAGTCAAGAAAAAAAATGGCATTTTTTTTATTTCTCCGAAAGCATTCGAATTATGCTTGATTAAGTATCCATTCTTGGGTTTTCGTTTTTGCTTTATAGGGAAAAGAGAGCATTTCGTTATTTTAAAAAAACTATTCAATATCTGAACCCGAAGACAGAAATATTTGAAGTTATTACATTGAATTGTAAATTGCTTGAGTTCATTGCAGAACAACTTGAAGCGAAAAAAGAATCGAATAACTCTGGTGAACTGTTGCAGTTTAGATCACTTCTGCGGATGAAAGTGATATTTGGTCCTTTTTTCAGCTGTCATTAAATAGAACAGTTCATTTAATATCACTTGCACTCAGCGAACTATAATAAGGTAGTGATAACCTACTTTTTAGAGCTATGAAGGCAGTTGTCCAACCTTAATCGACAATGTCATAATGGCTATATCTAGCGGAAACGGAGGGTGACTTTTTTGTCATAAGTCTTTGGTCTATAAAGTCGATTTCGGGTAATTACAGATATAAGATAATTGCTTTTTAGTTCAAGGGTGTTTGAATTTATCCAAGGGTTGTAATGGCATGGTGCAATGAACCGATAATCTAGTCTTTTTTTTCTTCATATTTCTGAGAACTCATTGTTTTACACATTGTGAAGTTCAGTTTGATAATAAGATGAGTTCAAGTTCTTATGAAATATAAATATGCTTACATTTAATAACTTAGGCTATATTTAGGTTTAATGCGATAATTTCCTGGTTTTTTTTTCTATTTGATGGTCTTTTTTATATTTTGCCTTTATAGTCATTGCTACTAGTGTCAGGATATTTTTTGAAATAAGCAACATGGCACCTGTTGGTTTGGACAAAGATATTGTTTTACACCGTGTTTAATAGTTAAGAGATTTAAAACTTAAAAAAATATCAATCAATCATAACAAGTTCCATTAAATTCTAAGAACCGGGATGATTTACTTCAGAAACCAGAATTAGATTAAATATAAATGAATAAATTTATATCTTACAAATGATACAAGATCAAAAAAATTAGTGAAAACGTTATTAAGTTTTCAAAGTATCTTCAGAGGCAGGTTTGATATTTGTAACTCATTTTAAAAATACAAAATAAAAATATCTATCCTTCCAAATTGCTTTCAATTAATGCATATAAACTATCCACCAATGCACTACTATTATTCGGACATTCTATCAATTTATCTCATCTTATAACTACATCGACAAACACAATAAAATTAAAACTATTTTTGTTGATCCCCCTGGCTATATTCACGACGTTAGCCTTTTGAGAATCAGTAAGACACACGAGAATGTTTTTCCGAAGTAAGCAATCCGAGACATCTGTGAAGGAAGACAGGAGACACAAAGTTATTTTCAGTTTGTGATAGACAGTTTATTTTAAGTTTGACATCAGTTACTGCGTAGATACTGTTTTCGTGCGAGTAGGTTAATTATCAAAATAATACTATTTATGCCTAGTAAGAGAAGACTACTGTTTTGTTTCAGCACCAGAGGTTCTTATGAGGATTATTCTTATTTGGAATAGATTACTGAAAACAGAAGTAATTGTTAGGATTTCTCTAATAGTATCCCGTGGTACTTTAGTGGACATATGAGGGGCACTCAATAAATCCTTAGAAAAAGGTAGAAAAAAAAATTATTTCAGGTCGATTTGTTTATTTTTCAACATAACCTCCTTTAAGTTCGATACACTTTTCTAAGCTTTGTCCTAACTTTTTAAGTCATCTAAAAAGTAAGATTTCGGAAGTTCCTCAAAATAGGCATCTGTTTGGGCGATGACCTCTTAGTTTGACGTGAACCGTTGTTCATCGAGGCAATTTTTTCAAGTTTGGAAATTAAAGAAAAGTCACTAGGGGCCGATGAATATGGAGGATGTAATAATTCGAACTTTAATTGCATGATTTCGGCCATCGAAACTACACAGGTGTGCACCCACGCATTGTCTTGATG
Organism: Nephila pilipes; assembly: GCA_019974015.1. Classification (NCBI taxonomy): domain Eukaryota; kingdom Metazoa; phylum Arthropoda; class Arachnida; order Araneae; family Nephilidae; genus Nephila; species Nephila pilipes. The sequence continues at coordinate 374,474 of BMAW01110146.1, read as the reverse complement.
GAAGATGATATTTTTTGTTTCAAATGCGGACTTTTGTTCTTGATTTATTCGCTCAACTGGTGCAATAACAACGCATTATACTCTCGAATTATTTTTTTCTTTTTCCCAAGTAATCGGTGTAAATGACTCCTCTAGCATCCCAAAAGACCGTAGTCATCCCTTTGGTGGCCGATTTCACCGTCTTTACTTTCTTGGGATCCCGTTTGAGTTCAAACTTCACTGTTTTGACTGTTACTTTGTCTATAGAGTATAATAGTGTGTCCGCATTTCGTCCACAGTTATGTATCGATATAGAAATTCATCTGGAATGCGACGAGAAAGTTCCAAAATAGCCCACACGATTGCGTTTTTTTTTCCACTGAGAGCAAATACGGCACCCATCTTGCTGAGAATTTTTTCAAACACAATTTTTCGTGCAAAATTGAAAGCACTGTACTTTGTGATATGCCAGAGGCTTCAACTACTTCACACACTTTGATTCGTCGAACACCCAAAACCGTGTCATGGATTCTGTCAATTATTTCGGTAGTAGTGACTTCAACTGGATATCCCGAACGACGTACATCTCCTAAATGTAATCAGTTGCAATCACAGAAGAAGATGTGTCCTGAACTTAATCAAACTCAGCTTTGATCTTTTTTCGGAGTGTTAAGCCTTTTAAATATAATTGTTTAATCACCGCCCGAAACTCACTTTTTCCATTTTTCTAAGTAAACATGAGTTTCTTACTTCAATCGACAAAAAAAATTAAACCATGTGAGGGAAGTAGTTGAGACGAAGACAGCTGTTTAATGAATCATGATGTTTACAAAAAAAAAAAATCAATGCTACAGGTGCCATTTCTCGGATTTTCTAAGGACTTATTGAACGACCCTCGTAGTTAGACCTCAAAGCTGGTTTTGTTTCCATCGAGACGTGGGTTCGTGTCCTAATGCCCACTAAAGACTCACCATGTAGCCGGGGATGATGCATACTAATTCTATCGAGGCTTTAAGTCCCCCACGTAAGCGTGGCAAAGAAATCTGGAGAGGGATGGGCCAGTTCAAGTGTGGTCCTGTCACTTGACCGAGGTTTAAAATGAAGAACGTCCGTCGCCAATAGTCCTCGCGTTGCTTCTAAGTAAGAAGTTAATTAAACAATCAACCAATCCAATAATATCCCAGGATCCCTTGGAAGACTATTAGTTCATTCAAACTACTTGCAAACTTTTTTCCCGGAAAATCCTGAAAAATTTGCTAAGATTTCATTTTGACTTATTTTAAACAATTATTTTGAAATGTTATTTTAATTCGAATAAAGGAAGAAATTTTAATAAAAACAATCAAATAATAATATATAATCTTATAATATTTTGATTAATATTATACGTTATAATCCTCTTTTTTTTTATGCAAAATATGAAAAGGAAAGTTTTTTTTATTAATATGTACAGCTTTAAAAGCTCAAAGTATTTAGTCTTTGTTTTTTGAAACCATGGAATTAAAATATGGAATAGTAATTTTGATTAAGTTTATTGGTTTGTCTTTCCGAATAATTTTTGCTCATTTAATTTTACGAAAAATTAAGACAGTAATGCGATTTAATAGAAGTTTTCATTGAAAGTTGGTACTTTTTTTTTTATCAAAGTTCCAATTTACTTTTATCTGCTGAATATTAAACAAAATATTGAATAAAAAATTTTTCTAATGTATAATTTCCCCCCGTTTCTTAAGACTCATAAATTTATTAAATATCTCGAAAAAAAATCTCTATTATATACAGTTCCATTCGATTTTCAATACATCTAAGATATAATTAAATATTCAAAATTTTGGGATATCCTTGAAAGAGAATTTTTATCCCAGAGTCCGAGATAAAGTGAAAATCGAGGAAATAAAAACCCGCAGTACTTATCTATTTGCACACAGTTATTCATAATCAAAATTTTTCTATTTATTTTTATGTTCTAACTAAATTTTCTTTTCTTGTTACAAGATTGAATCTCTCTTAGAGAGAAAGAATAATTTAATATATTTTTGATGACAATAAATATAACTTATATTTAATAAAATGTCTCTTTGATGTACAGCCGAAGATTATTTTAAAAGCACAGAAAATGTTACTAAGTGAAATTTTTCACATTTAGTTTTCAGTGATTTATAAAACAAGCAAACCAGAAAGCTAACCGGATTACACCAGATTCAGCCAGCGTTCTAAATGAATTCAAAGTCCCTTAAAAAATATATATACGCACCAAATTGGAGCACATCAATTGACAGAACATGTATTTAAGCTTTATGACGCACATGCAAAAAATGAAAAGTTCGGTGAAATGATTTACCAGATAAGTCCTTACGACGAATTCTACCCAAAAGTACTCAGTTTTTATTACTTTTTTAATCTGATATTTCGCCTGACAAAACCTTGAAGCAAAATGAAGCAATTTTGCCGTGTTTAGGAAATATGGTAGGAAAAAAGATAAGTGTTTTTAAAATATACTTCTCCGTATAGAATAAATAATGCTATGGAATTTTGTTTTATCAAATTTAATAGAGTAAGTAAAAAAAAATTGTAAATTAAGCTTTTATTGAAAGAAAGTTAAAAGATTTTAAAATGCTTTTTTAATACAAAACGATACATAATTTATAAAACCTCGTTGCATTAATGATTTTTTTTCCTTCTCATTTATAAGTTAATAGCAATGATACTTAATTTATAGGTAATAATCAAAGTATCTAAGTTAAGCACACACACCCCTCTCTCAAGCGTTTATAAACAATATATTATTTTACATTTAAAAAAAATTATTTTTTACCTTTTTGTCCTTCTTTAAAAAAAAGTTTGATATAAGAAAAAGTTTTATTTTTACTTATATTTAATTCTTCTCATTATGGAAATGTAAGACTAAATAACACCGGTAAGAAACAAGTTTCTTAAGCATGTTTTTTTTTTCAAGTTTTACACTTTGCGTAAAATTTGGAGACTTAGCGAGAAACTTAGCGTAAAATTTAATTATTTAAATAATTAGTTTTAAGCAATAAATTTTTATTAATTATAGTTAAATTATCGCATTGTCATTCAAAACAATCATGTATAGAAAATTTCAGCTCAATTGAGCTCTTTAAAATGTGGGAAAAAAGCTTTTAAAGTTTTGACCCAGACATACAATGTGAGTAGAAGAAAACCAATTAAAAAGTAATTACGTAAGCTATATATTCAACTGAATTGGACGTTGTTACATGCAAACCCTGGGTCTTAAGCTGTTTCTGCAACCGTAACTGCTTGAGCATTTTTAGTATTGTATTATCATCGGAATTATACGTATATGCAAAATTTCAGTTCAATCGTATAATAGGAAGAGAGTTAAAATGCAAGTAACAATTTCGAACTCTCTGGAAAAAAACTACATACATATGAGCGCAGTAAATTAAATAAAAGAGTATAAAAAGTAAGCAACTATTTACATTACTGTTAAAATCCTCGGATTTTAACTGTTGATTTGATTTATTGGAATTGATGATGTCAACAATCTAATGTACTAATTTGAGCGTTTGTTTGTCCTTAAGGCTGAGTCTATCGGCCATTTTCATTCCTTGAATTTAATGTGAATCTACGAGGAAATTTCTCCTGCCCACTTCGACTCAAGACTATTTTATCCATTTGAATACAATAAAGATAACCACGGAAGAGCCAAAAAATCATGAAGGTTTCTGCAGAATAACATTTTCCCTCGAATTATTGAAAATAATTTTATTTCTAAATACTTTTTATGACTTTTGTTTGTGACTTATCGGTCTTTAAGAATGTTTCAAAATAGGGATTAACATTACATTCATGAAATCAAAATGGTTAGTAGACAAAGTCTCTATATAAATTCACACCATTCATAGTACCATTGCAAATTTTTTGGGATATTTCGTTGATGTTTGGAAGGAACCGTTTACATATTTCCGCCATTTTTTTTTTTTTTTTTTTTTTTTTTAAAAATTAAATTTAGTGATGTTTTTGGGAAATTTTTTTTTAAAAAAAATATTATTCTATGTTTTTCCGGATGATGCTACAATTGTTTCCTGTACTTTTTCTTTTCAAAAGTTGGCCTTTTAATGCTTTTTTTAGCTCAGTTTCACTTTTTGAAATCGGTTTGAAAGTGATAGACACACATTAGATTTCGCTCCTGTCCGAATCTATTATCATAATGAATACCTCCCCAAACACCCACTTCTCAATTCGACTTCTTCCATACTTCGTTTTTCCCAAATTTTGATTTGCCTACCTCCACAATTACTCCAGTTATTTTACCCTTGTGAGCTATCATTAATCCTATTAATCATACAAACTTCCTGATAAAAAATATACACTTATCCACAACCATATGATTGTGAATATTCACCTCATTTATACGCCTAATGAAACAAAATCTAGTTTGTCAGTGAGCATCACACATATTCAAATACCACAACCTTTTTCTAACACTCCTACAAACATCATGGTTAATTTTCATTTTTCTTGCGGCAAAGCCATTCATATTCATAAGTCGTGCTTTTCCTTTCAGCATTCGCATGCTCTCACCACTTTTAGGACATTCATAGGTGGACGCAATTAATCCAACTTTGATGTGCAATTCAATAAAAGGACGCTTTCGTTCCTCTTATCGATTCGTAAAAAATTTCGTTGTACTTTCATTCACCTTTTTCAAATTCATATCAGCAGCCATAATTGATACTTAGACGTGTAAGACACATATAAAATATGGGAAGAAAAATACACTGAGAAAAATGGTGTCCACAGGCGGAGAAATGTTCCAGAAGTTCTAATTAACCGCCAAAAGTCACAAAATGGCCTCCTCCGAATGGTCAAAAAAAGTGGTAAGAATTCTACGCAAGCGCGATTTCTCCAAAGTGACGAAGAAAAAAATTGACGTGCGCTAAGTGTGGAAGGGAAAAAGTGAAGCTTTAGAATTGCCATGTATAAGGGTCATGTTCAATTAGAAAATTGAGGATTGCCACACTTATTGTCAACAAACCTTTCTGTTACCAAGGATGTAAGCTAAACTGCATTCCAACCACTTCCTGCTCTACATCTGATAATTATATGAAAAAATTAAGCAAATGAAATTGTCGCTCTAATCAATTGCCATGATAACGGAGTTGAAAATCGAAATCAAGTACCAATTGTTGAACCTCTCAGAATTTCACAAAATGATGGCTACGACTCTAGAAATCGCAATTAAATACATTGAGCTAGAAGAAGCTACAGAAATCAAAGTAATAATGTTGCAAAGATGGCCAGACTTGGCAGCGAAGAAACGACATTCATTAGAAAAGCATACTACTGTAAAAAATTCCTTTAAATCATCATTGACTGAACTTTTTAAGTGTATTTAACTTCAGACAATTCTGCAACTTCTCATCTTTCAGTGTATTTTTTCTGGGGTTTTTTTTGTCGAAAAGCATGATTATTAGGTCCGCAATGTATGGAATTGTAACGTAATTTGAATTTTAAAAGGAATTTTCCTAACACCTTCCTATTATCCTACATTTTCCCTTATCTGACGTTCTCGCATATCCGTTTATGTCGGATATGCGAGACCCAATTGTCAATAATTCGCGTTCAAGAACATTACGTGAAGGTTCACTTGAAGTAGGACGTACTACAAATTAAATATTCTTCAGGAGTTCATCCATTTTAGTTAAGAGTAGGAGTTACGACCTACAGGGGTACAAGAACAATGTTTTCTTCTCCCATTGGCCCAATTATCGTTGGTAAACACGGCTGATGCGCCCCCACAAAGCCTTGTGATCTTCAGTTTTCTACCATCTTCTCTCCAACTAATACTTTATCCTTTCCCATTCAGATAAGGTCTAGATTACTTATACTCGTTTGCAACAGTTATGAATTTATATGATACACTTGGTTACAAGAAAAGTAACGAATGTTTGGTGTGTATGTATGAAGCACGGGGCCATATATGGCAATTGCGCTAATAAAACCGACAAAGAAACCGATAAAAAGTATTAAATAGGCATCGTTTTCAATAGTGGTTGGTGATATTTTGGAGAGAGAGAAAGCAAATCAACATCTAATCTCGACCATGCCTGAAATACCGGCATAGGCTAAATTAGAAGAAACATAGTACACTTCCATTCTTTGTATTTTTGTATAAACTGACTTTGAGGAATGGACGCGGAGTAGTTGGAGGATGTGAAATCGAAAAAGATGAAATAAAATAAAACCATAGTAAATGATACAAATAAAATAGTACTTTCCACACAAATTAATTTTGTTCCAAACATCAGGAGTTTCTTAACCTTTTTGTTCCATAACCCTTTTTGCCAATTAAGTAAAGGTCAAGGACCTCTTATCTTGTACACGTGTGTAAAATGTGCATATGATAAGATAATGTAAATACTAATCTCTCTCTTATTTATGATGAAATTAGTGAAAGATATCTGCGTTAGATTCTCGTGTAAAGTCATCCTTTTTAATACAATATGGATGTATTAATCGACTCGCATTTGTTAATCAACGTTAAGAATTTAACGATCGGTGGCATTCGAGTTCCCCTGTCGCAGAATCATGGATTCCCCATAGACTATCAAGCGGAATTAGGAGGGCTTTTGCATGTTTAATTCAACTAGATCTCAAAATCCCCAAGCAACATAACGCTTAAGTTAGGTAAGTAATGTACCAATTCAAGTGCCGTTCGTTTGACTTTGATTTAAATTGCGTGATTAGTTTGGAATTTTTATAATTTAGTTGTAGAACGATGTAAATTTAAGCCGAGCCAGGAGGTATGAAAATTTGTAGGACTGTGGTATGGTCACGAGTTCTCTGCCAATGATTAGGTCGTAAGTCTACAGCTTATGCACTACTTCTACCCAAAACCTTCGTGAGGAATGCAGTGCACTCCTGCAATTCTTAGACCAATTTGAAATTAAAATCTTCAAGTAGCGCGGAAGTAAAGTGGGGATGGTAACAGTACGAGTGTCTTCCTGATCACTCGACTTTAGTTAAAAATGCCAAGTCACCAACAAAAGCACTCCTATAAATCTATTGATATATGTTATTACTTTTGTGATGAACGATTCCGGTTGTCTATTTTCTGCCCGATACAAATATTTACTAACCACAGCTAACACTTCCTCGGTTCCCAACTCTCCATATCCACTTTTCGCCAGTGCGAATACTTTGGTCACTGACAGATTCAAGTGGCCATGGTAGCCGAGTGGTCGTGATCGCGAGCTCACTGTCGGCTTTGTTTCCGTCGATTAATGTTTCGAATCCTGACGCCACAAAAGATCTGTAGCATTGAGAGGCTGATGTACATCAAATCTGTCGAGTCTCAAAGTGTGGAGGCTTGAAAAATGAGTGCCAATTCAGGTGTCGTTGTTCTCGTCACTTTACCTAAGCTGAAAATTCTGAGGTTCGTCTCCAATTTCCCTCGTATTGCTTCTCGGTGCTGCACTTATTAACAATTCATCTGTGACATTGGGCTATTCGCGGTTTCTCTTCACGAACCTTGGGGACTTTCAATTGAGATTAATTGCTTTCACTAAACAACCTTTGCCCAACCAAAAAGGAAACGGGATACATAAAGTTAGTATGTAAAGCAGTTAGGAATGAAATGTTGGTTTTGGAAATATATAAACTACATCTGAAAGAGGATCTGAGAGAAAAGCTGTAGGTGAGGTGAAGCTGAAGCGTTAGATAAGAGAAAGGAGGAATTAAAGTCTATAGTAGAGGGTTCGAGTAAGGATTACTGTAGAAGGGTTTTGCCTAGCATTTTCAACAGTTGATCCAGAGTCTGAGTTGCAGTCGAGGAAGGACTATTGGTAAGAGTCTGTTAGATTACAATTGGTGGGTTGAATTAAGGTATTAGAAAGCTTACCCGAGAGAGCACAATCTTTTCTGTTATGGTAAATATATACTAATAAATTGTGAAAGTTGTTTTGGTGGTTCTGTAATTATTTGTGTCGTAGTGTTTAATAATTGAATCTAGTGATGGCACAAGAGGACTCCTGGGTCGGGAGGGCGTCACACATCAATCTCCTGCAAGATCTGTTGTATAATGGGGCCGGTGTGCGTTAAATAGAGGTAGACATCTTTCATATTATAGTGATCCTTCTGTACGCCACAAAATACATACGTCGTCATCCAGAGAATTACAGAAAATTTAAATAGTCCTTGGCGTTAAAAAATACGTGCATCCCTAATTTTGTGAATACTTTTGAATTTTTAAAATAAATACTGTCATAAATAAGCTATCCATAAATAATGCACATAGAGCAGCCTTAAGCTGAAAAAAGGTTAAACTTAAACTAAAGTAAAAAAAAAAACTGTCTGATACGGATAAATCAACCCAATTTAGCACAAGAACCATAAAAAATGATAAGTATTTCATTAGACAACTGCAATTCAACTACAAAGAACAAACAAATGAATAAATGTTATAATCGCTAAAAAATTCCATGACAAAGGAATTGCTCATAGCAAAGTTAGACCGTTACAGCGTGTATCTTAGTGGAGTGGAAATCTTTGGAGGGGGGGGGAGTTGAATAAGTCCCTTACTGTTTATATAATTAAAAATTTTATAACATTTCAGTTATTGATATTTTTTCCCTTATAATTTTTTTTTTCTAAATATCTCTAATACTTCAAATTGTGTAAGAATTACAATCTAGAGAAATATTGTTCGAGAGTTAGGTCGCACAAAGCATATCAGGACTACTCTTTACCGTTGAATTAAAAAAACATTTAAAGCGAATTTCGGAAACAATTTATTAAACAAGCTGGGCTAAACTGCATTCCAACCATTTAATTTACCGGATGAATTAAGAAACAAGCCAATGCTTCTACTATGTCATTTGTCTTACAATGGCAAAGTTGATAGGGTGTCGGCGTAGAATCTTCATGCCTTCGGATCGAATCTCGTCGAAGCATAAATTTTTTTTATTTGATTTTCAAATAATTAATTTAAGTTTTATTTGGGAGAAAAAAAAATTTCTCTTACATAAGATATTTAGCAGAATATAAATTTAGGAATAAATCCCGTCAATGACGAAAAGTGTAGATCGCTGGACAAACAATTTCTTTTGACACTTAATATTGTGATTGTATCATATGTATATACATATTTATATTAATTATAATTATTTAATAAAAAGTAAATAAGATAAAAAATTTCTCTGTTGACCTAAGTATGATTGACTTAATTTTTTTTTATATTACTTGTTTGTAAGAAAACCACATTTATAGACTTATGTAATTATGTATGAGCGATTCATAAACAATAGCTGTATTTACATTTGTAAATTAGGTGCTTACCATTAAGTTCACTTTGCATTTGTAACTTGTATACAAATATTTAATTTTTACACAAATACTGTGCAAAACTCAAAATTTGTGAGTGTTCATTAGAAAAAAAATTATTTTCGCTGTATAGGAAACAGCTTCATGCGCAAAACATCAGCCCCTTGGATGAAGCAGATGAAGAGAACAATAACAATGAATCAGAAATTAAAAAAAAAAAAAAACATTTTGAGAAAAACGTTAATACAAACACTTTTCTTCATACATTTACTTACAATTTTAAAATTCAATTTTCGACTGTTATATTTATCAAATTCTCATAAATATTACATTTATGGAATAAGCGGATCATCTTCTATTTCTTAACATCGAAATAGAAAATGCAAAATTTGTAGCTTTTTAACGTCTCAGTTGTATTAAGGCGCATATATAATTTTGAAATATATCTAACAAATGCAAAGCTTATTATTGTTATTATTATCACATTTACTGATCACCAATAAAAAAGTTTCGAAACAAGTACCAAATCATATCGGTCACAAACAATTGGATATGGTCAAAGAGCGAATGCAATTGAAAAAGAGAGACGTTCCAATTTACTCAAATTATCTCTTTTTCTATCTCTTAATGAAGCCTAGTTACCTCGTAGAATTTTCTGGTTTGCACGAGTACGTCGTTGTTTTAGTCCTAAAAATGGTCAAGATATGACATTGCTTTGGAATGGTTCCAAAATGTTGTTATCGCTGTGTTATCTCTCATCTACGATAATCAGCTATTTTATCTTTTAGAGCATTTTCTTTTTGAAATCGTGCTTGACAGGCACTTTTATCAATATATGTCAAATAAAAATGATTTTTTTCTTGTTGAGATTCTTATAAATTTAACGATTCATCGAAAAATGTTCGATCCTTTTGGAATTAAACTTCGAGTCTTTTTACTTAATATAGCATATATTTTCCATTAAGTCCTGAAAATATACCTTCTTTTCTGCAGCTTTTGAGTCATTTAAAAGGCTTTTAAGGATAAGGGGAAGTATCAAATGCAAATTTTTGGTAATTAAGGAATTAACTCTCTCCTTCTCTTTTTTTTAATTTTAAGATTAGGGCTTAAAATTAGTATTCAAACTAAATTTATACCTTGTAACTTAATCTTATTAAATATGTAGATATAGGATGAAAAAGAAAATTGGTTTGTTATGAATAAAAAGATAAAAATAATAAAAAATAAAATGGGAAGAAGCTTATTGTCGAAGGTGTGAAAAAATTCAATATATAATTTTGAAAATGTGTTTGTCTTTTATATAAATCTACACCATTGATCATATCACTCGAAATTTTTTTAGGGTTCTTCACCGATATAAGGAAGGAGACGCAAACATATTCCCGCTATATTTTTTTTTCCATATTTATATTTGAAGATATTTTTCGAAAAATAAATTTTTTTCACAATTTTTCTATGTTTTTCCTGAAAATGCAACAAATGTTGCCCGAAGCTTTCTCCTCTCAAAAAAAAAAAAAATGTACCTTTTTAAAGAGCTATGAGTTTAAAAATAATGGAACTACATTAGTTTTTGCGTTTCAAACCAATTCTAACAAAAAATTTAATGTTTAATTGTAGGTTTGATACTTCGTTACACAAATCCGCACCATGTATAAAACTTTCAAAAAAAAAATTGGGAATGTTTTGATGGTTTAAAAAGGAACTGAAGGAGAAAAAAAATATCATTAAGTGGATTTTATGCAGATTTTTAATCACCCACCCTGAGAGCGAGGTTTTAGTTTTTTCGATTCCCCCCTTCACTAAGAAAGAGTACCGCTCCGAAACGCAGAGCTTCCGTGCTATTAGATGTCACATGTACATGGCACTGCTGACCACGAAGATTTAAGCATAATCAATGGGCTATCGCATTGTGAAAAATATATAAACAACATATGATAATTACGGTTTAAAAGAATAGATAATTAAAGAATATTTATCCCTTCTAATATCCTAATTTAAGATACACGTTATATAATAAATATCATATATATATTGTCACGAAAATTTCATGAGTGTGTGGGAGTGAAATCAAATCCAACTCGGAGGAGAACGACAAATGACGCTTTAATTAAAAATCTCCACGACAGCATACAGGTAGCACAGCTTGGACAATAACAATCCAAACAGATACACAGCACTTGCTCAATTTATTGACACAGATACAGGAACGAAACAAACTTGTAAGGACAGTCACAGTTGTATCAGCAACGTTCAGCTCACCAGCTTTCTAGTTCTCACAGCAGACTGCCTCCACAGTAATACTCTGCGCTTCCAGGGTAAGCTCTGATTATTCCCAGAAGATGCACGATTTTTTCCTGAAATTCACCGGACACGCTTCCCTTCCAAGTGCCGACTGCTTCCATTCCATTTACTGATCAATCTTTGCAACAGAGACTCCAAAAACAAAACTCGCTCCCAAATTGACTAATTCCCTGCCTCTCAGACTCTCGGTGTACTCGGTGTTAAGGATTCGTTAATATTCATAACATATATCCAGATATCTCAGTTATTTCTTACTTATCATTAAAACTTTACGATGCTTTCTCGTATATAAGGTGTTCCACGCATTAGTTGCAGTTATAATTATTTTGATTCTGTCAATGTTGATGAATTTTATTTAAAAGAATAAATGCACAGGATACATGCATTCCTTTTTAAATGTGTACGTAACATCCATGAACCTAATTGAAGTACTTTTTTGGAGCTATTTAATTTAGTTTTTTCTTTCGTTTCTTAATGAACTCTGTTCCAGTTTTTTGTGTCAATACTTTTCATAGCTCTGAATCATTGGAGATGCGATTTTATTGGAAATGTTCCAAGATTTTCTTGTCACTGTGACGTAATGTTTTACACAATTATGAATTAATTTATTTTAAATTGCAAGTTCTTTCTTAAATATTGTTCTTCATGTGATCTGTTCTTTAATCTAATTTATTAATGAAAATCAAATCAAAATTTGTTTGTGCTGCGTCAAGTTGTCACCTTCGATTGGATTTGGCTGTTTCATTATATTCAAGAAACCAATCAACAATAAAAACCATGAATTGTTTCAGGTGATTCTGCTGCTAAAGGCGAAGACGGTCTCATCGGCGGAAATGTTACGGCGACACTCATCGACTTCTTGGAGGAAAAATGTCAATGGGAAATACTACGATGAGTTACTTCACTCTCATTTCCTAACACAGACACTTTTTGGAATGAACTTGTATTTGATTTTTCGCAAATGATACAAATATGAAATTGAGGGTAATTTTGTATTTTGACGGAATCACCAACAGATGGAGATATAAAATCGAAGTTGGGATATGTTTGTTTCTCAGTGAAACCACGCGAAGTAGTTCTAAATTATTTAGACGTATTTCAAATTTAATGCAAAGGTAAAAAAAAAAAATGAATTTAATGTTTGAATCCAGAATTAAGAAATTTTTTTAAGAGGAACTATATATTGATATTACTTAAAGATTAAGTTGTTGCAGATTTCGAAGAAAATTTAAAGGAGGAATACATAAATACCGAAATTAAAACTTTACAGATCACCTACACACAGACTTCTAGTATGTGTTTCCTCAAAAAACATGCTTAAATACAATTCCATTTTTTATTCAAGACAGATGAATTAAATTGTTCTTCAAAAAGATTCTATTTGCAAAACTTTCTTCTTTCAAATTGTCATTTATTTGAAATACGTAGTCGGACCCGATAACACGCGATTGAGTAACACGTGAGTTTTTTTTAAACGCGGTTTTACTATTGCTCCCCCGATGAACAATTGCTTGTAATATCACTCATACAGATTATACTCCAAGACATTGGCTCCTAGCCACAAATGGGCTAACCTCTTTCCCATTATTTTAAAAAAGACTTTAAACCTCATCCGCCATTAGAAAACATAAGTATCAACGAGTACGCATACTTTTTCGAATTAAAATATCCAAATGTTTTCTAAAATAATCAAATATTTCTAAGATATGTAAAAGTATTTCAACTTTCAGAATCAAGCAATTAATTATATGGGCATTGAAATTGAAATTTACAATTTAAGAAATAAGATTTAATTTCATGAAGAAGATATAATAGCACATATTTTATCATTTAGTGATAAATATAAATAATACCCTCAATTAATTCAATAATTTGAAGTATTATTACTGATTTGATATATGTATAACTGAAATAGGCTTAAAATGATATAAAAAACCATATACTTGCAAAACTATTTTTTATCATTAAACTTTTCTTCAGTTTAAGCATTTACTTCGCATTTTGTCTATCTAATTCATATTTTTCAAAATCACGAAACATATATTTAAACGCATAATTCTTAAGAAATTTAAGAACAAAGTTTTTATCGGAATTTTTGTTTAAAATGTATTCTGATGAAAAATGAACACGTTATTGCTGTAATTTTATTTATTTTTCGGTGATAGCAAAAAAAAAAAGTTTTGCGTTCTCAGAATTGAAAGAATGAAAAGAGAAACAAAAATACCAGTCTAAAATACAAAAACGCTCTATCCAAAATCAAATGACAAGATCCCAGCCCCGAAGGTTTCTTCAAACAAAGAATGGAATTCTACCCAAAATAACAAATCGAAAATGTAAATTACACCTTTTCAATTTTTTTTTTGTGGCAGATGTTTAATCTAAATGTCTAGTACGTGATGAGGCTTTTGTCCATTTCGAATAATAAGCATTTAACCCTTTCTTGTTATTCGAAAATTTCATTCTGTTCTACAAAAAAGTTCAAACACGGGATATTTCTTTGTTTTTTACCTGTATGTCTTACCTTTGTTTTACGATCAAACACTTGTGAAATTGTTGTGAATCACGAAGATGGATGACAGCGCTTAACAAATTGTTTCATCGTCGGTCACCTTGAAAAAAAGAGAATTTTTGCAATTCACAGGGTTTACTTAGGGTTTTGCACAATGGATTTTGTTCTCTATTTGATTCAATATCATATACCGAATGACAAAAGGTTGAAAATACTCTAACGAAATAAAGCTAAAACAATTAAATCAAAGGTAGTGGTGTATAGGTAAGTGAAGTGTTGTGCGCGATTGCAAGTTCGATACTTTGTTGGAGTGAACACATTTTCTCTCTGCTGAATTTAAAAATGTTCCCTTTTTTTATTTATGATGATGATGAACTGCCATTTTCAGTACATTTTCATTCAATTTCTTTCTAGCCAGAGAAGAAATTATTTTTTTACTTTTTAATTTTTTTTCTCTTTTGTTAAATAGAAATGTAAGTTTTTTTTTTTTTTTTTTTAAATAATATATGTTACTTTTTACCTTATTAATTAATCTTTTTTTTAATTTATTTTTTATTTGTCGTTTTATAGTTGAATATTGTATTGTCTTATAAACTGAATTTGTCTACAGAATTACACACTTAGTGCTAAGAGATCAATAGAGGGTTATTCAAAAAAAGCCATCTGATTTCAAAATTCCATATTTTCGAAAATAAACGACACAGAATGATAATACATGGATAAAAAGGAAAACTGTGAGGTTTTATATTGTAAGCGACCATCGTGTATTCTTCTTGAAGCTATTTCACGAAAGCTGATTTAGAAGCTTTCACGAAGCTACCTTGCAGTTGAATCGGCCTTAGTGGACCAGATAAATTAATGAAACATAAATGACCATCAAAGTCACCCGATAATGGCCCCATACGATTACTTTCTTTGGGCGATTGTATAAGATAAAGTGCATACGCTACCATTGCCTACAAATTTATGTGAACAGAAACAACGGATTTCAGCAGCTGTACGATCAATTACCAATGACACTTTAAACCATGCTTGACAGGAATTTATAAATCGAATTGACATTACACATGTAACTAAAAGAAGGTATTTCAAATACATATAAAAAAAACCTTTCCATATTTTCCCTTTTTATTCATGTGTTACATATCACTATATGCCGTTTATTTATGAAAATATAGCATTTTAAAATCAAAGAATTCATTTTGAATAACCTAGTAAAATAATTTATACTACCTTACAGACTCGTTACTGTATACTGAAATTAAACATGAAAAACGAGACAGTAAAAAATATTTAGAAAGAAAATATTTTCGGTGTGATAAAAGAAACTTACACTCTTGAGCAACAAATTTTTTTAAAATAAAAAAATTGCTCTCCCAGATAGCATCTCTCCATCTTCGAACACAAACGCCATTTATTGAAACTTTTAATAATATTGATAAGGATACATGATTTATGCAGCTTAATCAAGAGTTATATTTCTTTGCCAAAAATTATTATACTTGTACCCCTTTACCTTTTTACGAAATAAACTAATCATTTCTCATTAGTGATTTTATACTAAATATACATGTTTATTCTAGAGCGTAGCACAGTAAAATATCGTTATTTAATTAAACATATAATCTAGTCTCTGTTTAAATCTTTATAGTGATTATAACTCGTGCACATTTCTTTTAGGAGGGTGGATAAAAAAAAAAAGTACCTGTTTTTTAACAACAGATGACTTTACTAGAGCAATTTAGCATTACTATTGTGCACTGCCGTCTTTTAAAGGACGTCAAAACAAATTTGACACTGATTCATAAGTAAGTTTTGTGACATTGGGCTTCTCGCGATTGTTCTTCATTATCCTCGGGGACTTCTTATTAATTTGAATTGGATACAATTACAACTCCTTGCTGAGATCAAATCAAATGTGATTAGGTAAATTAGATGAAGATAATAAGTGCAGTTAATTGAGTTAGAGGGTGACATATAAGCGAAATAGAATTGAAAGGAAAGAGAAGACAGATAGAAGGTAACAAAAAAAATTTGATAGATACTGGTAAATTGGATTGAGTCATCATAATTAATAGTTTGCATAAAAATAAAGTTGAAGTGATTCGTAGTTAGAGTAATAAAAATTGAGCATGTTATTGATAAGAAGTATGTGAGTCGGAACGAGTGATTTGGTGGCCTAAGACTTTAACATTTGAGCATAGATTAAGATTAACTGAGTTAAAAGAAATTCTAAAAAGAGAGACCTTGCATATTCCTTGGTAATTAATAAAGTGTGTAAACTTACTTATCTTCAATTGTAGTTTTGAACTTATTGACTCTTTGATTAGAGTTTAAGATGGCTGTAAATTTATGTAATGAAGGAAATATGCCTCAGTTTTAGCAAATCAAAGTTTGATTGCAGCCGCGTTGAGTTGTCGCAGTCCTTTTGCATAGAGTTGTTCCCGTCAATGATATCTGGATTCACTATTGTTAACCGGAAACCAAACAATATTCAAAGCAATGGGTCATTTCCTGTGAATCTACTTCAGAGAAGACGGAAACAGTCTCATGGGCTCGGAAAAGCTAATGTAATGTGAGAGCTATATTTAAGCTAAATGTAATTGAAATAGAAGCAAACGATAAAAAATTGAAAGGTGATCTGGTACGCCAAAAGTGATCTGCCTAAGACAATTGTCCTCGAATGGGAAAAAACCGATTAACGGGTGATAATTGCATCTGTAATTTTTTTATATTATGAAGATGAAAATCCTTCTGACATTGTAAGGAAAATTTCGTGATAATATCTCGTACAAACAACTATAAAACTTGGACTTTGCTTAAAAAAGAAAGTAGTCCTTATAAATATTTATTACATACATATTGTTTATTTTTAGGTAGTTAACAATGTAAAACGTACTTGAACCTCAATACAAGTGTTTATTTCTTTCTTCAATATCAAACAATTTAAATGGAAGAAACCGGATTTTAGCGCTTCTTTATTTGCGGAAAGGCTGACGTCAAAACACCAAATATTGCTTTTCATAAATCAAGTATAACTAATAATATTGATTTAAAAGACATGCTTTTTCAATTACTAATAATTGCTTCGATTCATTTAGTAACGTTATTTTTAACCACCCTAGTTGACCTGTCCTTCGTTGGGAAAGTTAACTTAAATTACTTAACTTTGGGAAAGTTAACGCGATGTCTGAAACGCCATCCATCAACGAGTGGTGAATAATTTATGCAGAAGCAAAAATTCCAGTTGGATCGAGAAGCCACGATTCATCGTGATTTAGGTGACACAGAAGAGGAAACAAGAACTCAGAAGTAGCGACGTGCAAGTGAAATTTGCGTTGGTCGACAAAAAACAAATTTGCGATTCTCTTCCTCATTATGAACTATTACCTAATGGATAACACTTTCGAAAGAGTTATGCATCGTACATCCCATGAGATGACCAATCCCAGAAGCCAATTCTTTCTTTTGTTGTCAGGAAAGAAAAGAAAACATTGCTAATTGATGTATTTCTGTATATGCCATAAAGCATTCCTGTTGGAGACAGCTCTCTGTTCCTTTTTTCCCTCTTTTTGATGGCATGACCTCCAACGGGAGGAGGACATATTGTGAAAAGGTTGATATTATTTATTTTAAATCACTGGGTAACAAAAGGAGCTTCCGAGCAAAAGGTTAGTGCGTAATGCAAAAAGCGGTTCAGAAATTGGCTGTTTTCAAGGGTACTAGGATAAGTGAGGAATTGTGGAATACCATATCTAAGATTCCTTGTTTTTGTGATATATACCTTTTCATATTATTAATAGAGCTTAGATTTTTATTTGTCTGATAATGGCATTTTAATCATTCTATAGAAATGTGAAAGTAATTTGCCACCTAAGGGACTATTGTTTTAGGTGGGACGTTTTGGAGTATCAGACCACTTTTCAATTTTTTAACGTTTGTTTTAATTTTAATTACATTTAGCTTAAATATATTCAATTTAATAATTAATCGTTTCCTTTAACTTTAATTACATGTAGCTGATATAATATATTCAATTTAGTAATTTACCGTTCGCATTAATTTTAATTACATTCAACTCAAATATATTCAATTTAATAATTTACCGTTTGTTTTAATATTAATTACATTGAGCTCAAATATATTCAATTTAATAATTTATCATGTTCTTTACTTTTAATATCAGAAAATTATATTATTGTAAATTTCTCTATATTTCATCGTTTACTTTAATTCTTATACTTAATTTAGTAATTTAATAATAATTATAAAAAAAGCGCACCTTGGGTGGCTAAATCTGTCTTTTGAAAAACTTTGATTACAGCTTTTTCTTTCGTCACAAAGGTTTTTTCTTCGGAGTTGAAAACTGACCTGATTTGTGAGATATATTTGTATTACATATATAGGTGCCATTTTAAAGTAAATTTTTACACTATACATTTCCAGATTTTTTTATACTTCGATATAGGATACATACAAATATAGAGCACCAAAAATATTTTTCTCTAAGTAGTACTTAAATTTCAAGAAATAATTTTTTATATGAAAAAAGAGAAAAATAATAATAATAAGATTTCCAAAGTTATAAGGTTCTAAAATTATTTTCAAAGAAATAATGCAGTAATATCATTCAAAATGTTGTTTCAGAATTTGTGTGCATTGTTTTATACACTTTGTATATTTATGGAGCGTTTTTTTTTTTTAAAAAAAATGCTACCTGAATGCAAACATAACTACAAATAATGTATATTAATATATATATATATATATATATACACTACTATAAATCACATCCATATTCAATTCAAAGGGAAAGAAAAAAACTTTGTGACTAAAAAACATACTTTTATAGTTCAATAAAACGGTTAAAATATTATTAGACCCACAAAAAACATAAGCTCTAAGAATGATTTTAAAACTTAAATGTCACAGAAAAGAAAAAGTCTTAAATTTGATATTTTATTTTCCCTCAGATATCCTAAAACTCTTATATAAAATAATACGAGTCAATATGATTCTCATACTGCGAATCATTGACTTAAAATGTATACTGCGTGGCCAGAAAAACCCATTGTAATATTACCATTTGTCTTATTGTTATCAAGCGAAGTAGTATTAATTTTTTTTATAATTTTACCTATATATGTAATTATTTTTAAAGTAGCATTTTTATTTAAGACAGTTTGTTAAAAATGGTCTGCCTGTAGATGAATCTAATCACGTCGCTAATGTATTTAAAAAAGCATCGACTGCAGATTGCATAATTTGGTTCTACATATTTTTATTTATTCTGCAGTTTTGGAAACATACAGTGAGAATAAAAAAAAAAGTAAACACTTCTTTTTTTTTTTATAAAATATTTTATGCAAGCATAATATTGACTTATAATGTAAAATAAATTTACAGAATTAAAACCTTACTCAAGTCGAATTTAACAGATTATAAACAGTAACTTGAAACAAAATACAAGAAAAAAAATCAATTTAAATATAGATGTGCATCAAATCTAATGCGTCAGAAAAAGTAAACAGATAACAAAAATAGAATAAAAAAAGTAGCAATTAACAATTTATCTGCTTTTCTTTGTATTTTATCGCTCTTATTAGCTTTTAGACATAGATGCCACCCATTTGTGTGTGTAAATTCGGTAGAAATTTTTCTTTTTGACATTCTTCCTTAATAGTTTTTTCAACTCATCCAACTGGTCTTACTCGAAATAGTTCTTTAATGTACTTCATTAAAATATACCCCATAAATGTTCAATGAATTAAAGGTCAGAGGACCATAGTGGATAGTTCAAAATTTTACGAAACAACTCGAGGGCTATTGACAATGGACCTCATAATTTTGAACCTCGGTCAAGTGACAAGGACGACACCTGAGCTGAAGCCTCCTTCTCCAAACTTCCACACCATGCCAGCGGTAGAACTTGAGAGATATATGTTTGATTTCACGTGCTAAGCAGCGGATCTTTTGTGGCATCAGAGCTGGAACCCACGACTCGACGAAAACAATGCCGATCATGAGATCGTAACCATGGCCACTAAGTTACTCCAATAGCTTAAAAAGTAACGTGCAGAACCCTGAATTCGTTCGATAACATTGAATATTTCCTCGATCGATTTAACCTTTTATTGACGCTTATACTTTTTCTGCAATATATATTTTAATTACTACGAAAATCAATTATATAAGAAAAATCGTTATAACTTATAAGATTTGACTAATATAAAATAATTGAGCGTAAAATAGCTAATCTTCCTGACCATGAAAAAACTTGGAAAATAATCTCTTTCAAAAATAATAAAGCAATTTAGAACATTTCTCTTTCCCAGAAAAGGTTATTCATATTTATAGAATCCAAAGGGGAAATAGGGTATTAATGGATGCTCTTAATAGGAAATCGTGACGTCGTCCGATTGAACTGGACATCATGTGAAAAAAAATAATAGCTATAATGCCGCAATATCTATGAGGGATATCACAAGCGATTGCTTATCGAGAGAGCCATAATAAAATCGCGTGTTAAGCAAAAGAGTGTAACTTAACCACATATTAACGGTATCTGATTGTATGCAAATATTCTCATATACATGTTCTCATTGTCCATATATTAGTCCAAGCTCAATTTAAAATGACTATTTTGTTGATTAAGCGTTTATTTATTTATTTTTTGTACCTTGTCCTGGTGTACTAAATAAAGATTTCTCTATCCCTGGCACACTTCAAATGGATAAAAATTAATTTCATTAACTTGCTTAATTTTTTCTTTGTTTATAATAATACACGTAGTTTATCTGTTTATCTTTCATATCGTGTATTTCATAATGATTTCTAGTTACTCCGTAGAACGTTCTGGCTAGAACTTGATTTTTTTTTTCTGTTTCAAAAGCCACTGAGATATAATATGAGTTGAAATCGTGCCAAGATTTTGTTATCGTCATGTAATCGGATATACGATAACGAGCTATACTAAAATTGCTTTTTCTAAATAATATTCTTGACATGCGATTCATTCAAAATGTGCATTCTCAATGAGACATTGTTTTTTTTTTTTTTAATTTCTTCTCCTTTCATGATCTAACAGTTTGATGCCTTTGACTTTATTTAAGCACGTGCGCGGAGAATCTGCCGTTTTAAAGCCACCTGCAACCTGTTAGGTCTTCAAATTCTTTGCTACTGATTCATTTCGAGTTATGCAGAAATGATATTTCATTATTTTTATTGCTATACTTTTTACTCTGTTGACTCTTTGTTCATTTATTATTATTTAATAGCTAGCTTTATTAAATTATAGGATGTTATTGAATGAGAGAGCGTTATGTAACTGTCTTCATCTTAATGAGCGTTATTTAAACTTCAGTCATTGTAAATATTTATTTTAATGTTGTCCTGTTCACACGTAATGTCTACAATTGATACAAAATATCTCTCTTGACAGTGATTTCAGAACATATTTAATGCTATATGTGATTGGCTTATCTACCATCCATTTCTAGCAGTAATCGGAGAATTTTGAAATTAGAATACACCTCCCCACAAACAAAAAGCAGCGAGTTTTATCATATTCTGGGAAAGGTATCCCTATTAATACGCATTCTTCTATTCTATAGAACTTGTTACTATGTATTGAAATAGTCTGAAAATGTTGTCACTATTAATATACATCCTACTATTATGTGGAATTTATTTCTACGTATTCTATTCTGTATAATTTCATTGTTAATGTTATATGTTCTATTATTCTAAAGAATTTCCTGCTAATGCTACATATTCTATGATTCTATAGAATTGTTTATTACATATTCTAATATTCTGAAAATTCTTTTATTATTATAAAGTAGTCTATGATTTTTTTAGAATTTATTTCCACATGTTCTAATATACTGAAAATATTAACACTATTACTATATACTCTAATATTCTGCTGAACTTATACAACGCATTTTAATATTCTGAGTATTTTATTGAAATTATATATATATGTATATATATATATATATATATATATATATATATATATATATATATATATATATATATATTATGTATTTTATTATTCTGTATAATTTGTTATTATGTATTCTGAAAGCTTTATTGCTATTATCATGCATTCTGTTACTGTGAAGAATTTTTCACCAGTAATGCATATTTTATTATTCTGTGAATTCACTGAACTTTTGCTTCATAGTTGTTGAAATTAAGATTTTAAATGGAAAGTGAAGGAAATAATATCGGAGCTTTTAATATATGTACACAGAGCGAAGTATGAACTGTAATATTTCCGATTATTTAACATAATGATTTCACTTATCCTTAACTAGGAGGTAAAATTAAAATAGCACTGGTAAAAAACGAGTTTTTTAAACATAGGTTTTCTTTCAAACTTCTCACTTTAACATTTGGCGACTTGGCGAAAAACTTGGCGTAAAATTGAATTCTTTAAATAATTAGTTTAAACCAATTAATTTTTATTAATTTTATAAAATTATCGTATTGTCATATAAAACAATCAAGTTTCGAAAATTTACCTTAATCGAGCACTTTAAAATGTGAGAAACAAGGTTTTAAAATTTTGACTCAGGCAAAGTTACAATGTGAGTAGAAGAAAACCCATTAATAAGCTTCGATCTGAGATAAATAAAATAATTCAATTTTAAAAAACTTAAGATGTCCTATTTCGGACTGAAATTCGGTATACTCGATATTATCCTAAATTTGCATTATTATACTACAAGTTAAATGTATGTATGTATGTTAACTGTACAACATAATTTCCATCGATATTAAAATTGATATGTACATATTCCAGATGGGTGACTCTTGAGTCTAGTGAGAAAAATTTACTTCATCGGGTCGTCGTATGCACATCTTTACTTTCTCGAAGCATAAACGAAAAACTCTTCTTAGAAAGGATAATAACTGGTTAGGAGAAGTGGAGTACCTACGAAATCATCGTAAGGGAAAGAGCATACCAGGGAACCCAGATATCCAGCCCCCTCCACCTCCGAATTGAGTGTGAGCCTCAATACCAGAATGCTTTGAATAGGGTGGGCTTCCAAGGTGAAAAACATTATGATCTTTTGAAACCTGTCTGATAGATACTGCGACAAAGGAATGCTTTAAACAAACAAACAAAACAAAACACACACACACATATATAAAATCATCTTTATTTTTTTTTTTTTGTTAAGTAATTTTGAGTAAAAAAATTGTTTGGTTTACTTAAATCAATCAGTTTTTACCTTGGCGGTGAATTCAGTTTTTACCTTGGCGGTGAATTTGGATAAGAGAGCGAGCGAGCATGCGTTTGAGATTTGTATAGTGTTTTATATCTTTTTAAAGTTTTGTTAATATTAATGTTTTTTTGCAATTTCTTAAAACTTTTATCTGATTAAATAATCAATTTCTTTCTGAATTGGTTTTGGAGTCTTTAAAAAGTTTCAACATTATTTCTGATGATATGTCATTGGTAATTTGTTTTATTTTATATTTTGTTTAAAAATGCTTACCTTTTTTTAATTAACATTTGATTTAATTAATATTTCTCTCTTTATTAAAAATTTTAATTTGTTTTACAATATTTCAGACTTTTAGTTTAATATCATATGGGTAATTTGGTTGTTTGCCGAGAAACTGAAGATGATATCTATGTTTAGCTTCGTTTTTCTGCGGTTGATTTTCTGAATTTGCTGATTTTTAGTTGATTACCATATTTTTTTACTATTTAATTCCCTGAAGTAGGATGGTTTAATCAGCAATTACCGGAATAAACACATATTATTCCTTTCCAAAGTGTGGAACAGTATTAATTACATATTTCTATCATTCTAAATGTTTTCATCATTCTAAAGTATATATATATATATATATATATATTCCACTTCAAAAACGGACAGAGCTTTCCGGTAGAATTAAATACTGAAATTGAAAATATAGTTCATTTTAGTTCTTTGTACATTTGCATAAACAAACTTAGGGAAATTAACTTGAACTTGCCAAAAGTTAAGCAGAAATGATGACAAAATGTGTGATTAAAGAATAAGAACGAATTTCGAAATATAAATCATTTGCAAAACATAGAATTTCAGCAAAAAGAAGATGCAAATATCTTGGTTTGTAACTTAATGGAGATTATTATCCGTTTATTTTATATTCGGAATAACTTTAATACGCGTCGGAGGAATAATGAATAATTTCAGAAAACCTGTACCTGCATATAAATGCTTATGCAGGTACATTATGCATTTATACGCAGGTGCATAAAATGTTTATTTTTTAAATGTTTTCTTACTTTTTATAAGTAAAGAATTGGTGCACCGAATACATTTGTTTCATTCTTTTATATGATTACGAAATTCAATGCCTTTTTTAAAGAAAATTTAAAAAATTTCAAATCAACATATTAAGGATTGCATTTTGAAAATCAAAATAGGTAATAAAACTATATATCTATTATTAAACTAAAAAGAAATTTAAAAAAATATTGAACAAAAATCCTCTCCATAAGTGGAAAATTAGTTCGTGAAATTCTTGAAAATCAGTTATATATGCTTAAAACAGTTAGGCAATTAGAAAATATTGAAACTTACCAAGAATAGTTTAGTTATAGTGAAAAAGAGCATAAAACCCTTCTTCACAAATGTTCTCACAACACAGCTCCTCTGTTGGAAGGAAAAAACATCTAATACCCACTATCATTATCGTTAAATGTTCTTTAACATGGGAGAATTATGCAGGACACAGGACACTGATCACGTGAAATGCAGATTCGGTTAGATCTGGTTCAGTTCATAATTAATATGACTTATGAACGGTACTTAAAAGAACCTTGATTTTAAAGTGGAAAACATTAACCGTTACAAATGAATTGCTTAAATCGACATGTACCAGGGAGTTCCGTAATATTTTAATTATTATTATAATAACTGAAATATCTAAATAAAATTTATTCTGTACATTAAATGATCAATATGTACAAACTGTTCTCAATGACAGCAATTTATATTGGTTTGTTTGGTTTTAGAAATCTGTAGTTTGAAGTGAAACATAGTATCGTAAACTTTTAATTATTATCTCGGGATATAATAAAGTTTTGGTCATTATTAAAAAAAATAATCGAAATAGAAGCTTTTTTTTAAAAAAATATTTAAACGATTTCTTCACATAATCAACAACCACATTATATATTTCTCTCAATGTTTCAAAGACATTCATTGTAGAATTCAGTAGATATTGAACAATACCTTTTTTTTTTCCTCTCCATTCTGCAGGTGACATCAGTTTACGGCTTCCTGAAACTTAACAGTCTATCATAAATATGTGAATAGCTGTCATTTAAAACATTATGTTTTTGAGAATCAATTAATTTTCTGATTAAATTTTACCTCTGTTATATAGTAGCAATAATTAAAACACTTCACGGTATACCCTAATTTACGTTTACCATATATATGTATAGTAAACGTAATATATAGTATAAATATTTCCTGTGCGTCATCTATTACCATACACACACTCAAATATATGTATGTACCACACAGAAGTGAAGAGAGTGAAACCATCGCGTGAAGAAAACAGCGACCGATCGACGAGGAACGGGATAAGTGCAAGAGTATTTGAAAATTGATAGAAAATGGTTTCTATTTTTTAATATATATATATATATATATATATATATATATATATATATAAAAAAGAAAAACGACGCACCAAGAAGGAGTTGCCTAATTGTAATGAAATTTCGTATGCAAATTATTAAAATTTGGTGTCCAATGAATGAATAGCGGGAGCTACAGCGCATCGGAACTGCGCAATCAGCAGGTGTATATAAGGTGTAAAATATAAAAGTAATTAAAGCAGGTGTAACATTTTCTGTTGTATTGCGATTTAGGAACCTTTCAACGACTGAAAAAATGCCTCGCCGCAAGATTCAAGCTCATTGCGAGCAACTGTCAGATTTTGAAAGAGGTCGTATCATTGGATTGAAAGAGGCATGTTGGGCAAATCGGAGAATCGCTCGTCATATGGATCAAAGCGATGCAGCGATTAGAAGATGCTGGCAAGAATGGGTGGATAATGGCAGATTTCAGCATCATGATGATAACAGTTGACCTAGGGCCACAGCAGATCGGGAGGACAGAGTGTTTCTCAGATTAGATGTCACAGCGCCTGATTCATTGTTATCAACCATCAGACGTGCGAACCGCATACGAGTGTCCACCCTGACCATTTACAAACGGCTTATAGAGTGAAATCTACGCTGGTACTAACCGCTATGCCTCCTGCCTCTCACGCCTGCACACTGTCGAGCCACATTACATGGGTATTTGGCTCGATCAGGTTGGAATGATGCTGACTGAGGACGTATAGTGTTTAGCGACAAATCCCGTTTCCAGCAGTGTCCTGACCATTATCGAAGACGTGTCTGGAGACACTCAGGGCTGCGTGCCGCTCTTGCTTTCTCTATTGCACGCCACACAGACCCTCAACTAGGAGTTATGGTCTGGGGTGCCATTTCCCTTGATAGCCGGACCCCTTTGGTCTTCATTAGAGGCACACTTACAGCACAGAGGTACGTCGACGATATTCTGAGACCTGTTTTGTTATCGTTAAATTTTCAGTACCCTGGGCTTATTTTTCAGCAAGATAATGCCCTACAATATACGGCACGTGTTTCTATGAACCATCTTACAGCTTGTCAAACACTTCCTTGGCCAGTCAGATCTCTCTGCAATCGAGCATGTCTGGGATATGATGGGATGGCAATTACATCAGCCAGGGAATATTGATGACCCAGCCAGACAATTGGAGCTAATTTGGCAAGAAATACCGCAGGAGACCATCAGGAATCTGTATCACATCACTCTATGCCACGTCATGTGGCAGTTTGCACCCAGGTTAGAGATAGGTCAACACCTTATTGATCTGACTTTATAACTATGTAACTCTGAAATAAATCATTCAATTTTTCTGAAATTTTAATTAATCATTTTCTATTCTGTAGATAATTTTCCTATCCTCCAATTTTGTCTCCATCGGATAATTCTTTTTATCATCTGATAATCCGTTATATTCTCTAATTTTTGTCTCCTTCTTGGTGCGTCGTTTTTTTTTTTAGGTGGTGTATATATGAGATGAAGTACGAAATAATATATTGATACAATGAAAGAAAAATTAAAATATTCATACAATGAATTTGTTTAGATACAATATTTTACAGAAGATAAAATATTGGGAAATTGCAATTTTCAAAGTTTTAAATTGATTTGACGTTTTAAATATTTTTTGAAAAGATCAAATCAAAAAGTATTTTTGTAACTCAACTTGATCCATGAAATTTTATGGATGTAGGAACATAATATAGCATTTTATAAGTCAAGTAGAATTTTTTTTTTTTTTTGGCTTTGAATTTATAAGCAGTCTGAAAATGAAATGTTTTCTGAAAGTAATAAAAGCGCAGAAAAAAATTTACAATCTTTTAAAGGCTTTTTTAAAGGGCCTCACCTTGTGACATCCTTCCTTTATTTTTTAATTATAGCGACATATTTTCTTCCAAAATAAATAAATAAATAAAATACGGAAGAGTAAGACAAAATACTTTATTAATCAGTTAAGAATAGAAAAGGTCGCTCCCTCTTTCTAATCCCACTTAACTTGTCAGTTCTAAATTATGATCACTTAATAAAATCTTAGCGTACAAATTCCCTCGTTTTGATGCAACCATTTCTCTTGAGCAGCCGATTTTTATCTTAATACTTTAACTATTATTATTTTCAATCCAAAATATTAACTGCGATGCCTTAATACAAATTACAAATATCTATCTGCCTGTCGTTATCCTCTATTTCCCTTCATTTTCCATTCAATTTATTTCATTTATATATCACCATCTCTAGCTCGATTCATTTCACTTCTTATCAATATCTAATTTACCTAATCAAGCTTCATTTTCATTGGGAAAAATTGTAATTTTATGCAATTCAAGTAACTAAAAAGTCTCCGACTTTAGTGAAGAGGAAATCACGAATTGCTCAACGTCACAACTTGAATGAATGTATTCCATTTTACTCTTAAGATTCGTAAATTCGTAACTCAAAATTTGTAACTAATGAACTTCTACTATCATTGATAACTTAATGATAATAAATGGTCTTTTGAAAATAGATTTGATTTTATATCACAAATTCTTGCGAATTAATAGATTTATCACCATTTTTATTTAGAAAATAGAAAAAATTCATTCACATGAATCCATTTTCACAAAAGGCAAAAAAACATTTTCCAAATGATGAAATCTTCATATTTTAATCAATAGGCAGAAAACATACAAATAAATATTATTTGACTCAGGAACGATTCTGGGATCAAAACTCGTTCTACAAAAGCACTTTCATCACGCGACGTCTTAAGTAAACATACTTTGCACCTGTCATTATTTACTTATTCACTACATGAGTCACGTGCGAGAATTTTTGCGCTTTTACGAAATAAATATTAGATCAGCTTTATTATTATAGTTTCATAAAAGTTTATTAGGTAAAAAAATAGGACATTCTTATCATTAACGTCACTTGTAAAAACGTCTATGATTTATGAAAACATAAATTTTATGGAAGTTTTGTATAATAATGACACAGAGGATCTTATTAATGTTCTAAAAGGGATTTATACAAAATTTATTACTAATAAGAGTGTTGCATATGAAAATTTTAATTACTTAGTTATCTTAGTCTTAAAAGAAAACTATATATTTCTAATAATGAGATTTATAAGCAGAATAAAGGTATTCCACAAGGTGGTCCTGCAAGTAATTGCTAAGCCAATATTTACCCATATTTTTAAGGAGGCAATTTTTTTTTAAATACAATAATTTTAGAATGCTTTTTTTTATAATGCTTTATTTTTTCTAATAATTGATAATGCTATTATGATAACACAACATAATAAAAGTCAAATGATGGTAAATATGTTTTGTCAATAACGTTAAAATAGCTAAAAGTTTCGATAAAATTAAGAGAAATTATGACCACCTTCTTCTAATCTTTATGGAATTTGAATGGGGATAGAATGTAAGAAAAAATATCAATTAATTTACCAGAATAGAAGAAATATAAAATGAATGTTAAAAAATTAAAAAGAAATAAAATAAATAATTTTTCATAAAAATACAATTACTGTAACTATTGTTCTGTATAAAAGAATGAGAATTTGTGATTGAAAAATTTCATTTAATACTTTCAATAAAAAAAAGCTAAAAACGTGATTTTCAACAACACAAAAAGTCCATATACTGTCAACGAAATGAAAAAGAAATACTTGACAATATTAGCAACTTTGAGTACTCAAAAATATTATTCTCAAAAATGTTAAGAAATTTATTTAATTCACAGATGGTAGATCGAATATAAAATACGCGAGTTGAAAATACTCTTAAGCTTTTAAAACAATTTCATAAGAAAATGAAATTGAATTTTGTCAAACAAATATTGTAATAAACTAAAAATAAATTTAATAATATTCAGTTGTTTTTATTGAAATAATCTATTTTCTAAAACATATCTGGAGAAAAAACAAAATGTATCGAAGTATCAGAATTAGATTCATAAAAACAGACTCTAATTATACTGTTAATAGTCTGATTTTGAAAAAGATTTAGAGTCTAAAATTCAACTACTTCTTTTTACTTTCATAAATTAAAATCATTAGTTTAGATTAAAACACAAAGAAATATAATTAAAGTAAATAATTTTTTTCTGAGAATCAATGCGTAATGAAATACCTAGATATACGATTGCGGTTGCTTAGAAAGCTAAGATGGAATTTATATTTTTCTTCTATTCACCCACATTATTTCTAGTAAATAAATGCGTAACACTAAAACAGGCGCAATAAATTCTTTAGCATTATTTTCAAGGTTATTTTATGGACGCTTTAATTATTGCCGAGCCCGTATTAATTTTCTCTAAAGTCACTATAATACGTAAGTACCGAAAATATTTTTGTTCAATTGATAGCACAATATTAAATTCACAAATTTTTAATTATAACTCGTATATATATATAACCGAGTTATCTAGATAAACTTTATTCCATATATTAACTGATCCTTATAGACATAAAGTAATCAATATATATCCATTTGTTTGGTTTCTGAAAGCAGTAAATTGAAGTAGTCCGCAATATGGAGAAGATAGACATCAGTCGGATGAATTCTACAATGACCTTCTTCAAAAGGTCAAGAAATACTGGTAGAAATGTATAACTTTGGAGGGTAACTATGTAGAAAAGTCTTAAGATTAATAAACAAACATTTTCTATATCGGTTATTTTTTGTTATATTTAAGACAACGACAGTCGACATAATAATTGAAATTTTATGATACTACGGGTTACTTCATTCTATGACTTCCTTAAGACCAACAAATCAACATGAACAGAAGTCATTTGCAACACAACATTATATACACAAGGCTCAATTAATATACAGAATGCATTTTAACCAGATATCTCGTTTATTTCTTAGTAATAATTAAAATTTTATGATATTTCGTCGTATTTATACATATAGTGGAGTCATTTGAGAGAAGCGGCTTTTTTATATTATTATGAATAGTTAACAAGGAAACTAAATTAAGGTAAAAATAGCATTACACTTTATAACATTAGGGAAATAAAACTCGGAGAGTTATGATGTTGACAAATAAGCAAGGAATACAATCGTGAGAAAATATACAAATATCATGAACAAATACATCTGTAAGTTTCATTAAATGTCATTATGTCACAACTTTATTAAGTAGTTTATCGCTGTCTACTGCTGTTTGTCATATTTATGTGGTTAATTAATTATGTGATTAATTTCTGTCTAAATTCTTGCTTTCGATTAACTATCTTAATAGTCGAGAGAAATGACGTAAGAAGTCATCATAAAGAAAAATGATATGAACTAGCTGATACTTCTTGTATTGAGATAATATCCCTTCCCCATTCCCAGAAATGAAAAAAAATTGCTTTATCACTCATTAATCATTATTTTAATCGATGAAAATATAAGTTTTTAATCGTATAGTCAAAATCAGGAGAAAAAATGTGAAGAAATCATAAGCGAGAGAGACAAGTAATTAGAAAATATTCTATGTGACCGACTGTTTTTCCTTCAAATCACAATTTTTTGCTGTACATATTTATAAATCTATTCTTTTAATTCGAAAATTTTTCATTACTTATCCATTTATACAGATTATTTTTGCATACACGCATATTTAGTTAAACGAATATTTCAAATAATTTAAAGTAGCAAATAATAATAGTGATAAGAGGATGAATTCGATTAAAATAATTGCTCTAAAGTTTTATTATGTCAAAGTAAAATAAAGTTAATGTTAATAAAAAAAAAATACTTAATTGCTATAAATTATATGGTAAGTCAATGCAAAAAAAAATTAATTATATTACAATACGAGATTTACTATTGTCATTCTTTTTATCTTATTTATCGATAACATAATTAATTGAAGTCTGGTGGTTTGATCAGTAATAACGTTATAATCACGCATTATTCCATTCTAAAGTATAGAAACAGTAGTAATTAAACTATTTTAAGTATTCTAAATTTTTGCTTTTCTTTCAGTGGGCTTTCTCTTTTTTATATATATATATATATATATATATATATATATATATATATATATATATATTTGTTTTTCGATAGATTTTTTGTTTGTTTTTAGTTTTTAAGATTAAATTTTAGTTTATTTAATCAATGATGATACTTTTTTTTATGGCTGCATAAACATTTTTTAAATGATTTCTTTAAATGTATAGATTTTTTTTTATAATTTAATAATATTGAATTTATAATTGTTATTCTTAGTTTGCTTTTGGGAATTATATCATTAATGTTTTGTTCACACACATATATATTAAAAGCTATATAATGCTGCTTCTTTATTAGGAAAGAAGTATTCTGCTTAAATAAGTTTTAACGCTCACACTTTTGCAATGAGGCAATAGCACCATTAAACGAAGGAACAAGCATAATATAAAAAAAATTGTGGAAGCAAAGTGTTAGCTACCATAAAAAGCTGAGGAAACAAAATGAAAAAAATTATAATTGAAATAAAAAAAAAAAGAAACTCAATGTAAACTACATTATAAAAAATATAAAAAAAAATTAAATGAAGTTCAAAAATAAAACTAGAATATAATTACCTCTTCTTTCAAAATCTTTAATTACGCCATTTTAGTACTAAAATTACAATTGCCATCTAAAAACTGAAAATATTAAGCATAGCTTAAGTATTGCCCTCAGTGAATCAGAATAAGAAATAATAAGAATTCATCTAAAAATCGAAAAGTTTTAAAAATATTTTTAACCAATATTTGAAAATATTAAAATATAAATGAGTAAAACAAAATAGAAATTAAATACCAGAAAAGAAAGGAAGAGATTTTTTTATGCTTTATAGATTTAAAAAATAGTCCGTTTTATAGTTTTTATATTTTGAATTTTCTTTAAAAAATATTATTTGGATATGATCTTTAACCAAAAATGAAAGAATTTATATAAATTATTTTGAAAATTCAAAGGTGTATTAACTAATTTAATATTTCAAAGTATAAAATTATAAAATATATCTCTTTAGATATTTAAGATCAAATTGCTATCTAAGAAAGAAACTTTATTTCTTGGAAAAAAGTTATTGTCTCTCTTGTCAAAAATATTATTAATAATCCAATAATCTAAAACTTTAAAGTTAATATCAAAATAATCTGTTTCTAAAGAATTTATATTAGTTTTAGTTCGATTTAAATATGAAGAATAAAATGGTAACTGGTTTAAATTCTTGGTTAAATTTACATTGAAAAATTATAAAGTTATCTATGTGTCTAAGCAAAGTGAATTTATTGTTATTTTCAAAACTTTGTTCAAAAAATGTAAGTAAATATTAATACTTGTTGGCCACCTTGTGGTTTCCCTTTAATCTGTTTAATTTTTTAACGTTATAAAAATGGAATTTTTTTTAAACAAGATCAACAAGAAATTCAAAATTCTCATAAGATATAGAACTATTAACATTATTTTTTTAAAAAAATTAACCATAAGAACATTAATTAAATCCTCTGTATCCATAAAATTAAATTAATCTTCAAAGTCATAACTATAAATATAGTAAATCTCTTTATCTTTCATGTAATTAATAATTTCATTCCTGAAAAATCAAAACCACAAATTCAGGTTTCGGACTAGGGTTTGAACTAGTTTTGTAGTACCAATCTACCTACTTTGCAATTTTTTAGGTAAATCCACAAATGGAAATCTCCATAAATCAAGAAAGAGCAGAAAAATAGAATATTTATATGAAATAGGGAAGTATTTTAAAGACTTGTATAGAATAAGAAGGTGACTCATATCAAAATCCAGAGTATTGATATTAATCATAGAAAATTATACGGATAATTCCGTACTGCAAAAAAATAATTATCCATTTGTGAGTCGATTATTTAAACAAGTTGGTGCAAGAAATATATATTTAAATTTGTAATAAAACAAAATATATAATTAATTGTTTTAAAATTCAAAACCCTCTTTATATATATATATATATATATCCTTAGTAAATTTGCTTTTTGATGTTTTAAGTTTGCTTGAATATTATCTATTTTTGTAGTATTTTCGGTTTTGTAATGATTTTTAATGAAATATTTTGTTGATGGGAATAGTTTGGCCAATGATTCTAAAATAATACATCCAAACTATATAAATCCTGATACAACTTTATATGTATCATTTTCTTTTATGTTTATATGTTTTTTTTTCTTTATATGTTTCTTTTTTTTGTGGGGGGGGGAGGTCTATAAATTTTTAATTCTTAAAAAAATTTCTTCTATTATTACATCAT
The DNA here is from genome assembly GCA_019974015.1 of Nephila pilipes. Lineage (NCBI taxonomy): Eukaryota > Metazoa > Arthropoda > Arachnida > Araneae > Nephilidae > Nephila > Nephila pilipes. The sequence continues at coordinate 340,472 of BMAW01110146.1, read as the reverse complement.
CTTAGATATTTCTAGTTATTGTACATTTTTCATTCAAATTACTTTCTTTTGAATTTATAATTAAATTTATTTAATGTACTTCATTCATTTTCCAGTTTGCATTTTTTTTATCTTTCTACTTTTGGTACAGTTTATGTTTTATTTCTTAATGGTTCAATTGTGATTTTTGCAATTTTATAACATTAACTTTTAAAATAACTTTTTAGTTTATTTATGAATTTTAAAATTATTAAATTTAATAAGCAATTATAAATTTGTCTCGCTCAATAATAAACATTTGTGTTCTGGAAATTTATTGATTTTGACACTATATCGGAGCTACTTTATCTTCCGAAATTAAATTTTTACGACAGTTTTTTGTGCCTTTTCTTTTTATTTTGAGAGAGACGTCCTTTCTCACCTTGTATTCCTAGGATTACTGGAATCTATATTTATTAATAGAACAGCATAACAAGTATTAGTTTAAATTTTAAATAAATTCTTGTAATTTTCATATTTGAATTTATTTTTACTTGCAAAGTGACAGCGCGATTCCTAATATCACCATAATTCTTTACTGGTTTAAGAAAAATATTAAAAAAATAATTGTTCATTTTTTTTAGTAAAACACTATTAAGATTTTAAATTTATTTTTAATGTATAAAAATTGAATTCCAAAAATTATCATCGATAAAACTTTTCTTGTAACATTCTGCTATTTATATATGACATTGAAATGGGAAAAATCAAACAATAATGCAGGTGCATGCTTTGATAAAATACATTTTTCTCCCGCGTATACTTTTACATCAGCAGTATAAACAGAATAAATCATTTATTCGAATTCCATTAAGATATTTATGTTAATGTAGTCAAAGAACGATTATATTTTTGTATATTTGAAAATTGCTACTTTTCGGAAAATAAAAATCCCGAAATATATTATACAAAACATCCTTTAAAATAGAATTTTACTCATAAAGTTTACTGGGAAAGAATCAATATTCAAAAGTGTTGAAAATACATAAAGATAAAAACTTGTAATAAACAAATATACTGAACGATTTTTTTTTTTCAATAGCAAGATTACTTTAGTTGTCTGACTGTATGGAATTTTCAAGTGCACTTCTTTCACGTTTTGAGCTGCCATTTCAGTATGCCGAAGGCAAAAAGTTTTATGTCCATTTTTTTAATATGATAAAAGTATTCAATAAGTTCTTAGAAAACCCAAGAGATCGAAATTTCGAAAATGGTATGTTTTCAGTAAACATTATGATTTATGAGATAGCTGTCTAAGACATTGTTGTTTCTATCACATGGTTTCCTTTTTATTGTCGAATGTGGCAAGAAACCTGTGTGTTTTTTTTTAAAAAGAAATGGAAAAAAAAAAAAGGTTTCGAGTGGTGATTAAACACTTATATTTAAGAGGCTTAATACCAAAAGAGATCAAAGCTGAGTTGGATAAAGTTCATGGCACATATGCACTTGTGTTCGTAACAATTGGGTAAGTGAGTTTAAACGTGTCCATACATCCATGAAAGATAAACGTCGCTCGGGACGTCAGTGGAAGTGACTACTCCCGGAATGATAGATAAAATCCATGATATGGTTTTCAGGGATCGACGAATCAAAATGCTAGAAATAGTTGAAGCCGCTGCATATTACAAGGTTTAGTGTTCTCAATTTTGGACAAAAAATTGGGTGTGATAAAAAAAAAATCTGTGCAAGATTTGTAACGTGTTTGCTCTCAGTTTGTCTTTGAAGTGGAAAATAAACACAATCTTGTGGTCGATTCTGAGGCTATTTCGGCGCTTTTTCGTCGCAATTCTGATGAGTTTCTGCTATCGATACAAAACTGTAGAAGAAACATGGATACTCTACAACACTCCAAAGACAAAGGAACAGTCTAAAAAGTGGGTTTTTAAAGGCGAATGGGCTCCGAAGAAAGCAAAGATGGTGAAATCGGCTGGCATGAACATGATTTTTTGGGATGGTCGCTGAATCATCTACATCGATTTACTAAGAAAAAAGAAAACAACAACTAGAGAGTATTATGTGTCATTATTGTACCAGTTGAGCGAAGAAATTAGAAAAAAAGTCCTCATGTGAAAAAGATAACGATCCTCTTTCCTCAAGACAATGCGCAAATGCACATTTGTGTAGTTTCGATGGCCAAAATCGTGGAATTAAGAATTTTTACAACATCCACCGGGTTTGGCCCCCAGTGACATTTTAACTATCCAAACTTAAAAAATGGCTCAGTGGATAACAGTTCACGTCGAGAGAAGAGTCATCTCCCAAATAATGGCCTATTTCAAGGATCTCTTGAAATCTTACTTTTTAGATGGCTTGAAAAGCTGGAGAAAAGCTTGAAAAAGTATATAGGGCTAAAAGGAAATTATGTTTAAAAAAAATCAATCTAAAGTGATTTTTTTTCTCTTTATTTTTCTATGGACTTGTTGAAAGACCTTCGTAGTTATGAGTAAAATTTTAAGAATTAATAATGCTTAAAAATTCATAATTTATATGCCAGTAATCCTAGGAATAAAATGTACAAGGGTTTACTGAAAAATATTCATCAACAAACTGTTAGTAAATACACGCAAAAAAAAAAAAAAAAAAAAAAAAAAGACTTTCCTGTAAAATTTTAAAAATGGAACTGGTACCCCTACCTCCACCATATAGATTTAACACTTACTTCTTGTTTCTGGTGAATCTGTTTCCAAAAGGGCGGTCCATGAGCGATATTACAGTGAGTTAGACTATTCTTATTATCCCGTTTCCCATTCCTAACACATGTATTTTTGAACATCCCTTCATATGTGTTTATTATCTTTTCCTATTTCTCAAAATTTTGTAATACTCACTAAAGTTCATATTTTTATTGTGTTCTAACACCATAAGTAAAAAATATCACTGAAATCACAGCTTATTATTTAAATAAATAGTATACATATATATATATATATATATATATATATATAATCGCTTACTGTTTCAAAAACCAATCTCCACCGAGTCATAGGTTTCAAGGAATATTTTTAGCCCAATTATACTTTAAAAAACAAATTATTTATTCATTGTGTTAGATTTACAAGGGAAAGTATAATAACTCTTAACTAATGAGTTATTTTAAAAATAGATCCGATACTATTACATCCTATTAACTGAGGAGTCATTCTACACGAACACAATTGCTATATATACTTCTGAGTTAGATGTTATTACAGGAATACACCTGTTCTAACTGTCCTTTTGTGTCTGCTGTTCTAGAAAATGTTTCGCTTTTCCTTTGCTTCTTTATAGAATCTTTGGTAATGTAATAATTCATTACAGAGTAAAAGAAAGGAAATACAATCGTAAAATGAATGAAAATAGTCCTCATCGAAATACGTAGGAGTATCCTAGAGATTTAGTTATTGTTAAAAAATAATCAAGAAATCTGAAAAAATTTTATTCCCCATTTTATTTTATTTTTACGTATGTAATGTTAAGAATTGCAGCTATTCATGTGGAACTTCATAGAAACTAATATAATTGTATCACTGTTAATAGTTCAAAGAAACGAATTATAATGTTAAGAGATTAATTAATTAATGTGATTTATTAATCTTTAAAATTAATTTTTTTCTATATAAATAAATTAGTTTTTTTTTCCGTAAATTATTTTTCATCATAAAATTAAAATCAGAGTATTATAAATGTCATAGGGTTTTGCTCAAAAAGTCCTGATTTATGAGGGTTGAAAAAAGTTGTTCTCTCAATTTTATAAATGAATGCTTTAAACACATGAAATTTTTTTTTAATTTGTGGTGACTGGTGATCACCGCCAGCCTACTGCTATTCTACAACTATGAGGACGAGCTGGCTTTTCTGGTAAGGCAAGCCGGTATAAACGAAGTAAAGCAGAAGTGAACTAGAATCCTTCTGCTACCACTATTTAAGGTAGCGCTGGAAAGCATGCAGTAGAAAAAGAGAGGAAACGCATTCTGGTTTCACGGTTCACTCTTCTGTTTGTCCTTGAATTAAATTATTTTAAATAGTTTTAATAAATCATTTTATTGGCATGAGTGTGTCCAATCATTCTTGTGTAATATTTCTTATCTTCTGATCTGGAGTCAGACATTGATTGCAACGTTTAAATGCAACATTGGTGACCCGGACGTGATTAGAACATGCAACCTTTTGATTTGGAGTCTGATATTTAATGCAACAAATTCGAAGTATTTTCAAATGTTGTTATTCCATTCGATATACAATCATTTCCAACTCCAATATATATATATATATAAGAAAACAGTATAATCGTTCGTGTGATAAATTCAATTTAATTAATCTTTTAAAATTAATTTTTCAACATCATTACTTTTCAAGTTTAATAAATATTTTCACTATCACTTAAAAACTAGGTTTTTCTTTGTTTTCCTTGAAATTCTACTACTTTACCTGCTAGCCTCCTGAGTCTTAATTAATGTATTCATGAGATGCATACTACATCATAATTGATAAAAATTTAACCAGAAAAAATAACTAAATAAATTCAATAAAAATAAATTAAGCGAAAAATTGGTAGACAAAAGACCAAAAAAATCAAAAAAGATATAGTAATTGAAAAAAATTTAAAATGCTAAAAATTTGAATGAAAACGAAACGTTTGAAAATAATATATTTAAATTCGTAATAGGCTTTTGACTGTTATGTTGGGTTATTCTAAAATTATTGACCAAATTATCATCAACAACAAAGCATAATGTTAAAATTGGTTATAAAACCAAAAATAGCTTTGAAAAGAAATTAAAAGCAATAACAAAAGCATTTAATAAATGTCAGTATCAGCCCAAATAATTCTTTAAAAACAAAAACTAATGTAATTTGAACAAAAATCTTATTAAAAAACACACAAAACTAAGAGAAAGGGATAAATCTACAAACATATGTTAGTGCACAAAATGCTCGCAAAACTACATAATTAATTGTAATTAGTTTTTAAAAATGCTTTAAAGTTAAAAACATTATTCCTTTACATATTGCAAACTTATGAATGCAAATATTGCAAATAAAACATAATCTCAATGTGTTTATATATATAACACTCTATGAATATACAAACTACAAAACATATAACACTTGATAAATATCCAAAACTACAAAACTAAAGCAAAGCAATCAAGAGAGAAAAAAAACTAATTATTTAATTAAATCACTAATAATCGAATTAACATTTATAGAAATCAAATAAATATTTATTGAAATAATTGAACAATCTAAATTTAAAACACTAAAATCCAAAAATTCAAAATAGCTATCATAAAACCTGTTTTCTATTTTAAGTTTTAATTGTATTGGTAATTGTTCTATCACTATTATTAACATTAATAAAGATATTAATTAATTAAATGCTTATAAGTCAAATCAACATAAAGTTTCTTACAAATAATTGCATAATTCCCTGGTATCTTATCAATATAATAAATAATGAATTCATCTTGTAACTTTTTAATCGAACTTTTTGAATCTCTAATATTTGTCCTATCATTTATCTTAAAGTTTAAATATTTCAATTATTCATTAATATAGAATTTATATTCTTTTAAAACCTCAAATGGTAAATGATATTTAATTGCTAATTTTATTAAAAATTAGCAATGTTTTCATTAATTTTTTCTTTAATAAAATTACTGTTGTTAAAAGTAATAATTTTAAACCAGTACCTTAATATATATATATTCATAATTTCTCAAATTTTTATCCTTAACAATATTTACATTACCTTTAATCACATGTTGGAGTTTTGCATTGCCAAAATCTTTATATCTTTTACAGTTACGTTAATTATAATTCATTAAATCTTTACAAATATTATAGTTATATAACATACTTCCCATATTTTTATTAAATCTAAAAGCTTTTTAATCATAATATTATTAATAGGAATATCTCTCATATCTGGATTATTTATTTTAATTTCATAGAATACGAGAAAAGTATATTTGAAAGAGCATTAAAACTATGGTTACTTTTTTTTCAATCTATTAAAACATAAGTATAAGAAAATAGAAAAAGATAAATCAAAATAGAAAAAATATTAAAAGCATCAAAGAAATTACCACTTTGAAATCAAAGGAAATAACGAAAATTAAGGGGGGAAAAGGCAGTTAATTTTCTTTTATTAAAGAACTATTTACTTTTGCTTCGTACGACCTGTATCACTTAAGGGCACTTAGTACGTTTGCATCTTCAAAACTCCGATTTTTCAAATTTGTTTTCAAAAAATAGTGTTGAATGTTAGGAGCATTTTAAAGCAACCCGCTTCAAAATCCGACAATTATTACGTCCTGCGCAACAAAAAATGTAAGTGTCTAAAGTGGCTTGTTTTTTGTAATGCAATGTAAAGAAACCTCTTTTTCTCAGTTTCTTATTTTCACACTTTCCCACAGGATTAAAAAAAATGTTTTGCATGTAGAGCTTTAAAATTTTACATGAGTGTTGTACTTGTAGATCTTTTTTCTGTGAAACTCAATTTCGTTAATGGAATGATTAGATTTTATTTTATAGCATGATACATGAAAAAAAGTTACTAAATACAACTTGATAATTTTCTTAATTTTTCAATTTTTTTAATGTAAGATAAATTTAAAATTTGATCTTTACAGAATAAGGTCATTATTTAGCTTTAATTTGTTATAAGAATTATGGTTCTACAGTACATCTTTCAAATGTTATCTTGTGGGTAACGTAAGGTAAGCTAATTTATTTTTTAAATTTTTGTACGCATATTTCATGTTGTTTAAGAAAATATATTAATTTAATAGCAAAACTTGGCCTAATATTTTAAACTATATACTTTATTACACAAACTGGCAAAGTTTCATAATGAAATGAGCAAAAATTGTTGATTTATGATGAATCGGAAAAAGTTTGTCAAAATGTTCTACTTTTGATTTCGAAAGGTACTAAGTCCCCTTAAGTACTTCGCATGCGCTTAAGCAACGCCTGTTCTCCCCTTCCAGTAATAAGAGCTTTCGTCGTTTCTTATTTTCGAAAAATACCTAGACGGGGTTCTTAACAAAAACAACAGAGTAAAGTCTTTTGAGATGAAAGTTATTAAAAACATGATAAACGGTCCACCCACGTATGATTCACAATGATAAATTGAAAACGATAGAGTATTCTAAAAAGATTCACAAACAAATTTGTATAGGGAATGGAAATTAACTTTAAAAGTTACCACATTACATATTAAAATAGCAAACAGATACAATTCAAAAATGAACGAACAGTTAGCTGACATAAAATGAAGATCCCGTAATTTTTTTTTATCTTTTAATGAAATGCAGTTGTGCGTGTGTGTAACGCGTAATGTTTCTCTTCAGTTAAATCAACTAACTATGGAATTCAAGCCATGTTCAAAAACACTGTTAACTCTTCTGAATATATTTTAAAAGAAATTCATGACGCAACAACTTCATTAGTTGATAGAAAATAAATCGGATCGGATAAAAAATACATTGGATAGCAGAATCATATTTCGGAAATACCTCTATCTACTAGATCAAACTGGATTTATAAATTCCCTATTCATTTATATCACCATCGCAATGGTTTTTACGAGAGACGAAAAACCAGATTTCAAAACAGTTTCGAAAGCTGGTTTAAACAGAATCGATGTAATCCTGATTCCATAAAATTCTTTTGCACAAGAATGCATCTGAATACTATTATATGAATTAAATGTAATAAAGATATTTATTGATCATTGAAGGAGCCTATTCTGATTGCTTTTAAAATAAAAAAAGATTCTTAAAAATTATTGTTGGACATTCATTAAATTTGTGAAAGAAAATAATTTCCCCCTTTTTTGCAAAACTATATTAATAAGAAGTTTATAACACATTTATTGATTGATTTTTTCTTAACAACAGAAGCAACAAGTTGGCTATATGAGGCAGACCTCGTAATTTTGAACCTCGGTCAAGTGACGAGAGGGTCACCTGAGTTGAGACTTCTCTAACCAAACATCCACACCCGCAGTGGGAGGACTTGGGAATCTCATATGAAAAGAGATCGGAATATTTCCAAAGTAACATTTATTTGTTTCATCCATGTATTTTGAAAAATTATTTCCCTTACTGAAATCTTCTAACAGCCATGCATATGTAAAAGGAAGAGTGGGGATTGTGGTTGCGATTGCTTATAACCTTTCGTTTACAAACAATCACAAGAAGCTTTGAGAAGTAACACAAGGACTACTGGCGACGGACCTCGTACGTTTGAGCCTCTGTCAAGTGACTATGACGATACCTGAGTTGGCACCTCCCTCACCAAACTTCCTCAACCTGCAATCGGGAGAACTTGCAGCCTCGACGGATTTAACGTGCATCAGTCTCGCTACTTGGCGAGTCTTTAGAGAAATCAGAGCTCGAGCCCACGACTCGACAAAAACAATCCCGGCCGTGAATTTGTGACCAGGACCACTGGGCTACCTAGGCCATATGAAAGGGCAGTAGAAGGACTGCACATATATTCTAATGCAATGTTAACACCAGTGACCAATGACATACTGTGCTACATTGTTTAAATAGGAAATGTAATAAAATAACTTTTCGAGCACTTCTTTTGTTCACAAAGTAGATCTTTGATGTCTGTTAATAGGATTTATACTCTATTTGTTCAATGTAAAGGTGATGTTCTGAAAGTATGTTTTGTTTTCTTTCGTTTTTTTTCTTCTCATTCTGTAGTGAACCCGGATTTTTGGTACCTTGGGCCGACTCTAATACCAATGAATACGATTTATCGAAATTTTACTGTACCTAAAAACGTATACCTTGCAAATACATAGGGTCTGCATAAAAAACTTCCCCGATATATGAACACCTAGCGGCGTACCGCTCAACCAATCGAAATAAAATATTAGGTATTGTTATTCGAATATATACCTGTAAACTGTGAAGATTTAAAATAATAGAGCTCTTTTGGTTACGGCTACAGAGAAAAGATTTCGAACTTTTTTTTTTCCCGTGCAAATTGAGAGCGCATTGAAAAACCTAATAAGAAGTTTTCAACGTTCCCACCTCCACAGACGATAACGTACTATATGCGAAAAATTGTTGATAACAATGTCAAACATAATATCGCTGGAGGAATCTGTATAACTTCACGTCTTATGGGGTATTTCAATTCATTCAAATCTAGTGGATTTTATATCTGCAACTGAGATTTAACATTACCCTAGAATCAAAAATCTAACGAATTGAGTTTGAGGGATCGTGGTGGTCACCCAACTGTAAAGTTACAGGAGATGACTTTGTCTCCAAAGTGCTATTGTAGCATTTGTCGAACACATTTGGTGACGTGTAGGGGAACATCATCTTGCATCCATACAGTGTCATTAATGATATATCGCTGCTGAAAATCTGGAATTACATAGTTCTGCAATGTTATCATATACTTGCAATTGAGCTTGTTTTTATACCTGTGGATGTGATATCTTCGAAGAAGTACGAACTAATAACGAATGTGCTTGCAATGCCGCACCACACAGTCTTTTTTTGCTTCGCGTAAAGCTGATGCCACATCGTGCGCAGTGATCGCAATTCGTCAAAGCAGCTCCTCTCTATGCTATTACTGATCCTTTACCAAGTTCTTTTTCGCAAATGTTTTAAGCCAGAAATGTTCGGCATATGTGCATCGTTCTAATGCCGTTATGGTTTTTCATTGCGCAGATCAATTTGCGCGGGAAAAAAGTGGGTGTTGCCATTCAGCATTTTCGATAACTTTTTAACTGTAATTGTAACCACGAGAGCACTATTGCTTTAAATCATCACAATCTCTCTCCCTCTCTCTCTCTCTCTCCCTCTCCCTCTCTCTCTCTCTCTCTCTCATACACACACACACACACACACACAAGAATATTCTTTCAAATAGCAATATCTGAAATTTCATTTCAATTGGATGAGTGGATACCCATTGGGGAATTTTTTCTTATCACTGCACTGTGCGTGACTATAAATAGGTATATGTTAAGGTCATTATTTTTGTAGAAATGTGTTTAATTATCCCCTCCTGTTTGAAATCAAAATGAACTTTATTAATACTTTTATCAAATTATTGACTGCTTACAGAAGATAATAGGAGGTGCATACGTTTTAGAACACTTTGTGCTTTTTTGTTAAAAAAAACAAGAAAAGACGAAAAAAAATTTTTTTTTTCTGACCCATTAAGGGTTTTTACGCCTTGTTTTTCCTAAAGGACATTCTTCGATTAATTCTCCGGAATTATGTTGTTATTTATGTGTTCTACATATGGGTTAAAAATCTGATTTGTTAAAATTGTAAAAACATTTTTACTATTTGGCACGATTCCGTTATGATTAATGTACCTGTGTATACTCATTGCTTTGACTTTCTGCATCACATAACTTCGTTAAGAGTCAGCATTTAGTACATATGAAAGATCTATGCGAAATACGACACTTCAAAAACTCGCTCACCACCTATTTGACTCATTGCTTGACGGCATTCTGGACTTTACCGGTGGTCAAAAACTCTTTTCCACTCAAAATGACATCATAGAAGTGAACAAATGGAAATCTGAAGGTGTCAGATCAGGACTGTGATTGGAGAGGTTTAAGATGTTCCAACAAAATGTTCAAGAGTTACTTTGTGGCGTTGGCTGTGTGAGAACTTGCATTGTCATTCAACAAAAACACTCTCTTCCCCTTCTTTAGTTCTATATCTCTCACTCTATATCCTTTTAAAGTGCCTCTCAACTTTAATTGTTCCCCCTCTAGCAAAATTCCCAAGGGAAAAATCCCTTATCGTCCCAAGAGACATAAGACATGATTGTTCGGCTCAACACAATGGTTATGAATATTTTGTATCTACTTTACACTCCCGACACCAATCGTACACATAAGTACAGTTCATGGCACCATCCCCGCAAACAGTTTTTATTACGTTTAAATTATGGAACGGTGCTACCCTTTCGCAAGAATTACTAATTAATTTCAGATTGCAATCCTCCTCTTTCAGCTGGTGGAATTCGGAATCGAGGTATACATTTCGACACGGCACTACAACAAGAGTTTTCAATCAACTGAGAAAAATTTCTTTTGAGTATCAGAGGCTGATTACTCTCACTTTCTGGACTCGACTCGCATGTTATCTGCTATAACTTAATAAATGCTGGGGAGGGGGATGGTGTTACCGGGAGTTTGATCTACTCGTTTCAAGCCCTTAATAAGTGAGCACTGTCTCTCTGAACCAATCAGTATAGCTCTGACTCCGCTCATACTACATGGTATCCGACTATTCTGCTATGTCCTTTCAGTAAGCATGGAATATGGCATCACTTAGTAAGTTGCCACATTGTACTGTTCAACAGGCTTTTCCTTTATTTTTCTCCGTGTTAGTTACCGGGTGTGAAAGTATAGTCCCCCAATGTAACTAATGTATATCGTAAGAGGGTACCTAGATTATGGGGATATAGTGGGGCATTGTGTCCCTTGGGATTATATCAGGGTACTGGTCCTCCAGATTGGGGGACCTCAAAAGCTTGTCTTCTTTAGGTAGGTACAGGCATCATGACCCCGGGGTATCACATAGAAATATTTTTCTTTCCCATGAAGTTTATTGTATTTTTGTAAACACGGTAACAAGCTCCTGGGATACTCTAGCAAACCTTCTCTATTTTCGACCCTCTTTTTAGTATAAACCAATTTTTATCTTTTTTTAAAACATCTAGATCATAGCTTTGACTTGTTTGGAGCAGCAAGGTCCCGTCTGGCTCTTGGTGCCTTTACAATACCATCATACAAACACTCACTTACTCCATTATTTTGCATGATAAAATGAACTCTATTATCGAGTTGGTGGTCTTGAGTCTGAATAAGACAAGTATTATAAAACTTTCTTTTCATTCGTTTCTTTCGTCATTATATCTAAATTAAACAGTCACTTAATAAAAACGTGTGTCTTTTAATAGCTATTTAACAATGTCTGTTAGTGACTATTTCACAACACCATGCTCACCAGTTATTGTGTTGAAATTCACACAAAATAAAACTTAATAAATGAAACGTTCAAATCTGAGAATGCAATCCTTTCTTTACGATCAAGTTGCAAATGTTCAGTATCATTCTCTTTCTCCCCCTCAAGTTTTATTTTCTTGCAATGCGTCTGAATTCTAGTTTAAGATGAAAATCAAAGTTCTCTCTTACCACTCGGATTTGAATAATTTAATCGCATTAACTGGTAGTTTTCAACTTCACCAATTCATACCTTGATCGTGTGTCAATCAGCTGTCGATGTAAGGCTCTATCTTGCACCAACCACCTACAGCCCACTACTAACCGCAATTCTTCGTTCGCTTGTCTCCTCAAATTCATCATAACTATACTTCTTACATTCAATATATATAAAAATATCACATTTCGTTTTATTGGAAAAAAGTTGGAAATATGAATAATGTCAGAAAGTAAACCCTGAGTTGCTAATTGAAGGTAAAGTTCGCAACTAGCCCAACGTTGCATCATGTTGCAAAGATAATTCTACGAACTGTCACCTTTTATGACCCCAGTCCCAATGACGCCTCTCTCTCTATATATATATATATATAATGATCTCATTCAAAAATAATGTGATGAAATCATCAGTGGAGTTGGGAAAAAAATTTATCATCACGTGGACATCATTAACTCATTTCGAATTTTTTTATGGCAGTTCAATCGCCTATTGATAACAATTAAGGCCTGAATGATTGAAAGCAAAGAGTTGATTCCCTAACCCTTGTTATCACATCGACACCGACATCAACGTACACGCTTATCCCGTTCATAAAACAGATAATAAACCTCCCATAAACATCTCATCAAGACTATTTTATAAACATACCTCCAATTCCATGTTATGTTTATTTACCACGTGAAATAATCTTTATTTGCCGCAATCCGTTCTTGTTGAAAGGCTCCTATCATTTCATTCATTTTCTGTTACGTAGTTGATAGTTGGTAAACAACAGCACATGGTATCGAAGTTATCTATCGATACCATGTGCTGTTCTTGGTTTATCCGTAGGTTCAAACGAAGATTTAATCACGTCACTGATAAGGGATCGGTTAATTCTGAGAACAAAAGTGTAACCAGAAGTGAGTTTATATTTATAGAAAGTTCGTTTACGAATCCACAGGCTGTTTTTCGGTGATGGGAAAAGGTTGTAATCTTTTTATCTAACTGTCGCCCGCGCGATTTCCATAAAAAAAACTTCGACGGTGTAATGCGATAAGCTCGATAATAGTGTTATATAAAAATATATACTTGTACACTATCACTTGTTGATGATGTATTTGCTGGTATCTTTGATGAGAGATGGCGATCGTAATAATCTAAAACAAGTGTTGCGGGAAAAAGTGGTAACTTTAGAAAGTGGAAGTTGACACAAGTGCAATAGGGTAATCTAATTTCAGATAAGATAAACATAAATTAACGTGTTTCAATGCTTCTCTATGCATACGAAAACGATTCAATAAGCACACTCGTCAGAAATGAGTTGACAAGTATTAATGTAGCACTGTGAAGCAACACGAGGATTGTTAGTGATGGAGCTTGATCGGTCAAGTGACAAGAGCGACACCTGAGTTGGTCCCTCCCTCTCCAAACTTTAACGCAACGCCAACAAAGTAATAGTCCTCAGTTTAAAATCCATTAACCCCTCTACACAGTGTGTTTCTGATGGCATCAAATTCACGATTTGATGAAAAATAATATCACCCTCTGCAGCCATCACGACTAGGCTACCACAGCCTCGAATGGGTGATGGGAATGAGTTGTACTACCATCCTGTTATTCGTTTCAGAAGTCATCGTATGCCATCTAAATAGTCATTAAGTCAAAGTCCCAGTACACTAACATATGATTGGAGAGGAAACATATGATTACATTTTTAATTTATTTTAAATCTATTTAAATTTTTAATTTATTTAATTTGCTTCTATTCTGGAAATGCTCTCTCTCTCTCTCTCTCTCTCTGTGTGTGTGTGTGTGTGTGTGTCTGTCTGTCTGTCTACTAACCCTTATCACGACCCCCATCTAACTTGGAATTATAGTTATATAAATCGCTTATTCGCTTGTCCGAGTGAATATAACCACAAAAGCTGATGGTTCGTGGTTATACCAACGTCTGTTCACTCTAAACGATTCTTTTAAACAGTCCGTTAGGTATCGATGTAGATTCACACTCTTCAAAATCGATTGCTTGTTTTCAATTTCTTTACTATTCTCACTTCTCTAACTTCACTACTCGATCATTACTCAATCATTAATTACTCAAAATTCAGGTCTCTGTCGTATTAATATATATTTCCTTAAATCCATTCACTACACTTTTTATTCGTAAATTGGCATAATTACGTTTCATTTGGTTTGAACGAGAGTTAGAAATTCAAATATAAAATCAGAAAGTAAACCTAGAAATTAATGGAGGGAAAGTTAGCGAATAGCTTCGTAATAAGGAAACTCATTATCCGTTGATCGTTTCCACTATTTCTAAGAAGTCCGAGAGTATGACTCCTTTTGCATAGCGACCATAGTTTTCCTGGTCGATGAGACCGTCTTCACCTACTTTAGAGCAGATTCACCGTAAACAACCCATTGTTTTAACTGTTCCTTGATTTCCGGCATATAATAATGGATTCAAATGTCATCGACAGTGACAATTTGACTTGAGAGTTGAGCAATTTCGATTTGGCAGTAAACAGCTGCCAGATCAAAACTAACTTATGAATGTGTCATATTTGTTTTGGCTCTGTTTATTAATTACTATAATAATCAGAATACAATGGTAACACCAACTGCCTTAGCAATACCACCTATCGACATAAACAGGTGTTTTTTGAACACTCTTCATGCATATCATAATTAGAATCCTGGTGCCCGATCAAAAGTCATAATTGTAAATGATGGAGTTTTTGTTCTGTAAAGTATTGGATAACGAGTACATTAAGTATATATATATATGTTTTTTTTTTCGATAAATAAAAAAATCTTTTCACTTACATTAAATTTCAAATTAAATCGAGAACTTGATATTTAATATTCACATATCAATTTAATTTCAAAAATCATTTATTAAATTTTTATAAAAAGATAAACAGATCTGATATACATTTTATATTATGATTGTATTCTGCAATTTTTTTGTAGAGTTACCGAAATATTACAAATCTAGAATCGATGAAGACGAGGAAATATTTTTGGTTAGAAAAATGTTGTAAATATTTTTAAAGTTATTTTAAGAACTCGCGGGCAAAATATACTTCAAGTAGGTTCTCTCTTCCCGCAATTTCTTTTTTATCCTTTAAATATAACATTTTACAATATTTAATAAAGGTAAAAAGCTTTTGAGACTCGTTCTAATTTTGATAGCTTATTTAAATGTATTTTATTCTGTGCTACCGTATCTACTTCTTTCGACAAGCCTACATTCATTTCCTGAAGTTGTATATACAAATACACAAAAGGCTGAAGTGAACTGTATTTTTTTATCTAATTAACGGCGCTCCTCGAAACCATCGAAAAGGGAGATTGATACTTTAAAATGCGGTACTTTCTGAAGATGACTATTGCCAACCATTATTGTAGCTTTAAGTAATTTTAGCTTGAAATACAACGATGTAGATTTAGAATAATCTAGGATTTTTAAGAATTGTTTAGTTGCTGATTGCGTTTCCTTCCCACTTCTTTTAAGTCATTTATATAAATATTATGTTTAAATTTAGTCTGTCGCTTACTTTTATTTACTTATCAAGTTGAGAATTTGCATGTTAGCTGTAAGAAAATTAATAATTGATATCTGATTCATCATGTAGATTTGTGGTTTTTTTAAGTGATTTACAAACTGGGCTAGACCCCCACATGTTCTCCTTCACAGTATGTTAAAATTCTTCAATAATCTCATTTTCACCTATTCTATTTCAATAAATTTTTGTTGTTACTTTTGTCATGATGCTCTTTTTTGCGTTCTATTTCCAGCTTTAAAACAGTCGATTGCTAAACATTATTGTCAAAGATATTGGAAAATAAAGCAGAGTACGAGAAAGCGATTTAAACTTTAAAATGGGATTCCCGTGTTCTTTTACTGGCATCACTTTCCCACCTTATGTTATTTACCATGCGACATTTCAATGGAATTGTGGAATAGTGTATTAAGTCAGGCTCTTTCTTTTTTCCACGTATTGAATCATTCGGGAAAATTTAAAATTACTCCAAAATAACTAAGTTCATTGCCTTTCAGTCCATCAGGAACAAAAATTGCCGAAAGCTGAAGTTATAGTTGCAATAAGGAGGAGAGGTGAAATACATTAAAATAACTTGCCTATTTCAACGGAAAATCGTGATAAATCCAACTTGGCGCAATGCCATGTACGAAATGTTTCCTACACTGCTGAATGTGGTTTTCTCTTTTATATTATTTATTTTTCGCTTTCTATTTCAAGATGAAAAGATATAAGTTAACTTTTATCTTTAATATTAACTATTAACTTTTATATTATCTAATATTGGCTTAAACTTATTGGAGAAAATTTTGTTTCATTAATAATTGTCTCGCAAATGTAGAGTGGTGGTTGTTAAAAAGAATTCATTTTTAAATCGTACCTTTACTTACTTTAAATTTACATAAGTGCTGGAGACGGGCATTCTAAACGAAAAGATTAAAGGAAACGAATTTGTTTTTTCATGAGAAGAGGATTTAAAGAAGATGCGATGAAAAAAAAAAAGCACGGAGAATTATATATGTAATATATATTAAAAGTTAGATTAAAACACACACTGGGAACAAAACGCATTTTATTATAAAAAACAGACTTGTTTGTTCTGCGTTCTCTCTCACGATGTACGAGGGCAGTTCAAAAAGTACCCTTGTTTGGAATGGGAAATGAGAATAGAATTATTCGCATCGTAGTATAGTCCATGAATTGCTTTCCTTTTTTCAAAGAAGTTCATGAACAGGACTCTCTTCGATCCTAAAAAATCGTCGCCATAACTTTTCAGGCATCTTCGTCTTCTTTGAAGCAGATTCACCATAAGCAACCTATTGTTTCGATTGTTGCTCAGTTTCTGGGGTATAATGATGAATCCAAATCTGAACAATACTGACAACTTATTCAATCAAATTTTAGTTCGACAGCCATTTGTTGCCAAATCAAAACTGACTAATGAATCAGTGTCATATTTGTTTTTTCGTCGCTTAACAAATGGCAACACACAATTGTAACGCCAGATTGCCTTTGCAAGGACATCCGTCCTCATAAAAGTACTTTTTGGGCCACTCTCTTATTAGTAATAATAATATGCTGAAGCTACTCTTTTCAGAGCTTCACACCACTTAAGTACTTAAGCGTTCAACTGTATTTGAGGCCTTTGTAAGGTGATCCCCCTTCCCCCCTCCGTGATGTGGTTCATTGAAACTCGATGAACAATCTATCAATAAAATAATTGGTCAGGAATAATTTTAACTTGATTTTATTTCATTCTTATAATGATCCAATAAATAAATTATTATTATGAATATGAAGTGATAGTTAATTCACAATCGAAATCAAAGATTATAATTCAAAGTTCTATTAAGATCAATGCACTGGATCCGGAGTCAGATATCAGCTTTCGGATGATTAATTAAAACCTTCTTGCACAGTGTCGTGTGCCCTATATTATCGCTAACCTTATATCTTCGCTCGGCCTTGAACACGCGGCTTATCTCTGTGTTTCCTTTTATTTACTACACTTTATATATATATATATATATATATAGAGAAGAGAGAGAGAGAGAGAGAGAGAGAGAGATGATGATTTAAAGAAATCATAGTTTGTAGACAAAGTGAATTTCTCTAATCCAATAATGTCATAAAATTACCGAAAAAGTTAGTTGAAAGTGAAAAGGTGGGAGAACCCTAAACAGCAGAATCTTTTATCATTCCATAAATTTAAATTCTGATTTAGTTTAGTACGAGAGCATCATGATGGTTATCGGAGGAACACCCCCAATTCTGAATAATTATCACCTAAGGAAGATGATACCTGGCGGATACCTTCCTCTTCAAAATTCCCCGCTCTATCAAATGAGCTCATTCCAGCCTATATCTATTTGATGCGCTGCATTCTCCATTATTCCAACTGTTCACAAGGTCGTGGTAGCCATGATTACACGGTTACCGCGAACATCCTATTTTTTATATAAAGAATTTTGGGTAGTGATTGATTAATTATTAACTTTGAAGAAATACGATGGTCAATGGTGACAGATCTCGTAATTTTGAACCTCGGAGAAGTGACGATTACTATACCTGATCTGATACAACACTCTCCAAACTTATACATCATGCCAAATGGAGAACTTAGAACCTCGATAGATTTAACGTGCACCAGTCCTAGGTCTTAAACTAGCAGGTTCGAGACAATGGATCTTTTGTAGAATCATGTTTGTAATCTATGAATCGAAAGAAACAATGGTGGTCACAAACTATGGGACCATGACCACTCGACTTACTTCAGCTCACTATCTTAGTCCCTCACTAAACTATCAGCATCCATATTAAAGACTTTACTACTCATATGTTCATCCCTCAATCTATTAATTACAATTCAATAATTTCAATCTAATGTACATTAGTCACGTTTCTTTTATTGAGTAAAAATTTCATTTCAAACGACATCACAATAAAAGTCACAAAGTATTAGTTGAAGGGGGAAACACGATAAATTTATAACGCAATACAGTAATAGATATTTCTATATCCATTTCAACTATCGATACCGTTTCTGATTGAAGTCTTACTGTAGATTACTCTAATTGAACTTTTAGTACAGCTCGGGTTAAAAAAGACAAATATTATATCATCAGAGGAATCGACAGAATGTAATATTGTACGAATGTTTTTCCTTAGAGTTCCCAACAGACGATATTTTAATTAACGTTGTACAAGGTTCTCTCGCGTATTTAATTTTAATTAACTTCCATGGCTGCTTTACAACGGTGTTTGATATTATTAAGAACCTGAGAGGACATTTCCTGCAATGGTTCCCTGATATAAGAAAATACATATTTACAGGGATTTTATCAATCAATCAAGGAAAGTTTCAGCAATGACCCATTTCCTTTGGCAACGGTTTTGGTGATTATTTTGACGACTTGGATAAAAAACTTTCGACTTTAGTAACATAATGAAAGTTCCTGAAAGTGCTGGTACTTAGGCGAAAACTCAACTGGCAAGAAAGTTATGGACTTTTTGAGAATTTTCCCAATGACGTTACACCTGGCTGGAACAAATATAAATTTGCTGAGAGCTTGAAGATAAGCAGTCTCTTTGTCTTTGGAGGCTGCTTTAGAGATCGATCGGGAAATCAACTGGAAGCTTGGATATGCCGAATGAATTTGAAAAAGTGTTCTGAGTCTGCCGGGAACTGTGGAAGTCTGCCTTAGAAGTTCAGAGTATTACGGCAAAGATTTGTTAGTATCTCGAACTAAGCTGATGAGCTGAACGTTGCTGATACAACTGTGGCAGTCATTAAAAGTGTTTCTTTCGTTCCTATATCTATGTCGCTAATTTATACACGAGCAGTGTTTTTGACGTAAATAAGCAGACAGACAGACGTAAATAAGCCTTTCTATATATATAAAAAAAAAATAGTGAATAGGACTGAGGAGATAGAAGAAGATATCAAAAGGAGATAAAGAAATTAGTGATATTCATAGGAACACTATATTAGATCCAGCTATTTTGAGGCGATATACTGAGAGAGTATACTTGTCTCAGATTCTGTCACTAGAAGTCTACTGGAATCGAATACAGTTATTTCTAGCCGACTATTGAAAGTTACCTTGATAAGAAGAAATCTTCAGTACATTAATTGGTTATGGATGCCATTAACATTACTAATTTCTTATGATGTTACTTAATTCAAAACTTCAATAAAAGGGTTAAAACTTTTTGGCTAGTTATTATCACTTGTCTCTGACTGAAAACGCGAACAATTCTAATTACATCGTTAATCATATAAAAATAAAGAGCTGGACTTGTATAGTAATGTATTTTTAAGAATTCCAAATTTGATCGTCTGTAATACTTAATATGTTAATCAATAAAATGAACTTTAAACTTACTATATGGAACAATTTTGAACAAGTTATGTGTAAGTCTCTCTCTCTCTCTCTCTTTGTATATGTATATATATATATACATATATACACACATCTCTCTCTCTCTCTCTCTCTCTATATATATATATATATATATGAAGTCTGAGGTCACTGAGTTTAAATTACTTAATCTTATTTTTGTTTTTCCCTTAGTTCCTTTCTCTTGAGATTTGCTTTCTTTCTTTCTTTTGCTTTCTTTATATTTTAAGATTTAAAATTATGTCTAATTAATATCACAATTATAAATACACAAACGCGCACGTGTGTGTGTCGTCCTCGTCAATTGACCGGAGTTCAAAAGGACGATGTCCATCACCAATAGCCCACAAGTTGCTTCTCAGTGCAACGGTAATAAACAATCACATCACGACTCAGTATTGCTAATATCATATTTCTGTTCAAAAGTCAATAGTTATTATTGGGAAAATATATTTAATATTTAAGAGAATGAAGGATGTTATCGCTTGAGGAAAGGATTCCCAATTCTCTGGATGCGCAATTGGATATATTATCTTACTTCAAAAAGAATTTTTCGTATTTTTGTAATTATAAATTCTTAAAATGTAATAATGCGAAAAAGGTATTAAGTTAAATCACAATGAAACTAAATATTTATTCTTTCAGATTTTTAATCTTTTTATCTAACCGAAATGAAAAAAAGTTCTCTATAAAAAAAGTGTGATTGCCTTCTCTGTATTAATGATAATAAGCTGGTTTCTTTTGAATTGTGTATTAGAATATATGATTTACGGTTTTATTTGCTCTATATATACTGGGTGGTTATAATTAAAGATACACTATTCAGAGGCCTGTAGAACCTGTTTTGCTTATTGGATTTTCATGAAATTTGGAAAAAAAAACATTTGATTAATTCCAATTGTCTTATCACCTAATTATCTTTCCTGTGAGTGTGTGTCTCTTCTTTTTAATTATTAATAGTGGAATATAAAAATCTCATTCTCAATGGATTAAAATTATTCTCAGTGGAAATATAAAAAAAAATTGCAATGCAATGCAATGCATCGCGGCACAATTTTTAGACTCGCGCATCACGCCTAACCATTTCGTAATGCCCCACAACAAACAGCAGAATACTCGCGCAGCAGGTGAAGCATGCGTTGTGAGGAAGAGTAGCCAAGGGGGATAAATGTGTAGAAGTTTACCCAAAATACTTCACATTGTTTTAAAACAGAAAAACTAAATATATGTCCCTGAGAAACGTGCTTCATTGCATGTACTTGAATTTTTATTTCTTTAATATAATTAATTGTATAGCTTTGAACACCTAATGAAATATAATTTAGAACAAGCAATTTATAAGAGCGGTTTTTTTTTCAATATTTTTTCTTACATATTTTGCAGCGTTAATGAAGTATAAAACAAGACCATGAGTAAACTCACTGATAGGACTTTGACAAATGATCATTTCTCGGTGTGTATTTTTTAACAAGTCATACTTTTTTATAAAATTTTGATAGAATGGTTTTTTTTTTCTCGAAATACTTTTTTTTAGTTGTAATATATGTACAATTTTGTTTCTTTGACGAAAGTTATGCTATATAGAATCATATGTACCGGTATTAAAACTAAATTACTTTGATTGATTGTTTTTTTATTAATGTCACACTAAGAAGCGACACAAGAACTGTTGGCGAGGAACTTCTTTTGAACCTCGGTCAAATGACGACACCAGAGCTGGCACCTTTCTCTCCAAACGTCCACACCACGCATTCGGGAGGAATTGAATCCTCGAACAGATTTAAGGAATATCATCCCCTCTACATGGTGGGTAATTAGCGGCAGCAGGACTTGAACCCACTACTCGACAAAAGTAACGCCGGCCTCAAGTCCACAACAATGACCACGCCGGCTACCGTGGTCACTAAAACTAAATCATAGTAAATTAGTATAAATTATCAAGTCTTACTTCCCTGTTCAAATTCAACCACGGAAAGGTCGAAAACTTACCATTTTGTCGCTAAATTTTTAAATTGTGTGTTGTGTGTCTACCTTCCCCTTTTTATTCAATCCGAACCCCCCTTACTCATTTTTTAAAATTATTTATTAATTTTCACCCCTAAATTCCAGTTTTTAATTTCCAGTCGCCGCGCCATTGCGACTTCGAAATATTAAAGGTCGCAGTATAATTTCATTTAAATGTTCCTTTGAACAGTCCAACCTCTGTGATAAGAATGTTTACACACTTATTTACTTTATGATGACATAAACAATAATTTATCTTGTGCGGCTAAAACCGGTCTAAGGCTACACTCGAATATAATTCCTGTGTTTATACTCTCCACCTAAGAGATCCGGTAACAGATAACGAAGCTTTCGATGCAATTTCACTGCTACTGCACTTTCCACAAGGAGAAAACAGTTTGCATTCGCAGATTCAAATGCAGTTACGCAAAGGTGCAGTACTCTTTTCGGTAATTAGCCAGATATCGAACCATGTTACCGCCAGATTACTGAGAAAGACGATTTACTGGCAAATCACTTATACTAACACACTCAAACAACCACAGTAATTTATTATTGTATAAAATGTAACACAATATGTGTAAATAAAGCGTCAAACATGCGAAATAGTTAAAAATATGTAAAATGAACTGTCTTGTATTGATAGCCTATATTATTTCGTTGAAGTTGAAGGTGTAAATTGATTTTCAGTGATTTGTCAACCTGTGAAAAAATACCGGATTTTAGAGGAAGTACTGTACATGTGAGCCTTGGGAAATATTATTGATAATTGATGAATTATTAAAGTCTTTTCATAAATCTCTAAGTGCACTGCTAATAAAAATTGGAAATTTGATTAATCAAACGTTATTAAAATACAAAGTTATTCGAAGTGATTCATCCTATTTCGAAATCCCATATTTTCAAAAATAAACAACACAGAATGATAGGTAATACATGAATACAAAGGAAAACTGTGGAAGCTTTACATTGTGAACAATAGATGGCCCTTGTGAAGCTATTTCACGAATATGATTCCCATGCGAGTTCTTCTTTTAGGAGTTCGTAAAGGGAAAAAGTGTATGCACTACCATTACCCACAGATTTATGTGAAGTTAAACAATGGATATTTGATGCTGTATATTCAATTACCACTGACACTTTATAACATGTTAGGCAGGAGTTTACCTATAGAATTGAGATTATACGTGTAACTAATTTAATTCGAGAATTTATATCGAACACTTTGCAACTTTTTTCCCTTGCAAAAAAAAAACTTCTATATTTTCCCTTTGCACTCATGTCTTACTGCGCGGTAGCCCTGTGAAAGCTTCTAAAACAGCTTTCGTGAAATAGTTTCAAAAAGACACTCGAGGATCATATATATTTCATAACATAAAACTTCCACAGTTTTCCTTTGCATTCATGTATTACCTATCATTCTGTATTGTTGATTTTTGATAATATGGAATTTCGAAATAAGATGAATAATTTCGAATAACTCTTTATATTTACGAAGTTTGATTGAAAAGTAGTTTCTCCATGACCATAATTTACTTTTTTTTATCCTATTTTCAAAGTTCTTTTTGTACCAGATATCTGCATGTGTTCTCTATGTAATAATGCCCTTATTTTCCTTGTTTTAGGTGTTCATGGTGAGCTGACTATTTAAAAAGTTGGTGACCAACATAGAGATGAGTTTGAAGCAGCAAGGTACCTTTGCACGTGCCACTTGCCCTCTTCCCAGAGATGAGACAGCTCCTCTTTGAGGAACATCACTTTCATTCTGACTGTAGGGCGAAAATCGCCTTTAAAACCTTGCGAGAACAACAATCACCGGAATTTTTCTCATAATAAAAACGCGCATGCACATTCACTTGGAAAATGATGGGAATATATAAATATAACTGGGGCGTAAAGATTACATGTACCTTTTAGGTACAAAAAGAACTATGAAAAATTAGTTACAAATAAAAATAAAAGCTATGACAATGGGGAGAGGGAGGGGTAATTATTTTCAATCAAGCCTCGTAGGTTAATTAGCACATTCCCTTACTTATGAGTTTTAGGGATATTTTTTCCACGTATAAATTTCTTAACAAGATACTGGAAGCTATAATATAGTGCCGAATATATTAGTACTTAACATTTTATTAAGTATGTTTAATAATAAATTATAAAAAAAAAGACAGAACAGACATGAAATTATTATGAAAATCATCAAACACAAACTTGTTTTTATTTAGAAAATTAATGATATAGCTGCTCAAGTACTTGAGTTCTATCGGGATTCTGTCGCATATTTCCCTTCGACTCTTCCTTGGAGACATTCTTATGATATGTGATTTGATTCGAGAACTCTTCCAATAAATGAACCTTGACTTATGTAAATTGTAGAATGTAGAGAATATAATATTGAAGAGATAACATTTATAAACAGCCTTGAGCTTAATAGTAGAAATATAGTAGTAGATTAATTGATTGGAAGATTACAACTCCCAAGTTAGACATGGATTTACTCTGATACGAATAAAGAGATAGTATTAGACGTTAACATAAATCTAAAGTCTAAGGACTGAAAATAAATTGGATTCCGTTCACACATTTTATTACTGACTCGGATCCGATTAGTTAGTAACATTTAAGTAACTTTTTTGCATTATTAGTCTTATGTTTTGGGCGCGGGTAAGGACAGTTATGCAAACGTAATAATTAGCGTATTGTGCTTTGATTATTAAAAGATTCAAATAAACCTAGCTTGACTTGTAATATTATTTAGCAATTTATTTGGTGATTGTAACATTTCACGAGTGTTGGAGTAAAAGAAATACAAATGGAGGAGTTACATAGTCAGATATTTGTTTTCTTAACATTTATTTTTGATTATTCGATTAATTTTTTTTTTTTCAAAAATATTCTAAATTAATTTTTATAACAAAATTCATATCGTCTTGCGATTACTCGGAAAATATAATGTGATAAAACATTTATATGGTAGAATTCCTTTTCGCTCATTATTTAGATTTTAAATGCCAATATGAAAGAAGGAGAACTTTAAAATTATCGAATAATGATAAAAAAAAAAAAAAGTAACCATTACAAAGATTGAAGTACTGACAAAAAAAACGTTGAAATGAGTGATGCATAGATATCACGAGAGCAATGCTCTAAAAAAATGTTGTATCATTTATATTAAGATGAGATAACAGATTCATTACACATAGCAACAAATATAGAATATTGGAAAGCAAAAAGAGCAATTCTCTTATGATCTTAATTTGGTGT
Source organism: Nephila pilipes (assembly GCA_019974015.1). NCBI lineage: Eukaryota > Metazoa > Arthropoda > Arachnida > Araneae > Nephilidae > Nephila > Nephila pilipes. The sequence goes on along the minus strand of BMAW01110146.1, from coordinate 315,056 downwards.
TTATTTTTCCTTTTCCCCACATTTTCCTGTCTGAGATGTGATTTCCAAATGAGTATGTAGAAATGCAGAGAATCTATCGTATTTTCAATCATCACATCTTTCCCACGCAGACTGATAATTACGTTCATACTTGGATTCAATGTTCGACAGTGGTCTATAATCATTAGTTCAAGGTTTTAAGAATAATTTAATGGACAGGGATGCTCCACTTTTGAGGACATAGGCTATAGCGTTGAGCCTTGAATCTTCGAATTCATTAACGGGAGATTTATTACAGGCCTAACCCGATGATTTTCTGAATATTTTAATCTTATGAAAAGCTTATATATAATATATATATATATATATATGATAAAAATATTAAAATGATTTAGTGAATATATATATTGTTACACAAATTTCTCCTGACTGTGTGTGGGATTGAAATCAAGTCCAACTCGGATGATAATAACAAAAAATAATACTTTATTCACAATCTTCAGGATGACACACAGATAGAAAAGCTTGGACAATAACAATACAAACAGAAAATATAGGACTTATACAGATTAGTGACGCAGATATAGGAACAAATACAGCACTTGTATAGATCAGCAACTCAAACACATACAAAACTACATTCATAATAACATTCCGCTCAACAGCTTAATAATTTTCACTGTGCACAAACCTCCATAGTATTACTTATCACTCGAAAGGCTGACTCCCAAAGTAGATTCGGACTGTTCTGCGAGATTCAGGCCAAATCTCCAGCAGATTCATCCGGCCACGATCGACAGATCCCTCTATCGATTCCCTGTTCGGTCTCCAAAGCACAATTTACAGACAAACTGAATGCCTAGGCAGTAGCTCTTGGCGTATTTATACCTATTCTGGTCAGATAGGACTTCACATAAAAAAATTCACGAAAAGTCTGTACCTTTCTTCTCTATCAATATTTCGCCTTGGTTCCAGAATATTCTAGATATTTCCATTTGTCACCAAAGTCAACAAGTTTCTCACCAAGTCTTCAATATAATAGCCAAATCCGTCGCCAAGGCAAAGGGAACAATTCTTAGGTTTTGATGGTGACTAAATCAAATGATTATATTCTTGTGTTACGAATTTCTGTTTTTAGATTTTAATTAAATTATAAGAGCGTTGATTCGGTGCCTTTAAAAGAAATTAACAATATATGTAGTTCATGATTATGTTTTCTTGGTATACAATGTTTTATAAGTACAGTTAAAATTTATAGTATTTGTGAATATTTGTCTTTATTTCGTAAAATCATTCAATCAAATTGACTGTTTGTATATTTTAAACAAGCATGCACAATATTGGGTCTACTGGTTTAGTAGATCACACGCATTGACGTTGGTAAAAGTTTCATTAATCTTTTTAAGTTTCATGATTTTTAAAAAAGATTTAAAATATTCTTAATTTTATTTACATGGATTATTTTTATTTATCTGAAATGAATTTTGATTCCTTTGTTATTCTTTCTTTTACTTCCTTAGTATAATTACTTTATTGAATGAGAATTTTGTTTGTGTTTTGGTTTTTACCATTTTGTTATAAAATAATTATGCTTAAAGTAAATGGTGGGACTCATAATATTAGTATAAATACGAATTCTCAGTCCCAAGTCTGAGATAATATTTTGAACCACTTTAACTCCATTTTTCTCTTTATTATCTCCCCCCCCCCTTGATTATACTTTGTGGGTTTTGGTGGGGTTTTTTGCCTACTAAGTCGATTGTAATACTTGAATATTTTTAAATTACTGATTTTATCATTACACATAAATGTAGTTATACTTCATATTGCTATATATTTGGATTATTTATTATTAGTTTATATACATGGTATAATACATTCTTGTATATTTTTGTTTAATATTACACTTAAAGATGTTATTCCATTTTTAGCCTTTTTTCTTCTTTAATTTACAGAATAATCTATATATTTTATATTTATAGTCTTGCTTTTATAGGCTTACGATATGTTTGAGACCGTTTTGAAATATCACAAACTACGAAAAAATAATTCAGTTATTAAGGATTATAATTTAATTTTCATTAAAATTTTTTTCTTACTTTCATTCCTGAAGAATCGCTACACACACATTTTTTATGCAAGCAATAAAAATATTTAACCACGCCGCTTCAATTTGTTAGTGTAAATCTGTGGCTTCCGAAGGGTCTCTACCACCCATCTGTCAGCGTGGAAAATTTCTAAGCAGACGTTTTTGTTCCAAGGTTAATAGAAGGGTCGTTGAGGGCAAAAAACTGCAGCCTCTCTGGGAAATACTCGCAAGAACGCTTCGAAAAGTTCCATTAATACTAAAATTCATCGAATGCATGTTTCAACAGATAGTTCTATATAACTTTAAAGCAAGATCAATCCGCGTTAAAAGAGGATATCAGTGCTCTGTAACTTTGTTCCCAATGCCTTTTTGACTGTACATGAAAGCGTCACAGCATGTGCAGTGTACCACTTGGAATGTCATATTGTGCTTGCATATGTTTTGGCTCGATCAACAACGATTATATTGACAAGTTTGATCAAAGTCACTACAAAATTAAGAATCCCATCCACACGCCACAGCGAACTTCAGATCCTAATGTTAATCCTTTGGCGTTTTCACTTTTTCTCCTCTAAGCTAGATGAATGCTTGTAATTGTATGGAATATGTTTTGTTCTAAAGAATGAGAAAAAAAAAAAAAAAAGAATAGGAGTAGATGTTTTTCCCCCTGAAAAGCTGACAGTGAGTATGTTTTCCGCCGAAAAGGAAATGATTCATTTTTCCCGGTAAGGGATGATATGCTAAAAAAGGTTGGGAACTTATAATATAGAATACTATTCAAAATGATATAGAATATGTACTGATAAGTCTGAAGGATATCGTATGTTAAGAATTAAAATAAGTGCGTGTAATGTCTACACGTATATAAATTTATAACACTTCTTAACATTTGAAGTATTATATTATGTACACTTTTTTTTTACTTTAACAAATAAAATTCAATGCGTTAAAATAAAATTGTATTTATGTGTCCAAATATATTATTGCAATATAGCAGACAAAAAAATTACAGAACAAATTGTACACATGAAAAAAATTGAAACTGACTCTAACAAAAATGAATCGAGAAACAAAATATGTTGATTTTTATACTATACTGAAATCACAAAAATGTAATATTAATCTTAATCTGCTAAATACGTGCCGAGTTTGTGTTCCATTCTTTAATATGAAATGAAGAAAACCTCAATTAATTGTTTATTCGTGTAAATAATTGTTTTTCACTAAAAGCAACAGAGGGCAGCATCAGTGACTAATTTTGTAGAAATTGAGTGCAAAAGAGAAACTTAAGCTTTTTGTTGTTTTTCAGCTACACAATATTAAACTGCTTTGGATTTAACTAGTTGATATTAAACACAAATCTTTTAAACTTTTACAGAACTTCATAGAGCTTAACAAATTTAATCTGTCAAGAATTTGTTTGATAAACCATACTTTTGCGCGATATTGTTGTAATACCAACTAAAACGTACTAAAAAATTTATGTATTAGTATTTCCCATTGCTTATCTTTCTCCAAGGATATAAATTCTTTTAGCTTAAATATTTACCTCCTCGGTAAATTTAATTATTACAAATCACGAAGATTAACATATTTTATTTCTTCTATTCATGACCCTTAAAATTAGTGAACACATGCACCTTTCCACTTTCAATTTTAGATTCGAACTTTTTTCCTTTACTCTGAACTTATACTTTCTGACAATATTTTTTTTTATTTACATGTTTCTTGAAAGTGTGTTTATTTTATACAATTCAACTCTCTTCCTTCTGAAATAAAGTATCTACTTTTATCAATACTTTATTTCTAAATTACTAGAATTACATTTCTAAGAATAAATTACTGATTTAGTACAGATTTTAATCTTTTTCTTTAAACTGAAAAATTTTCACCTTCAGAAAAGAGCTTCTCTGACAGATTTTTCACTAACATTTTCCAAAATTAAACTTACTTTTAATATTTATCATAAGTACACTCCTAAATTAAAAGATGTTTTATTTTTGCAATAGGTGCAGATATATAAAACCATATTTTGCCTCTATCTTGGTACAGTGTGATTGGGCTATAATAAAATATTAAGTTTTGTTTTGATTTATTAGCTGTTTTATGGGATAATGGCTAAGGGAACACCAACGGCTATTATCCTCATAAAGTTAAATTATTATCCATAATAAGATGCGAAATATTACTTAATGTAGAGTGTATTCCATAGAATCATTTATATCTGAATGTTTAATTATACTGTGCAAATTGTAATAATATATCTACATTGAAAAGTTTGAATAATTCAACATTATACAAGTATATTTGGGCGATTACTAATTTAACATTTAATAATACGACGAGTGAGCAGCTAGTTGGTTATTGACGTCGCGCAACAAAGAATGATTATCGGTTGCGGATCTCGTAATTTTGAACCACGAATGACGAGAACGACACCTCATTTGGCATTCCACTCTCTACACCAGCCCAACGTAAGAGCTTTAAGCCTCGACATATACAACTATTATTAAAAATTCTTAGTTGGAGGTCGTTCATTAAGTCCTTAGAAAATCTAAGAGATGTCGTTCGTAGCACCCAAAGATGTTTTTTTTTTTTTTTTTTGTTTTTTTTTGTAGGCAGCATCACTTACTAGATAGTTGTTCAAGTTGTTTATTTTGAAAATGGAAAAAGATGAGTTTCGAGCAGTGATTAAACACTTATATTCAAAAGGCCGAAACAGATCAAAGCTGAGTCGGATGAAGCTCGTCTGCTCCTATATTTGGAACTGTTTGCAATAGGGTTAGGGTAAATGAGTTTAAATTTGGCTATGAATCCATAAAAGAGGAACCTCGTTCGAGACGTCCAGTGGAAGTGACTACTTCCGGAATGATTGTCAAAATTCACGATATGGTTTAGAGTGATCAAAATACGCGAAATAGTTGAGGCTACTATCATATCGCAAGGAACAGTGTTTTCAGTTTTGAACGAAAAATTGGGTGCGAAAAAAAAAAATATATCTGCAAGATAGGGGCCGCGTTTGCTCTCGCTGGAAAATAAAGGCAATCGTGTGGTTGACTCTGGGGCTATTTTCACGCTTTTTTGTCTCAATCCTGATGAGTTTTTGCGTCGATGTGTAACTGTGGACGAAACATGAATACACACCAGAGAAAACAGTGAGTTTTTGAAGACGAATGGGGTCGGAAGTGAACAAAGGCAGTGAAATCAGCAGACAAGAAGATGATCACGGTTTTTTTTGCATGGACGCGGTATCAACCACACCGATTATTTAGAAAAAGGAAAGACAATAACTGGAGAATATTATGCATTGTAATAGCACCGGTTGAGCGAAGAAATCAAGAAAAAAATTGTCCTCTTCTATCAAGACAATGCATGGTTGCACACTTGTGCAGTTTCGATAACTAAAATCAAGGGGTTAAAATTCGAATTGCAACATCAACCATTTTCTCTCAATTTGACACCCAGTGGCGTTTTTTTAATTTCCAAACTTAAAAAAATGTCCTCGGTGGACAACGGTTCCCGTCGAACAAGAGGCCCAAGCAAATGCATATTTTGAATATTTTTCGAAATCATACTTTTTAGATGGCTTAAAAAGTTGTAAAAACGTTTGAAAAAGTGTATAGAGTTAAAGGGAAATTATAAGAAAAATAAAAATAAAAAATACCTAAAATGATTTGTTTTTCTATGTTTTTCTAAGGACTTATTGAATGATCCTCGTAATGTTAGTAAACATCATAATAAAATACCCCAGATATTAGTCAATATAATACATTGATATTATATATATATATATATATATATATATATATATATATAAATGTGTGTGTGTCACAGGAATTAAAAATGATTAACCGAAGTTTGAAAAGAAACACAGTTTAATGTTTGCACTAGCACAATAATTGGATACACGCAGGTAGGACACACTGATGTAGACAACATGAATCAACATATATCCAAAAGGTACAACACATACTAATGATACTGCCTTCGCGCAATAACAAGATACTCTTAATTTGCCACTACAACCACCTTCTCGCGGTTGTTAGTTATAAGTTCTTTTCCGCATTCTCTCGGTTGAACAGAACCTTCTTGTCCTCGTTCCCGGAGCACTCTCATCTACAAGTAAGAGCCGCAGCTATCCGTCTCTGACCGCAACGCCATCAGGTGGTCGGCGCTCGCTCCACCTCTCTCCAATCCTACACACACACACATATATATATATTCAAAGTGTTACCTATTTATAGTTAAGTGGCCATGAACTACTAGAAGAGACTATTTACAACCCAATCTGATGGAAGAATGCGGAGTACCTACCTCAAAAACGGTACGAGATAGAGGAGGAAAGTTAGCTACAAAAATATAATAATTTCATTACTAAAAGGTAGCTAGGAGAAATAAATGCTAAAAATAGAACGCTTTAAACGCACATGTGTTTGTTCCTGATTTCCAAAACTGTGACATCACAAAACTTGAAGAAAAGGGTAAAGATTATCTTTAGGTCCAGAAACGAGCCAGCATCGCGGTGAATTGGTATCGCGTGTAATTCCCAATAGAAAGGATTGTGGTTCTTTGTTCTGATTGTGCTTGCAAAGAGAGAGGAAAATATGCAGATCGTCCAAAATTGCGTCACAAAACGCAATGCAACTTCAGCTTGATAAGTGAAAATTATGCATTAAATGCAAATACATCTGAAACATCAAACCTGTTCACCTGAGACAGAAATAAAAGAAATATCTCCTCGAAATTGCATACTGAAAGTAATGGTCATGAAGCAATTTTCCAAAAATGTTTATTGTGAGATGGTTCTACTTTACGTTGAATGTGAGAGCAAGGCAAGATTGGCAGTGAGGTTGTATCGGTAAAGTTTCCCTGAAGGGGCCAACATCCTTCATGTAAAGTTATCTTAAGGGTTGTAAAGTCATTTAAGGGAGACAGGCTACGCGTGACTAGGCAACCGGCAGACCAACTAAGGTAGAACGGCAACCAGAAGACGTATTATTATACGCCCTCCCATATTCAAACAGCTGCTCAAGAGAGATAAATGAAAACTGTGGCCTTTCAAAAAGATGCTTTTGGTAAATCCTTAGCAAATTAAGCGCTCATCCATACCGGCCAACTCCTCATCAGACATCCACGGCAGAACACCCATTACTAGGCGCTGAAAATTCCTACGTGTTCTGTCGATGTTCGACATCAAATGAGGTTTTCGATTAATGTTTAGAGTGGGATTTACAATAACAGGATGATCGGCCAAGTATTTACCAGGACATATTAACGGGTAGGCGCATTATATTTTAATATAAAGGTACATAATATTTAGAATTCTGGTGGACGTTTCGTTGAGAATCCGCTGTTACCTCAACTCCAGCATGCCGAAGCATCTTCGCAAAAGACATCTCAAGTGAAGTACCTGGTGTAGACATTCAGGGAATAAATAATCAGATATGATGGTTTCGAAGAAGGGCCGCCACTTTCACCTGACCTGACTCCAATGGACTTTTTCCCGTGGGGGCACCTCAAAAAGCAGGTGTAAAAGACTCTCTAGCCTTGCAATATTTCAGGACCTTCAAATAATCTATTACGAATGCTCGTGCTAACGCGTCATCCGCTATGTACAATGTATTCAAACAAGGGTGCACATGTGCACTAAAGTTGACGGAGAGAAGTTTGAACATGAAAAATAAAAATATCTTGAGATAACTAGCTATTTTTTCTCTTTCAACATTGCTTTGCCGTGGCAGTGCGGAAAATGATCGAGAAACAGATGCTTTTTTTAAACGTTCTTTTCTTAGCATTAATGTCCACAAGGTGTCTTTCCGATCTTAATCGATGATCCTCTACAACTCTGTAATTAATTTCTTCTCCCTTTCACACCTATTTCGAGTTAAAGTATATATATAATATATATTTTTATATGACCCCTTAACCTTAATGACAAATTTGATAACTTGGTGAGAAGTTTGGTGACTTTGGAGACAAAAAGGATTCTAGTAAATGCTGGAATCTTGGTAATATCTCGATTACGGCGAAAGTTACAGATTTTTCCTGAATTTTCCCTGTGACCTTTCACCTAGCTGGGGCGGCTATAAAGATGAATAGATGCGAATATGAAGAGATCTAATCAGTCGGGGATTGGATTGGAAGCAGTCGACATTGGCTTAGCGGATCTGCCGAGTGACCTGTTGCTTTGGAAATGCGGAGTTAGTGAAACATTTGTCCATAGTGCGAATTAGTAAAAGTGCTGTGACTGTTATTACAAGTGCTGCTCTGTATTTGAGTCTCTAATCTGTTCAAGTGTTGTGTACCTATTTGTGCTATTAGTCTATCCAAGCTTTGCTATCTGTGTTGGTCTTGTTGAATATTTGTGAAAAAAGCGTCATTTATTGCCATGTTAGACAGATTTCACTCGAACACCCATACATGAGAGAGAGAGGAGAATTTTCTTAACTATATATATATATATATATATATATATATAAAATAGCTTTATAAGTTTTTAACAATGTTTGATGGGTAGAAAAACAAAATTAAAAAAGCAATTTATGAAACATATTTCTTTGAATTCTTTCCTTCATGGAAATAATTCACTTCCCCTCCCCTTTAGATGTAATGATAACCTGAAAGTAAAGAAGATAATACTATCAGCATAATGAACAAGTCATCAGTACTCAAACCTTCGGTGGATCAATTTTGATGTCGTATTGATGGGCAGCATAATTTACACAGACTCCATTCGTTTCTTTCTCAAGGACATATTTCTGCGAATTAAAAAAAAAAAAACCAGTAGAACTGACATAAAAATAAAAGTTGCGTTAAATTAAAAAATAAAAAAAAAAAATTTTTTTTTTTTTTTTTTTTTTTTTTTTTTTTTTATTTTTATTTTTTTTTTTTTTTTTTTTTTTTTTTTTTTTTTTTTTTTTTGCTAGCGTTTTGTGTAATTTGTAAGGGTTAATATCTTACCATTGTCTAAAATGCGTCTGAGTTTAATAAGGCTATTCGATGCTTTGATTTAGTAACATAAAACTTTTAATTTCAGTTTATGTAATAGATTATTAGAGAAAATAGTTTGTAAAACTGTTTTATTTTTTTAAAAAAATTAATAACAATAGAATAAATTATAGTGGAATCCTCTATATGGATTACTTTTTTTTTTTTTTTTTTTTTTTTTAAATTTTTTAAATGCTCAAAAAGTCCAACAAGTACCACAAAAAAAATAAGAGCTAAATCACGTGTTACTTATTAATTTATACAATCCGAGACTGTGGATTTTGAAACAAGATTTCTTTTTATGATCATATGCTTGTTGTGAAAACGAGCACAATTTTCTGTGAACAAGTGCATTCAATTTCTTAGGAACTTGGTTCTTTTCCCTCCATATTACTATTTATTCAGAGGGATATTCTATGCATTTGCCTCTAAAATCTATTTGAAACTTTTGCTTATTAAGAAATTCACATGAACGTCTTACATCGATATGCATTTCTTATCTGATATAATTAATGAATTTTCTCATATGAATGACATTAGTAGAAAAAATTAGGGAATCTTTGCTTGGTGTGCTTGATGATAGGTCGCAACTTAATGGACCTGGATTATTTGTGGAACTGGATGCATCTGAATTTGTAAAAAAGATGATGATGTGAAGTGTTTAAAACATTTATCGGATTTTCAGGCAAAATAGGCCAATAAAATGTTTTTCGCATTCTTTCATTTAGCGTTTTGTACAGTTTACGCAATTGGCGCAAATTTAAAAATCGCCTATTTGGCGACTTTTAAAATCACTCCAAGGATTGAGCTAAACAGACTTTTCACCAACATTTTTAATGAAAACACATTTTTATACAGTTGTGAAATATGACATTATTTTGATTGATTTATATTTTATCAACGACTACGAATGCATTTTAAGAGCTTCCCTAGCCTTTATCTTATTTTCTTTTATTCCAACAAAATAATCATTTTTCTCCTACTGGAAAATGGCGGTAACTAGAAGCCGGATTAAACTGAATGCTGGCATAAAACAAGCAGATGAAAATATATTGGTTATAAAAGTTTTATGGCTTTATACGAGCCATATGAGTAAAAAAAAAGAGACTGAATTACATTCCCTTTCTAAAGTTTTATTTGCTCAGAGGAAAAACATAAGACGGAAGATATTGTCTGCAGTTGGTTTATTAAAAAGTAAAGAAATAAACGACTAATCAAAATAAGGGGGTAAATTCCTCTGTAAAAAACTGCAGCACTTAAGTTCTAGTGTTTTTTTTTTTTTTTTGTGAGATCATTTACTAATAATGCAACAAACAGATAAAGGCTCGAATAAAAAGAGAGTAAATTAAAAAAAAAAGAATGTGATTAGCAAATGCATTTTGGCTGTTATATTTTGCCCTATGGTTATAAAAATTTGAAATAATTTGCCGAACGTCTGGGAAAGCCTGAAAAATTTAATTTGATTCAATTAATTTAACTATGTAAATTATTTTTCAAAGAATTTTGAATAGCTTACTTCAAAAACTTTGTACTACTTTGCTCTAACTATATATATAAAAAATGCATATATATATATATATATATATTGGCTATAAAATTTTATGGTTATATATATTTATATATTTATAATACACACTACTGTCCAGTTAAAATTGCTGCATCAGGAAGGAATTATCTGACGAACTTCAAAATTATATGAAAGGAAGAAGAGGGTGAGATATGCAAATTATTTGTATTTCAGGGCATTTAGAGGGAGAAACGACAAGAGGGAGAAACGACATCTGAAGCACTGCATAAAAGAAAAGTCGTGTAGTGAATTTCTCATTCGGAAAGCGCTTTGTAAGGTCGGAGTTTGCTCAAAATATCGTGTTATGCCTCGAATAATAAGAAGAAATGCTTACCAGCAAATGTCAGAATTAGATAGAGGTAGGATAGTGTTGCCTATCAAGAGTGTGTATTATCGATCCGTAACATCACACGTTGCATTAGTCGAAATACAACTACTGTCATGCGATTATGGAATCTATGAATCGATGAGGGTCATACTGAAAAGCATGCAGGATCTCCACGTCCTCCCAAGATTAACGCCTGGAGGACAGACATATTATGAGATCGGCTCTGCAAAACCATACAAACATATCACGAACCATTAGTCGAGAAATGGGTATGTTTGCAACACGCCCAGTATCTGCTGGTATTGTGCGACGACGTCTGCAGCACCGTGGATTGTCAGCACGGCGACCAATACTTCAGCTTCCCTTGACAATGCAGTATAAAGAGAGAGACAGCGACTCTGGTAAGCCAAATGACAAGGCTGAATGCAGTAGAGGCACAATGTCATGTTTCATACGAGTGCAGTTCTGTGTGCAGTATTCTAATGGCCGTACACGTGTCTAGAGGCTTCGAGGAAACAGCTCGTCGCCTGCTTGTATTCGATATCGGCATAGGGGCCCTACAACTGGTGTGATGGTTTGAGCAGCCATGGAGTGAACGACACGCACATGTCTAGTTCAGATGGTAATTTGAACGCAGATTGGTACATTTCTGACATCTTACATCCAGTGGCTCTGCCCTATCTTCGAGTCCTGCCAAGCGCCATCAACCAACAAAAGATAATTCAAGACCACATGTTGCACGTCATATTCTCCCCTTCCTCGATACACAGGGTATTCAGTTGTTACCCTGGCTTAAACGGTCGCCACATCTGTCACCCATTGAAAACATCTGGTCATACTGGTTCTCCACTCCTTTTCAGCTAATATGGTTTATGAATCATTATATAACCGATTAAACTAATGAAATTTAAAAAAATAATAAATATTTTTAAAAAAATAAACTTACCGCAACTCTACATTTTGTAAAGTAAGCAATATTTCATGAAAATAATTGATAAAAATATAGCCTCCAAGTCGTATATATATATCTCTATATATGGGATCTAAGACCTGCTGATCTATAATCCCGGAAGGCAGCCATGATGCTTGCAGAGCGCCACCTAGCACTTCGAGAGAGATGTGACGTAGTGAGATGTGACGGAGATGGAGATGGAGCCAGATGCTGAATAAGACGGTTCAGGAAATTGCGCTTGAGGTTAGATTGTGCTGGACGTTAAAGCTGTGATGACGCGAGTTTAATGAATTTGTTTTGTGTTTTTATGTTCTGTCCTTCGTCAACAAATAAACTGTGTGTGTGTGTAATAAGTAGTTATTATTCTGAATTTTTACACACACCACAGGTGGGGGCTCGGCCCAACTTAAGCGAATCAAACTTCAGTGTTTATTTTCGTGACGAACTGACTATTTACAAGAATTGCATTTGTGTGTGATTACTACCTTGAAATACTGTGGATACCCTTAGCGGAACTTTCTTTTATGGACGAAGAATTTCTGTGAGTACAAAAATTCTATTTTATTTTCCTTTGTTGCAAAATGTCATTTCTTTCGAGAGCACGAAAGGTCGACTTAATAACTTTAGCAGAAGAATTAGGACTAACTGTAGAGCCTAATGCTAAAATTTCCGACTTACTTAGGTTAATTACTAACGATAAGAATTATGACGACGATTTTACAAAAGACTGTTTAGAAGTTATTACTAATGAACGGAAGGAGGAGGAACAAAGGAGGGACGAACATGAAAAAAGGGAATGGGAATATGAACTTAAAAAATTAGAATTAGAATCAAAAGCTACACTTTCAGACGGAAATGTACCTTTAACTGTACCTAAGCTAAATCTAATGAAGTTAATGCCGCGTTATGATGTTGAAAGCGATATAAGTGTTTACCTTTCATTATTTGAGAGACAGATAATCCGAATTGCTATTCCTCAAAACGATTGGGTAACACATTTATTGCCTTTGCTTCCTTTGGACATAGTAAATATTGTAACACGCGAACCTGATCCGGAAGCCAACGACTACATTCATGTTAAGAAATTGTTATTGCAACGATTTAAATTGAGTCCTGAACAATTCAGATTAAAATTTTTTACTCACAAACAAGAATCATTTGCCTCTTGGCGTGATTTTGCATTTGAACTCCAAAATTACTTTGATGAATGGATAACCGGCCTAAATATTAAAACTTTCGAAGAATTAAAACAACTTTTGATTTCAGACCAGTTAAAGCAAAAAATACCTCCAGAAGTACGCGATCATCTTATAGATGAATTGCCTAAAATAACAAGTATCGACGTCTTAGTACAAAGATTAGACGATTATGAAATTGTGCGACGTAATTTCAGAAGGGAAGCAAACAGAAACGTTCACGATAATGTACAATACAAAAAACCATTTGTTAAAGAATACAGACAAATGCCCTCGACTGTTCGTGCTCCGAATGATGATTTTAAGCCAAAAAAATAAGTATTATGGTTATAAGCATGAAAATAATTCAAATATAAAGTGTTTCAATTGTATCTTATGGGGTCATAAATCTGCTGAGAGTAAAAATAAGAAAGACGGGTTGAAATGTTCTAAATTTGGGCATATTGCTAAATTTTGTGATCAAACAGATGTAAATCAAACTTTAGTCACTAGAAGTAACAGAAAAAATAAATTAAGTAAAAAATTAAAAAAAGTAACTAAAAAAAATAAAAATAAAATAAGTAACTAAAAAATTAGAAAAAATTGTTGAAATCCAAGGTGTTAAAATCAATGCTTTATTCGATACTGGCTCCGAATTATCACTAATAAGTTATGAAAGTTATATAAAGATCGGATCCCCAAAACTATCATTTAACAATGTATCTTTCGCTGGAATCAATCAGGAATGTCTTTCTCCGTTGGGATTCTTTTATTCTGACATTAAATTTGATAAATGCTGTATAGCAACAGAAATTTATGTGATTCAAAAATTATGTTGTGACATTATTATTGGCCTTGATGTAATTAACAAATTAAATATTACTATAAATGAAAATGGAATCGAAATTGCGGGGAAAAGAAATACTTTTCATGCCAGTTATGCAACAATTAATTTCAATCGTGTTCCTACCCACAAAACCTCTCCTAATAATATAAAACACATTACGTCGGTATTCCGACTGGCGCCTTGTGTAGGTTCCGAGGCGAACGCAAATAATGAGGTCAACGTACAGCCTGTTGTAACTATAAACCCAAACGCAGTCCATACGAGCGGTAAAACACCAGATGTTGAAGAAATCGAATATTTTTTTAATCTAGCGAAGGCAATAAATTTGGATGAAGTGGATTTGAGCCACATCAGCTATCAGGATATAAAACACAATCTCAAACAAGTGTTAGATACTTATACACCGCAGAAAAGAAAAACCACTCAAAATACTCTCACAAACCGAATAGCTACGGCGCAGGATAATGACGACCACATAAAATCCATTAAGTCCATGGTACGAAATGGTGAAAACTCCGATTTTTTATTGAAGGAAGATATTTTATATAAGTATGAACAAGGACGAGAATTGCTTGTCGTACCTCAACTTATGGAAGTAGATATTATTCGAAATGTTCACCAACGGGGGCATTTTGCTACAGCAAAAACAGAGGAAATTCTGAAACGCGACTTTTATATTCCCCACTTAAGAAAAGGAAAAGTTGATAAGTATAAGAGGAAAAGTTGATAGTATTATTGCAAATTGCATCGATTGTATTTTAATAAACAAAAAACGTGGAAAAAAAGAGGGACTACTGAACCCTATTTCGAAAGATAAGCCTCTCAATACTTATCATATCAATTTTGTTGGACCCCTACCTTCCACCAACAAAAATTACTACCATATTTTCACGATTGTAGATGCTTTCACAAAATTCACTTGGTTTTATCCAGTGAAATCCACATCCACAAAAGACGCTATAGCTAAATTGATGCTACAACAAAGTGTTTTTGGTAATCCTTCCCGAATCATTACTGATCGCGGATCTGCATTCACCTCAAAGGAATTTTCTGACTATTGTGCAACAGAAGGTATAGATCATTTTACTATCGCTACTGGAATTCCTCGTGGCAATAGTCAGATCGAACGGATTCATGGAACTTTACTCCCTGTATTAGCTAAGCTGTCACTAGACGACCCGAAAAAGTGGTATACATACGTAGCAGATGTACAACGTATCAACAGTACTACCTCACGAAGTACAAAATATACACCTTTTTAACTGATGGTTGGCATTAAGATGCAGAACAAAGAAGATTCTAAAATTCAAGAGCTGTTGGAAGAAGAACACTTAAACTTCATGATGGACGATAGACAAAAAATGCGCGATGATTCGAAAAATAATATGTTAAAGATCCAACAGGAAAATGAAAAGCAGTTTAATAAAAAGCGTAAGACCGCGCGTACTTATGCCATCAATGACCTCGTCGCGATCCAACGAACTCAGTTTACTCCAGGAATGAAACTGAAACCTAAGTTTCTTGGACCCTATAAAGTCACATCCATCAAGCCGCACGATCGCTATGAAGTTGAACGAGTCGGCATTCACGAAGGGCCGCTCAAGACTGCAACTGCAGCCGATCATATGAAACCGTGGTCCAACTAAGACATTTTTTTTTGTGTTTGTGTATTTGTTTCGTTTTTTTTTTCTCTTAATTGCAGTTATCCTGATGTGTCTGTTTCTGATGTCGATCAAACGCATTGCGAGGGCGCAATGAAGGTCAGAATGACCGAGACTGTGGGATCTAAGACCTGCTGATCTATAATCCCGGAAGGCAGCCATGATGCTTGCAGAGCGCCACCTAGCACTTCGAGAGAGATGTGACGTAGTGAGATGTGACGGAGATGGAGATGGAGCCAGATGCTGAATAAGACGGTTCAGGAAATTGCGCTTGAGGTTAGATTGTGCTGGACGTTAAAGCTGTGATGACGCGAGTTTAATGAATTTGTATTGTGTTTTTATGTTCTGTCCTTCGTCAGCAAATAAACTGTGTGTGTGTGTAATAAGTAGTTATTATTCTGAATCTTTACACACACCACATATATATATATATATATATATATATATATAAGCAGTTAGATTCTCATTACGAAAATCTACATATCGGGGGGCTGCTTATGTAAAATCCTCATACATTTTCACTTTTATTTAAGCAGGAACAAAACAAAATTTAATGTCGCTATTGAAAAGGGAATCTAGAGTTGGCGATAGGCAATTTACCTTTTTATTGTTCCAATGAAAATGACTCGAAGGGAACTTGTGTTGACATTCACAATTCAAAAAATAAGTTCAGGAGAAATAAAAAAAAAATTTTACGCTGAGAAATCATTTGTTGGAAAATGACGGAGTACTGTCTAAACCTGGGATAGTCAACCTTTTGCATACTATCCGTCAATTTTTTGACTGACGAATTCATGTGCACCATATATCTCCTAGCTCTTTTTGTTCCGTCTTACATTCATTATCAGGGTTTGGTAAATAGAGATAAGATTTGAATTATCTTCGCTTCGAGGAGGAAAAAGAATAACTTAATCACACTTTTAAATTGATTAATTTACCAGTTTAAAGAAGTATCAATCTACAATAGTCGGGAATGATTTCATGCACAAAAAAATGATAGTTTCATGATAGTGCTATAGCTGCCAGAAGTCTCGTTTGGTGAAAATAACTCAGAATCCCAGCAGTCCGCACTGAGTGCGAGATCAACTTCCAACTTGGGTATTTTTGTTATCTCTGCTTGTTAGAAGAAGTGCTGGTCCTGGCGAAGGTTCAATAACATAATATTAACTTTTTAAATAATTTAATTATTGTATGTAAAACAATATTTATCGCAGCACATAAATATTACTTATCATTAATGAAACGTTTGAGCCTGTTTGGATTTCGTTAGTCTTTTGATATTAAATTTGTTACTGAAAGCTGAGCAATGAATTCTTCAAATTTGAATCAATTGTTCATGACACTATTTTGCTTTCAATCAATTTTGTGAAAATGCTTCTTCATCTCCATAAGTTGTTCCAAAGTGACATATAGAACTCTTTGAAAATGTTCTTAGATTTGGATAATGTTCATATGGAAGTGAACTCCAGGAATTAATTATGTTAGAAACATTTTGATCTGCAAAAAGCTAGTCAAATTTTAATTTTAAGAACGAATTTGTTTTTAAATTAGTCTGTTCCATTTATATGTTACTAGACAGCTAGTTGTCTTCTTTAGCAAAATCATGAAAACGACTTTTAAATGTCCCTTGAAATATGTTGATTTTCTTAATATATTTGAACAAATTGCTGTTATTCTTAGGCCATTCCTTCTGCTCTTCGAAACATAAGATTGATTCAAATCCTCACTTTCTGAGGGAGGAACAATTTTAATTTCATTTCAAATGAACTGAAGCTATTTATTAAGCTAGGAAATAATTTATATTTACCTTGTAAGTATTAAATTTGGATAATTGAAATGGCTAATAATATCGGCTAAAAATGTCGAATCAAATAGTCAATTGTTTTCAAATAATAGGGTTCTTTCATCAGGTAATTCATTTTTTCTGTTCTAAAAAATTCGATACAGCAATTTTAAATTTCCAAAATCTGCTCAAACTCTACCCTCTAGATAACATGGGCACTTCACAATGAAGGTTAATATCACCATATTCCAAATCTAACAGTTAACTTTATTCTTTGAATTATCTTCTATTCAACGCTTTTGTTCTAATTTTATTCACACATTTCACAACAAGTAACATAGCCTATTTAAAATTTTGGCACACAGTACCTCTTGATTTATAATGCAATTATATTTTAATACAGGATGTTTTAAAATATTCTCAAGCAAAGTTACAGTGCCATTTACTTTACCTGTCGTTGATGGCCCTCCGTCAGTAAACACTCTGAGGAATTTGCTACAATCTACTTTTAGATTTTCTAAACATTATCTTAATTTTTCAAATAAGTTTGATCCTCTTATTTTACCATGCAATGACTTCAGACTGGCAAGCTCTTCAAAGACATTAAATTATCACCAATTATTCTTATAAAATAATTGACTGTGCTATATCAGATATGTCCGTTGATTCATACAAGCTAGAGAAAAGAAAGTACAAGAATGGAAATATCTTTTAATTACTGGGATATATCCCGAAAGAGTTCCTCGATGCGTCTCATAAGTGTCTCTCTTGATATTGCAATTTCAACCGCTCTTCTTTCAATTCTTTTATTATCAAGATGGCTTGCAAATAACTGGAAACAAGGCTTCTCCATCAGAAAAAGATTTCTTTTTTCCGAAAATTTTAAAGCAATTTCATAAGATGCTTCTATCATTGTCAAGTCTTCACAAGTTACTTAAGCCAATATATTGTATCTTTCGATTTCTTCCTTTTTCTTATTCACATAATCTTTTCTCCTCTCAGACCCAAGATCAAACTTCGTTTTTTTAATTTATATAAGTCCGATGCTGCATTTAATAATGTCTATTCAGGCCGTGTTTTCTATTATGCGAAAACATACTTAGATAAACAATGTATAAGTTTGAATGACTAATGATGAATTTACTATAAATAACAACTGATTATCCCACTGTTTATTAAATTCGCACCTACTGTCTCTTTCTGCTCATTTTCTTTTGAACTATAATGGATAAAGGAATTTAAAACAAAACCATAAAAACGTACAAAACTCTAAAAAAAATGTTGAAAAATAACAAATAGATCACAATTACGTACATCGTATCACACAAAATGAATAAATAAATATAAAAAAAAAAACCTAAAAATCTCTTACAAAATTATGCTTCAAAACACAACACCACAATAGCTCACTCAGAATTGACTGAAACGCCCCTTGTAATCATTCAATGTGCCACTCCTAGTCTTAAACTATTAAAAGAAATTTTGAAAAAAAATTAGGCATATTTTTATAACCCTCATGGTGGACAGCCGAAGATTTTGAATGTCAAGTGAGCTTAAATCCAAAAACATCTTCTTAATGGAATGTGTTGCTGTCACAAATATAAGTGAAAATTAATGTGGTAACAGTTAAAAAAAACTCTGCTGATCTGATGGATTCTATGGCAGAGTACCGCGAAGAAAACCTTCTCATATCCAACAGTCATTCTGGCCACTTGGTGAGAAACTTGGAGACTTTGGTGACAAAAAAGTTTGAAAGGTTTAAAAAGGTCCCTGAAAGTGCTGGAACCTAGGCGAAAACTCGACTGGGAAGAAAGTAACGGATTTTTCCTGAATTTTCTCTGCAACTTCCCACTTGATCGGAACAAGAAAAATGCTCCGAAAGCCTAAGACAGAGTAGTCTATCTTTAGAGTTTTTTTCTTTGGAGATCGATCGGGAAATCGAATGGATGAGATCGATACTTGGAATTGGATCTGCCAATGAATTTGCGAAAGCGGCCTGAGTCTGCCGGAACTATGAGAGTCTGTTTTAGAAGTGCAGAGTATTACGGTGGAGATTTCTCCATAAAACGAACTAGTAAGCTGGTGAGCAGAGCGTTGCAGATACAACTGTCATTACAAGCGCTATTTTCATTCCTGTACCTGCGTCGTTAATCTGTATAAGTGCTGTGTTTCGGTTTGTGCTGTTACAATTCAAGTTCTGCTACTTGTGTGTTGTCTTTTCCTGCATTCTTATGAATAAAGTGCCATTTGTCGTTATCCTCCGTGTTGGGCTAAAATTCACTCATAAAACACACATAATTTTTTGTGACAATATTGAATTTTGCTAATGAACTACATCGGTAAGGATTTTGATTTTTGGGAAACTAATCTTCTTATCGAAGACAGTAAGTATAATGAACTCGGAAAAATTTGTGCGGCAAAAACGAAATATTGAAACTTATTAGTGCGGTGAAATATGTTGGTAGGATGGTGTGGGGGCTCAAAATCATCTGCTGGTTTTAGGATTAATCTTCATTAAAAGTTCGGTGTATCGTTTCAGATACTTGAAGCTATTGCAAAATAATTTGCTAGTATCCGTTGACAGTTTACAGCTTAGAAGTCATCAAATCTTTTAGCATAAAAACGATACAAAATACGCTAAAAGATTGAGAATAAATAATTTTTTTACAAAGTGCTTGAACAACTCCATACCTGGTCCTTAGTAGTCAGATTTGTGTCCCATTCAAAATATATGGGGGACTTGACAATAGATTAAAATATGTAATGTTCGAGATGAAGATTCCTTAAAAAAAAAGCACTCTTTCTAACGTGGTCCGATATTGCGCCACATACCACACAAAATCTTATTGCATCAGTGCCAAAGAGATTGCAGTCCATCATTTATTCACAAGGCCACGTTACACGATACCAATATGAAAATACTTTCTATTGCATAAATTACGCTCGTTTTTTTTATTTATTTATTTTCCTTGATAATAAAAAAGGAAAATAAAAAAGCTCGTTTTTATGGCACACTTTTATGTCATGTGACTTTCATTAAATATATAGTTTTTCGTTTATCATCTTGAAATGCACTTTTTTTCTACTTTCTTTTTTTCTAATTATGAAATCGAATCATTTATTTCATTGATGAATAAAAAATAATGATAAAATTCTTAATTTCTATTTTATATTTAACATTACTGCTTTGTACGTTATTATTTTTATTAGTTCGTATATTTTTATATAATGTTTTAATTTTAATTTGTAGATATTTCAAATGTTATTTACTCTCTTTGTAATAATTTATTTCTTAAGTATTATTAACTGAAATTTTAGAATATAGAGGGCGTTGCTATTTCTTTTCACCTCCCTCGGTTTAAGGTGACTGTGGTAGCCTAGTGGTCATTGGTCGCGAACTCGTGGTCGGCATTATTTACATCGAGTTGCGGGTCCAAGCCCTGATACAACTGAAGACCAGCCGTGTAGCGAGACTGGTGCATGTTAAATCTATCGAAATCAAAGTCTTCCCTTTGGCATAGTGTGAAAGTTTGGAAGAGAGGAACCAGCTCAGATATCGCTCTCGTCACTTGACCGAAGTTCAAATTGACATAGTCCGTCGCTAATAGCTCTCGAGTTGCTTTTTTGTGAAACGTCAATAAACAATCGCATCACCTTCAGTTTTAGAGCACAAATTTCGTGACTCAAGATTATGCCAATTTCTATTCGTTTCAAAAGTGTTATTAGCTTTTTCAGAATAAGTTGCATGATTTTTCTATTTTTTTCATGCTTTTTGATTTCTTTAAACATAATTATGTTTAGTCTTTCTTTTTTCTTGCTGTTATAATTCATTATAAATATTTTTGGCTTTAAATTTTAATTTTTTCTGATATTCATTATTCGTTGTTCATTTGAATTTTGGTTATTGTTTGATTTTATAAAGTAGGTTCTGAGTGGAGCAGTTTGGTCATCAATTTTGGAATAGCACGTATTTCACAATTTGAAGTCTGAGATAGTATTAATTTATTTTATATCCGTTTTTTTTTTTTTTTTTTTTTCAGAGTTTTCTATAGTTTTACTTTTTTTTCACTTTCTATTGGTATAATTTTTATTTTATTTTATTATTTTCATTTTTAGGTAGTTTCCAAAAAAAATGAAATATTATTTTTTTCTTCTGCATTTAAAATTTCATTTTCATAATTTTTAAAGCTTTTGTGTAGTGTGTATTGTTTTTACATTAATGAATCTAACATCCTTTTATTTTTTATATATTTACTTAATAACACAACAATATTGATATATCAAAACATCAATAAATACGTTTTCAAGAAATATTAATAATTTTTTTTAAAGAGTGAAACTTGTGTTCTTTTGGTACAAAAGTAAAATGAAATAGAAACTTATATGATGCTCTAACGTGAAAGTACAAATTGTGTTTAAGTTATGGACATGATAAATTATTGTTAAACTGAAAATCAAACGAAGCATTAAAAATATTTAAAGATTACAGAAAATAAGATGCTTAGTTAAGAAAATTATCCTTTTATTTTATTCTTATTAATTACTCCTAACGATAACCAGAAGTTAAAACAAGGAAAAGTTGAAATTAAACCTTTGAATTTAATTATAAGTACTTCGAAAAACTGATAAAAATGGCAACGATTTTCCCCCACACATTCACAGTTTAGGGGAAAAGATTTATTCCGAGCTGTGCAATATTGAGATTAAAAATAGTTCTTGGCTACGATTCCCGGAAGAAAGTTTTTGGAATATTTTTGTTGAAAATTCACTATAGCGCAAAAGCTCTTAAACAACATCAAGTTAATGTCCCTCCTTAAATTTGAGCTTGATGGTGCTTTTTACTTTTGGAAAGAATTCAAAAAGTAACACTCAGAATTGTTTTATTTTTTTGAAAAAAATAACTACAATTTTTATCACATAATTTTAATTCCCTTTTTTTTATAATTTCATCAGTTTATGCACTTTTTGATGATTAATTCCAATTACGCCATTCTTTTAGTCTGCATATAATAAATATCTTCTTTTTCAATATTTAACAAAAATTATTGTGTGTAATATTGTATGTGGTCTATAATCCGGCATTTCAATTTTCAGCCCCGGCTGGTAATCCATCGTTTCGACAGTGACATATAAGTCTTACAGTCGTTATTTTACGTCTTCTTCAACGAAGTAATGTAGACTATCAATATAAAATAGTTTGTTTTTATAACTTGAGTTATTTCATGAGTTTGACGTTTTATTTGCGAGTACTGTATACAATTTTATACAATAATTCCTATTTTTTGCTGCTTAAATGTGTTATTAGTGATTCTCCAGTAATCAGGAGATTCCGGTAATAAGAAGGTGCTCAAGTGGTGCTGGATTACCAAGAGAGTACCATATGTGTTTACTAATAAGATTTGTTTAATTTGAACACAGGAATAATGTAAAATACATATGACTATTTAAATAAAAATAAGTAAGAAAATAGAGATATAAAAGAGAAAAAGTATTCAATCAACAATTATATTTTTAGTCGAAAAACGAAGATACTCTAAAATCATTATTTCTCACACTTTAAGACGATGACCTTTAAGACTTTAATAACAGTGCATTTATTGGTAAGTTTCTATTAGTCACCCCAGGGGCTATTGTTTTAGTTAAGGGGACTTAGTACCTTTCGAAATCAAAAGTAGAACATTTTGACAAACTTTTTTCTATTCTTCATAAATCAACAATTTCTGCTCATTTCAATATGAAACTTTCCCAGTTTGTGTAATAAAGTGTATAGTTTAAAATATTGGGTCAAGTTTTGCAATTAAATTAATATATTTTCTTATACAACATGAAATATGCGTGCAAAAATTTAAAAAATAAATTAGCTTACCTTACGTTACCCACAAGATAACATTTGAAAGATGTACAGTAGGACCATAATTCTTATACCAAATTAAAGCTAAATAATGACCTTATTTTGCAAACCTCAAATTTTAAATATATTTTACATTAAAAAAAATTGAAAAATTAAGAAAGTTATCAAGTTGTATTTAGTAACTTTTTTTTCATGTAACATGTTATAAAATAAAATCTAATCATTCTATTAACAAAATTGAGGTTCGCAGAATGAAAATCTACAAGTACAACACTTATGTAAAATTTTAAAGCTCTGCATGCAAAACATTTTTTTTTAATCCTGTGGGAAAGTGTGAAAATAACAAACTGAGAAAAGAGGTTTGTTTGCATTGCATTACATAGTTCAAGCTACTTGAGACATTTACATTTTTTATTGCGCAGGGCGTAATAATTGTCGGATTTTGACGCGGTTTGCTTTAAAATGCTCCTAACATTCAACACTATTTTTTGAAAACAAATTTGAAAAATCGAATTTTTGACGATGCAAAGGTACTAAGTCAATTAACTCAAAAATGTCGTACCTGACCACTTCTCAAAAATTTATCTTGTTTTTGTGTATATTTCTTATGTCTGTCTGCTTTCACCAGTAATGAACTTAATTTTCAAAAAAAACGCCATAATAAATTTCTCCTGAATTTTTTATTGAATTGAAATAAAATATATGTAAAAAATGTCTGATACCTGTTTTCACCACTAATGAACTCAATTTTCAAATATATGTAATAAATTCCCCCCATTTTTCTTATTGGATTGAAGTGAAACAAATATAAAAATTATATATTTATTTACTTATCGGATTATGTATTACCTTAAATGATATATAAATTTAAATCAAGATACTACAGAAAATAAATAACAATATTTAGAATTATTTTAAGACAGCAGTGAGGCAGCCATTTTTTTTTAGCCATCAAAGGGCTATTGTTATAAGTGGATCACTTTTGGCATACCAGATCACTTTTCAATTTTTTAACGCTTGCTTCAATTTTAGTTACATTTAACTCAAAAAAAAATTCAGTTTTATAATTTATCATTTGCTTTACTTTTAACTACATGTAGCTGACATAATATCCAAATTAATAATTCATTGTTTGTTTTAATTTTAATTCCATTTAGCTTAAATATATTCAATTTAATAATTTATCCTTTCTTTTCGTTCGAAAAATTTACTATTGTCCATTTCTCGATATTTCATCGTTTACTTTTATTCTTATATTTAATTGAGCAGTTTAATAATAATTATATATATATATATATATATAAAGCGCACCTTGGGTGGCTAAATCTGTTCTTTGCAAAACTTTACATAGAACTTTTTCATTTTTTTTCCCCACCTTTCGCGGTATAGTTTCAGCTTTTTCGGACATGAAACAAAGGCGTATCAGAAATATTGCTTTGCAATATTTTTCACATGAAATATTCAATTGTATTTAAATATTTTATAAGAAAACTATACGTGAAATACAAACTCAGAAGGCACAGAAATGATAATGTATTCAACTCAATCTTCTGATTCTTAATTTTTAAAAAAATTCTTTAAAATTTTCTTTTAACTTTGAATTAAAAGAATATATTTTATCTTTGAATTAAAGAATTTATCTTAAAAGAATGACACAAACGAACAACAAAAGATAGTTTTCGCTGTACAGTACGACAGGTGTTTTTGAGAAAAAAAATAAACAAATATAAGCGCCGGTTCATTAAAAATATACTAATTTTAATAAATCAGGGGAGGGGGTTGATTGATTCCTCCTTAAAAATTATTCAAACAAAATTATTGATTTGACTGATTCACCATCAAAAAAAAAATGAGCTACACCCACTCATATCTGTGTCAATATGTATTCAATTCTGAATTGGTGAAAAGATAACATAGCATTGAAATAACATCTCTTCATAACGAAATAATTATTAATAATTACATGATTGGAGAGATTCAGCAAAAACTAGTTCTTTATCATGAAAGCTAAGAAAATAATGACACTAATTTCAGAAATTATATGAAAACGAAACATAAAAGGCGAACAATTAATTATATCAATATCAAACTATATAATTACTTAAAATGAAAAAAAATTCTCTCTCTCTCTCTCTATATATATATATATACACTCATGGACAAAAAAATTAGTGCACCAAGAAGGAGTCGTCAAAATGAAACGAAATTTTACATACGTAATGTCTACTTTGATATAAGTAAATGATTAGAAAATTAAAGAAAAAGGATCATTTATTTCAGAGAAAAAGGCAAAAGAACGGAGGATTTAATATTCTGTTGAACCCCTTGTAGCGCGAATGCACGATGCGATACGATCGGGCATTGAAGCATACAAGTTCTGTATGATGTCTAGAGACATTTCGTTCCATATTTGCTATAACCTTGCCTCTAGTTCGTTCAAACTCGTGGGATGCCCAACTCGCCGTCCCAAATGATCCCAGATATGCTCGATTGGAGACAAATCTGGGGATCAAGCAGGCCAAGGAAGGGTAGTAACAGTGCGGAGACAGTCTTGTGACACCCTTGCCGTGTGAGGCCGAGCATTGTCTTGTTGAAAAATGGCTCCTGGGAGCCGTTGCATGAGTGGCAACTCATGTGGTTGCAGACCTACCGCTGGGCTGTCATGGTGCCACGGATCAATACTAGGGGTGACCGTGTATTGTAGGCAATGGCACCCCATACCATCACACCAACTGTAGGAGCGGTGTGTCCCTGTAAAGCAAATTCAGAATTGAGGCGTTCACCACGGGGTCTCCACACACGAACACGATTGTCATCACTGCTGAGATTGAATCTGGGTTCGTCGCTAAAAACGACTTGGTTCCATTCCGCTGCGGTCTAGTTTCCTCGTGCGCGGCACCACTCCAAACGGAGGCGCCGATGGGTGGGCATTAAGGGCAGCACACGTAATGGGTGCCGTGATCCCAAATGTCCTTCAGCCAGGCGCCTTCGTATGGTTCTAGATGACACAGAGGCCGCCAGTGAAGGTGCTACCTGTGCCTGGATGGCGGCCGATGAAGCAGTTAGCCGTGCATTTCTTACGATGTGGCGGTCTTCTCGACGACTGGTCTGTCGAGGGCGTCCTGAGCATGGTCTTCGTGTAAATGACATCTCTCGGATCCACTGGTCCCAACACCTCCTCACGACACAATCAGAGCGGCCTAATTGACAAGCTACTCGCCTAGCTGACCACCCAGCTTCCATCATGCCGATTATTCTCCCCCTCTCAGACTGCGACAGCTGCTCATATTATCTTCGAAAACGGCGTAATGGCATGTCTACCTCAACTCTTCCTTTGTAAACGATTCAGCACACTCAAACAAGCTTTGATTACCTGTTTTATACTCCACGGAGAACGATGTTAAATGCCCTCTACCGGCTATACGTAATGCGCAATCACGCTGTATATCTTCCGATGTCATTCATGCCAGTTCCGTTATCCCACAATTATTTCTTGGTGCGCTAATTTTTCTGTCCATGAGTATATATATATACATATACATACAAAGATAGAGAGAAAGAAAGAAAGAGAGAGACTGGACGGAATTCAATAATATAAAAGGTCAACAAAACTTACATAAGCAATTTTCGTTATGTAATTATATCTATGCTTTCTAAAACGTAAAAGCCTTCTTTGAAAACAAATTTTTCCAAAAAGTTTGACTCTTAACAACACAATTAGAATGACTTTGGAATTTTTAGTTTCACAAATTATTTTAAAAGAAACAACTTTTTAGAGCAAAATGCTTTGACGTGATGGAATTTCCAAACACAAATTGAATGTGGACTCTTCTTATTTTCTAAATCTCTAAATCACATGAGAAAAAAATCATTCAATGCAGAACATCTTGTTAGTACGTCAACTTTATTACAATGAAGGTATAAAAAAAGTTGATGTATTAGGAAGTAATACTCAGGAAAAAGGAAAACCATTATTCAATGTTTTTCTTTTTACATTCATTGTAGTATCTAAAAAGAAGTGGCATTAATGCTAAAGAAATTTTGGAACATTCATGAGATGAAAGGTATTTAATTCATTAGTTTCCTATGTTCTCTTTATTAGACTATACATGTTTGTTTCTTTTGTCTGTTCTGTAGTTAACACTAGATATTCTTATAACGAGTTAACTCCGCATTCGACCTGAAAAATTATATCGAGAAAGTGACGTCCGAATGCGACTAAAATAGAAAATAATTGAATTATTAATATGTTTTTGTGTAATACATATTTTCAATCGCAAATACACTTAACATCTAAGTGTTATATTCAATATTTAAACACATAATATACATATATATGTGTGAGTGTTACTTTTGTGATTAATTATTGGTTTAATTAATACTCTTTTAGTTAAGGTTTTCATTGATGTAACAATGTTTTTTGATAATGTAATGTACTTTGGTATTTTGAATTATTTCATTATAACATCGATTATGTAAGAAAATTTATTTGATTTGCATAAATATTAATTTGATTTTTGGTTATTTCTGTAAGCTTTTTAGTTTTCTCTTGCTTGTACTGCTATTGTTTTAGATATTCTTAGAGCATTTTATGTTTGTGAAATGAAATGTGCTATTTGTGTCTTGTTTATATCGTTGTAGAGTTATATATATATATATATATATATATATATATATATATATATATATATATATATACAGTGACTAAATTGAACATTCCTCTTTTTTTTTGGAAGGTCTAAAAATCATTATTAAAATCTAATAAAGTAATATTTGTACCAAAAAAAAAAATGCCCCACAGTACAAAATATGACATAAACGGAAGAATCGATAGTATTAATTAACTAAACTTTTACGTCAAATCTACAAAATTTACAAGGTCACAAATATATACACAAACCGATATAACTACGATCTTTGCTACAATTATTATTAGCTTTTGATCAGTATGATAGTTTTGTTTTCAAAGTAATTGAATAATACTTAATTTCCAAGAGAAAATATTTAAAAAATAATGAGCTCTAGAATGAAACTCTCAAAAAACTGTAAATTTTGAAAAGTGCTATCTGATGATGCACTGAGGTAGGTAAATTTTCTGCGTCATATTGCAAAGGAATTTTAACGCATCACGGATGAGTTCAAAAAAATTATATAACTTATAAGTACAATTTGGGGAAAATTGAAATAAACTTGGATGACGGAGAATAGGTTTGGTTTTATTAACGCGACCTGTAGTCGAAGACTATTGGTGACCGACCTCGTATTTTGAACCTTGGCATGTGACGACTGTCACCTAGGCTGGCATCTCTCTACTACTTCACACCACGCAACGAGAGGACTTTGGACCCCAACAGATTTAACGTGCATCAGCCCCGGTTACAAGGTGGGTCTTTGTGGCATCAAGGCTGGATGACGAGAAAATTCTATTCGATGATCAATAGAATCATCTTTCAGGGATGCGAAAACTACGAAGGCAAGGTGTCCAAGGGTATCGAGTGATGAATGAAAGTGAAGGTTATTGGCTCAAGAGCTAGGGCTAAGCTTTCCAAACAAAGTGTAACTGTATGTCAGTCGTTTGAAAAATAGGTTAATATTTATTGACAAGGAGGGTCAAAAATAGAGAAAGATCGCTAGGGAACCTGGGGTGTGTCACCCTTGTTTATCAAAGACAGTAAACCCATAGAAGAAAAAGATCACTAGGGTCTTCAGGGCTGTGCAGTTCATTTAAACAGAAGGCAAGTCCCTGATATACCAGGCCAGGTAGTCCTCTATACCCCAGACATGTGTACTCCATTTTAGTCGTCTCTTACGACATACACGAGCTCTGGAGTCTATTCTGCTCTTTTTTCCGATGGGCCGCACAAAATACATTTAAGACATTAGTAATGCTCACAAAAAAAAAAGAAAATAAATAATGTAAAATATAGTTAATATATTAAAATAATTTAAACCTAATAATTTATGATTTTATACTATTGGTCTTAACATGTGTGAGTGAAAATTATTGGCGCGAAAACCAGATGTGGTATGTGCACCAAACACGTGAAAGTAAAAAGACAAAAAATTGGTCGAAAAGGAAGGTCGAAAATAGAAAGGTCGCTAGTAATCAGTACTCGTGTTTACTAAATACAGTAAACCCATGGAAAAATAGATCACCTTAGGTGTCTCTCCAGGATGCCCGTACTCATCCCAACGAAGCTGTAACATGGAATTAAATTACATTATTAATGCATCTTGTGCGACATTTTACATATAAGATTTCGTAGTAAATTTGATAAGAATAAAGATAAAAATCATATATGTAATATCTGACATGGCATTTTAGAAATTAAAATGCATGTATATTTAGTTGATTAAAGTTTTGCTATTTTCAAAGGGTAATTTGTAACAAGGACTCTTGAAATATGGTATGGAGATAATTTTCTTGCAGTGTGAGTGTTAAGATTTCTTTTGCTCGGCACTCAATTCTTGAGCCGCATTTTTCGCTAGAGGGTGGAACATCCTGTCCTAAAAAATGAACAATCACTTGTGTTTCAGGAGAAACACCAGATATTCGAGAAGACTTTAATGGTCAAGTAGTCGAAGAAAATCCTGCAGTTCCAAAGAAAATAGAGAAAAAAAGTGCATTTGATAAAAAAAAAAATCGTTTTTCAAAGTTCAATATTTCCAGAATAAAGTAATATTCAGAGAGAGTTAATTCATTTCTTCCCTAATACTGTCAAGCACAGAAGTGGTTTGATTCTGTAAGTATCAATGTTTGCAAAAGATGCGGAAAATCAGTTTTATAGATGGAATCAGTGGATAAAATAAAATACCTGGATGTATTGAAGAATAATCTAAACTACTTAATTATTCTTCAGAAATTAGATTAGAGGTTCATTTACCGAAAGTTGCGTTTGATGCTATATCACAAGATAAATTTCGACTCATTCATTATTCGAGTTTATTGTTACTGGCATTACTACTTGGGCACACCAACAAATTTGCTATTTCCGAAGCTGGACACTTCTTCCAGCAGGAAGAATTTATTATATGTATATCTAATGGTTTTCTCGATCACATCGAACATTAATAAATTTAAATATTTAATCTTCTCTCCAAAAGTTTGTAGCTTTAATTTTTTTTTTTTTCCAAATTGGGATATTCCTTCAAGACGATCCTGTAATCCTATGCCACATAGTTTCGCTTGAATAAATACATTTTTTTTTATAAATGTGCATCCAAACTAATTGAGAGATTTTTTGTCTGAAAATATTTCCAGGTTTGACTTCACAAGTTATTTGATTGGGTACCTAATATATATGAACAGTAATCAAGTAAAATTTTTTCAAAGGTCCACATATTTAAATTTTATTAGTGTTTGAAATCTTAGTATTTATTGGAAAGTCACTAAAAGTATTTAAAGACTGATAATATTCCTAAATGTTGTGGTGCTGTATTAGTTCAATTAATGAGTGAGTGAATGAAAAGTGTTATTGCACAGAGCCAGATGTAGCTATGCGCCTTCAAACAAGATTTAACTGTGGTCTACCGTGAAAATTGAAGAAAGACAAAATTGGTTCACAAGGAGATAAAATAGAGAGGATCGTTAGGTAACTGCAAGGGGTTGCGTCACCATCAAAGACAAACCCCATGGAGAAGAAAAATGATCACAAGTTCCATCAAAATAAACATAATTTCCAAGCACCATATTTTAACAAATCTTTATAAAGACGCAGTAAAGTAAGAGACAAAATATATCAACCATCATTGCATAACATTTACCCTTTTCCTAAGATACACAAGCAATTGTCATACGAAGAATCAAACAAACACCAATCAAATAAAACAGAATTTCAATTAAATCTAAGTTTAATTTTTTTTTTACCACCTATATCACTGCCTCTACATAGTTAGTTTTAATACGCTGTACTCAGAACAACATGAAGGTCTCAGATTTTTGAACCTCTGTCATGGCAGACAGCACTCAGCTGGCATCCCCTCTTCTAATTTCCACACCACGCCAACCGAGGACTTTGGGAGAGATTTACATGCATCACCCCAGTACTCGGTTTGATCCTAGAGGCCAAGGATCAAACCATGACCATAGATCTACATGCGCTACTCACTGCTCCAAGCCCTAACAATATTAGTGTAAGATATTTGTATACTTCACTTGTAACAGTAGTAGCACGTCTAAGAATAATTATTCAGCAACTGATACTCTCGGCAGAGACGATGTTTTCCAAATAGTTAAAGTGTGTAAATAAAATTCTTTAGTTTTGGCATAACGACGTAATCAACTTCTAAGTCTATATGTGTATTAACTCATAATAGACACATTTTTTTATTAGAAAAATGGTGTACATTGGAAATTAACACATTTAAATAAATTTACAAAAACATTATGTCTTTTAATAGATATCCTTGAGGTTGTTTGAAGCAATTTAAAATGCAATGGGAGAAAGTGAGTGATCCTAACTTTATGAGCTAAGAGTCAATTACAGCTATGCTGCCAAACACCTGTTGAAGATTCAGTTATCAGAACTTCTCATTTCACGCATAGGCATAAAGTCAGCCATAGGAATATACATTCGCGTTATCACCACAATAAAGTCTGTTTGTTGCAAGATTTAGCCGCTAAATGGAAAAGTACTCGTTATCAATCTTAAAACCAGATTAAGAAGGAATAAAAAGATAAACATGAAAAGGGTAAAATCTAAAATGATAAGAACCCAATTATTTTAAAATGCAAATAGGTTATGGTGGAAAATCTGGATGGGAAGTGGACTAATACAGTTAATGTTCGAAGTTCAAGATCACTGAAAGCAAACACAATCCAGTCATCTGATCCATGTTAAAATATTTTTCTAAGTTGCCTTCAGTGTATTCATCAGATGTTGTATGTAATTTGTTTCTAAGATAGCAAAAAATCCATTTCAGGGAGAAAATCATGCAGTGTTTCAAAATTTTTTTTTCAACACATAACTTCCTGAACTTTTGTAATTATACCACTAATTGAAAACTTGGAATATAGTTAGACACCATTCTAGGGACATATTTATTGGCTTTAATCTTGAAAGGTATCGGACAGTATGCATAGTTTGTTCAAATCCAACAAGTCAGTTGCCTTTTATACAGATTTTGTGACAGCCAAGAGTTCTCTCAAGCAACTTTCTCTCATGTTCAATCATCAATGTCCCCCATTACACCTTTTTTCCCAAGATATCACAAGTCTAGAAACTTAATTCAATGAAGTATACATAAGATTGTGAGTAAATAAATACTTTACTAACAAAAATTATAATAATCATACTCAAATCATTTTATATATATTTTAAATACCGGAAACAATTTGCCTGATTTTTCATGAATGAAATGGAAAAATGAGTTTTTGAGAATTGAACAGCATAAAATATTTTAAAGTCACAAATCAAGACGTTACATATTACTATAATTCAAAGAACATATTATACAAAGAATCATGTCCAAGACTGTTGAGAGATAGTATTGAATTTTTAGTGTATTTACATTGCATCAAAGAAAACGTATGACAATATTCCAGAATTATTGTTTTGAAATATTTGAGTATTGTATCTAAAATTTTTAATTTTACAGTAGTTTTACTTAATAATTTACAAAGTATTTGATTAAAATAATTTACTGTTTAAATTGCTTCATAGTTTCTATTATATATATGTATGTGTGAGACTTGTACTTCAAATATTTCTTATTTTAATTGAATTCAAATTTTTAAATGTGATGTTGCTTCAAGATTTTCAACTAGAGTAGATTATTAATAAAAGAAATTTAATGCAATTTTTTTACGCACACAAATTGGTATAATTTCAAATGAAAGGAAGAATCAAATAATGGTAAAATGCTCCCATATATTGCTAAACAATTAAAAAATTAATAAAGCTAAAACTGTTACATTTTGATTTGATCCATGCACACTGAGTGATGCAGAATAGACAAAGTATTTTGTAGAAGATTTGCAAAAATATTTAAACACAAAATTTTACTCTAATTTTTTTCCTACTGTTCATTAAATATCAATTTATAGTATCATAAAATATATATTTGAAATCTAATTTAATTTCT
The DNA here is from genome assembly GCA_019974015.1 of Nephila pilipes. NCBI lineage: Eukaryota > Metazoa > Arthropoda > Arachnida > Araneae > Nephilidae > Nephila > Nephila pilipes. Next base: position 281,754 of record BMAW01110146.1, on the reverse strand, counting down.
TAAATCAAGTTTACATTCTAAAATTATGTAGAATTAATTTTAAATAGATTTTATTTTCAGCACCAAAAACCATACAAAGTAACAAATTGCTCTAAATAATACTGAATTTAAAAGTGGAAAGTTAGTACAAACATTCACACTATTGATTGATCATTAAATCACAGCAAATTTTCATTATTTCACACACACACACATAAAAAAAACACCTATTATTACTATATTCTCTCTCTCTACAAATTGTGAATGTTATAAATGTATCGATTTTTCAGCTCTTTTCAATTCTTTTAAGTCGCATACAACTAAAGCAAATCAAATGAAGCACTTAAGACTTTGATAATGTCATCTGTTAAGGATCAGAATAAAATGAACTCTAATTTTATAATAAAGAAGTTTGAAAACCCTGAGAATAAAAGATTTGTATAATGAAACTTATCATGAATCATTTAAAAAATGTTGAATCATTAAATTTTTTCATGATCAAATCAGTTTCTTTTTTGATTGAAAAAATATTTATATGCTTTTTAATTTTACCATTTTTTCATGAATTATAGCCAGATCAAATAAATAATTTTTAAAAAAAAATGCAGAACCATCTAGAAATGCAAATAATTAAAAATAAAAACTTGGAGAGACTGATCTAAATATAATTAGAGCAAGTGTTTAAAAATATATAAATACATTGCTAATTTTATGTTAAAGATGATAATTTTTTACATATAACAAATGTTGTCAAATTCTAGTGAACTACCTGTGACAAACTACAAAAAAAAGTACCAAATAATTAACCAATTAATTTTAATATGGCAAAGATAGTTTTTTTTTTACAATTTCATTAAAGAAATATTTGATAGCTACAAATATTTGTAATCATTTACAGTTTAGAACATCATTATGTTGAATTTTTACACTTTGCAGTACTTAGAAAATAGCCTTTTAAGTTCAATTTTAGCAATTTAGGAATAAGAAACTGACTATCTCTTTCTTAAGATATTTTCTTTAAAGATAAACACAACATAAAAGTGAACGATTAAAAAAGTTTATTTTCAACATAACTATAAAACAACTATGCTTTTTTTAAAAAATCTGACTAGAATTTACTAATAATTATTACCCATATTGCATTTTGATGCATTGAACAAACATTACCACTTAATATTCTACCATAATAAATATTCCATATAAAGATAATATTAAATTTGGATAATTAAACATAATAAAACATGAGATTCCTTAATGAGTGGATTTTTTAAGAGAAATTCACTTAAATGATTACCCTCCAGACAGATTATGAAGGTAAAATTATGTATTGGCCAAGGAAATTTTTAAGGAGTAATTTTAAAAGTGAAATTTGTCGAGTAAATATTCATGAACTCGTTGAATGTGTTGAAAAAACAGAAATTTGAATATGAATAAAACTATAATTTGAGAAAATGTTTTTAAATTCTTAAGTTGTTGTTTTTTTGTTGTTGTCAAGAATTTTGTCTCTAAAAATTTCTCATTACCATGATTTAATTCTAATAGAAACTGTGTTATTTTGTACATTTCATTGTAAAGAAGATAGTGCAACAAAATTGTATCATTTTTTTTTAAAAGAAAATTTATGAGAAATCACTACAAATAAAGCTATCCAAGAACTGTGTTAGTTCAGAGGTTTTAAATGACTCAAACTTATAAAATATTAAACATTTTTGTACAAATATATATGGATTTATACAGTCATTATGGACTAAAGATTGATGGAGTTGGATTCAGCAAGTCACATGAAAAATTTACAGTTTAAGAAAGACAAATCAATACTAATCCATTCAAATAAAAAAACAATGTTATCTAAAAATATCGCGAAAATGCAAATTCAACTAAACAAACACAGCATCAATGACAAGTCTAAAAAGTATGAAAGGAAAGCACATCAGAATTATAGAGTATATGTGCAAATAAAAATATATCATCAGTCATTAATTTTATAACACTTTGAGCAAGTGATTTAAAAATGCAAATCATGCATAAAACAGGTACCTTTTTTTCCACCCATTATTAATTCAGATTTTAGCCATTCAACATAAGTCAAGAAGGGAGGAGAAAAAAAGCATTTAAAAAACACCAAAATTCATTGAATAATTAATTAAAGAACTGGCACTTTGTGGCCAAAATTATTATACACAAATACAAGAACTTTTCAGCTGTGAGTATCCAGTTCACTAGCCGACATCAAGAATTTTTCTTTTTGTTATCATTAATAATCTTCTCCCTCATGATTTCTTTACAGGTAGGACGTGAAGGGATTGTGTGCTCAAACCGAGCAGTATAGAGCCTTAATATCGCTTAGAGGTGGGTAAGGATCAACGATTCTTTTACTTCAAATCCTTAAGAGCCATCAGGTACTTGGTTTGGCCCAAACGATCAAGCCAACGCAGAATGCCAGTGTTCCAAAGTTTTGATTTTGATGACATTCAGCAACTGCTTGATCGATAATCTAAAATAATAAAGTACTATGAAAATATTAGTCTTTTTTTTCCCCAAATAAATCTCTGAATTAATTATCAATGTATTAAATATTTAATTACATAATAAATTAATATCTGTTCTTAAGAAGTTTCTTTTCGTATCATTTTTTTTTTCTCCTAATGCTTAAAACATGTGTATATTTAAACAGAGATTAATCTAAATGATATATTGCTCTAGAATATAAAATATTGATTGATGAATAGAATGCCCTTAAGCCTTTCCACAATAAGTTAGGCACAAACACACACACATATCAATGGAGTGACAGTCTCTTCCACCTAACTTCTTCCAGAACAGGGTTTTTCCCTCTAATCCTAATAAATCCACGCCACACAGGAAACTTGAAAATTAAATAATAAAATACCTTTATGCAAAGTTTGAAAAAAAAACAGATTCTAGGCTACTCCAAGGTGCTTATTTTTAAATAATTATTAGATTACTCAATAAAAAATAAGAATTAACTAAGAGAATAAAACTAAGATAGAGAAACTAACAATAGTAAACTTTTCTGATATTGAAATTAAAGTAAATGATAAATTACTAAACTGAATATATTTAAGTCAAATTAATTAAAATTGAAAGAATAAAAAAATTGAAAGTTATCTGGTATGCCAAAAGTTTATCCATCTAAAACAATAACTTTTTGGGTGGTTAAAAAAAATGGCTGCCTCACATTGTCTTCAAGTTCAGAATAACATTTATTTTCAGTTCCATTCCAGTTTGCACCCATTTAAGGTAATACATAAATTCATAGGTAAATAAAATACATAATTTTTGTATTTGCTCCACATCAATCCTATAAAAAACTAGAGAAATTTATTATTTAAATTTCTTCTCTTGATGATGATAGTAAAGTTTTATTGGTGCAAGAGCCAAATGTGGCCATACTGCACCAAACAAGTTAAATCTGTGATCTAGACATTAAAATATTGAAAAAAGATTATTAGACAAAAAGGTAATGAGAGAGTAGTTCATTGGCGATGAGCCAATATGGTATGCTGCGCCAAACAAGAATTAACTGTGGTCTAGACTAGAAATTAAGGAAAGCACAAATTGGTTGACAAGATGGGGGGGTCTAAAAATAGAGAAAAGATCGCTAAGGTATCCTCAAGAATGCCACCCGCGGTTTACCAAAGACAGTAAAACATGGGAAAGAAAAAAGATCACTAGGCTGCCTCAACAGATGCCCATACTCTGCCTAAAAGAAGGCAAGTCCCTGAGGTCCCCTGATATAATCCCCAGGGCAGGTGCCTGGGTTATACCCCCAGACACTGGGTACCCATTTTAGTCAGCTTCTTACTTACATTCATGAGCTGCAGGACTATTCTGTCATTCCGATCCACCACTTAGGATCTTTCTTCTTTCTCTGAACTCATATTTTTGAAAATTGAGTCTATTAGTAGAAAGTAGGTATCAAACATATATTGCATATATTTTATTTCAATCCAATGAAAAATTCAGCTCCTATTAATTACAAATTTTTGAAAATCAGTTTTACTACTGGTAAAAGCTGACATCAAAAATATAAGCAAAAACAAGATAACTTGAAAAGTAGTCAGGTAAATTTATATTTTTTTGGGTTAATTAAAAAACAATAGCCCCTTTTGGGTGGCTAATAACATAAAATTAGCTATTAAATCTTTCCTGAACTTGGATACAAATTTATACATGCTGCGTGAACTAGAAAATGCCCTATCATTTTGGTGTATCAGTTGATGCAAAAGATTAAATGCATCTTTTCTAGAGCCACACTAAATTACTTCAGTAACTTTAACAGGCAATTATATATATCAAACGAAAGTGCACTACATAAGTTATCAAAAAAAAAAAAAAAAACATGACCTATTAAATTCTTTCACTTACATGGCAGAGAGAATAAAACTAACAATGTTAACGTTATATCATTAAATATTTAATAAATGTAACACACGGATCAATAAGCCCGAAGACCAGCGGTCGCTTTTTTGGCGCATTTCTCCTTCAAACGCGACCAGCAAGTCAATATAATAATCACTGTTGATCGACACCTTTTCAAGGTAGTCAATGAAAATCACGCCATGTGATCCCAAAAAACTGTCGCCATGACTTTGCTGAAGACTGCTGCTGACGGTTTTCGCCAGCGCCACTCAGATGACTGCCGCCTAATTTGGAGTGTAGTGATGTATCCATGTTGGCCCATGGTCACGTGAACGACGTAAGAAATTATGCAGTAAATAGCTTATAAACAGCTTGAATCATCGAACAAAGGTTGTTTTGTTCCATCGAAAGCAATCATGCACCCACTTGGAAACCTTTTCATTTCAATTTCAAAACCTTTTTTCAGTAAATACACTTCCATATGATATCTGTGTCATCTCAGCAATCTCAAGGAGCTTCATCACTTTACCATCTTCATTATATAATTTTTGTCACTTCACTCACATTTTCCGTGTAACGTTTCCACAGGTCTGAGCTGCCCGCATCATTTGTGCCGGTAATTTTAATCATGCTTAAACTCGCAAACCATCGACAAATCAATGCTTTTGATGGACAAGAGCCCGGGTAACATTTTTCAATCCATTGTTTCGCTGTGTTTTTACCCATTAAAACAATGTTTTATCAGAACACTAAAACTGGTTTTTCCATTTTTTAAACAAACTACGCAAACTATCTTTACTCCAACCTCGAACTCAGTTGTTTCTGGTCCGATCGACTTAAAATTTTGACATCGCTTTCAAGCAGTTATACTCTAGAAAGACCTGGTTACTGGTTTAATAATTTTAGCCATCTCTGCTAGGTCTTGGAACTTATTAATCCATATGTTAACATTCAATAAGTTAAACTATTAGAAATCTTGATTTCTCACCTACAGAATTCTCACAAAATTTCATTCAACCAATATGACTATTAAATACATGTATGCAAGTTATCAGGACAAATGTTAAGATAAATTGATGCAAAAACATGTGACTAGTTGTCCTACAAACTGTCCATGGGAAATGTTGTGTGAACTCCTTCACCAATCAATACACTTTTTAATAATAAAAGAATAAACTTTAAACAGAAGTTTGTTCAAAATAACATAAAGGTTGATATCAGAACTATGTTTACTCAAAGAAAGATCGGTTTCTCTGGTAACTGAACTTTTATTCTAAACATTGCCAAAAGCAATACAATGTCAACAACAAATATAATTATTAGATACAAAAAAAATAATTGAGATAATAACAGTGATGCAATGTCACCTGAATACATTACTTTACTGGGTTTTAAGAATTAATTAGTTAGTGGAAGCCTGTAATATTTACATCTCCATTATAGGAAAATAAGCAATTTATGGTAGATCAAATAGTTAAAGGTTAAATAAGGTACTTCATCCAATTACTTACCCTTTCTCACAATAAAAAAGTAAAACAAGAAAATCATAGGTATAACTTGCATTCTACCAATCTATCAAACATATATACATAATATGACAATTAAAAAAAAACTAACACATATTAAAAGTATGTAAGAGTGTGACATAAAGTACTCTTACTGATAAACATAAATAAGTGTTATAAACTTCATCGACAATAGTAAAATAAATCATAACCAATTTTTTTCTAATTAAATATTTTCTTAAACAAGTGAAATGATACAGATTCATCCTCACAATCAGTACTGAAGTGTCCAAACAGACCTTTGAATGTGGAATGTTTAAGCTGGAACTAGAGAAATGGGGGGTATTCAGTTTTGAAAATTGTTGGGAATTCAACATTCCTCCCTCGACCAACAAATTTTAATGCAAACCAATAAAAAATAATCTTAGTATTACCTCCAATTATAGACAAGAACCACTGTGTCACGGGTTTGACATCGAATCAGATAATATTCTTATTTGAAACTCTCATTAAAGACTCTGGTTTCGGATTTCTTGATGAAAGGGCATTTATGCATACATGCAAATAAAACCTTCCAAAGCCATTCTCAGAAGTAAACACAACCTTTTCTTTAATTGAATTCAAAACTACATATACCTATTTTTTAAGCACTGCTTATTCGAACAAAACAAAAGCTGAAACATAGACAATATTAATAGATGAGAATCAACGCCGACATCCTCCCAGCACCCTAAGTTAACATTTTACATTAAAACTTTAACTTACACATAGTTGCAAGAAAGAAATAGAAATTAACAAAATGTTCACAAGTCCAGTCTTTTAGGTATTTTGACCGTATCTAACGTTCTAGTCTTTTGAAACTGTGGCTCAAAGCTTACATCACACACATCATAGACTCTTTACATGTTCCCCAACTCTTAGTTGAAAGTTCTCAACAATAAGATATCATTAGAGACTTCTAGTGATACAGTCTCTGAGTCGGTCTTAGTAATCATTTGCCGCTTTTTTAAGTCTCAATAAAGTCTTGTTACTCCATCTTGACCTGGAATAACTTATTATTTTCCCAGGCCATTCAGTCAGCTTGGTGTTGTCACTTCAATACAATATCACCCATATTAACTTTCACTGATCTTGTCTTATCCATTTTTTGAATAAGTGTTCTAGATATTCGGATTCAAATCTTTTCGCAGATCCTTTGTAAGTTTTCTGTATTTGACTCAAGGTCTAGACTTCTGTGTCCAATTTCATCAAGATCAGGAACACCACTTGTTTGAATGTCTTGAAGAAATAAAGATGGACTTAAAGGCATCAAAGTAACACTTTCAGTAACATAGGTCAATGGACGGAGTTGATCATCGTTTCACAGTCGCGAGAGAATGGTGATCATTCTTCGAAGTTAAAGAAGCTCTTCCTAGTACTCGCCCAGTAAACTCTTGAGAATACCTATTAATTTCTCCTACCAACCTCCCCACCATGAGTGTAGTGTTGCATTTGAAACTTCCATTGAATTGGTGATATAGATGTATCATCAATGATCTACCTAATTTAGATCTCTCAGAAGCGATTTGAAGTTTCCACAGTTTGTTCCGCTGTCACAGTAAATTATTTTACTCTTCCTCTGCGATATAAATCTTCTAAGGGCTAGTAAAACTCTCAGTAGACATGGACTCAACTACTCCTAGGATGCACTGTCTGTATACGCGCAGGGTGAATAAGCAAATCCAGGATTTGGTGTTACCTTTAAGATTGACCAGCAAAATCACGTTACAAATTTCGCTAAACACAGCCGCCGGAGTCTGTCGCTTGAGGCTATGTAAACTTGCACGCTTTTGCAGAATTTTCTACATAATGGTGCACTTATTAATCAGAGATCTCGCACTGCTGAAAGCATTAAGAACCCAAAATCTTCTAAGAATATTTATTAAAATTTGGGTACCAGCGTGCATTTTTCTCTCGTGATAATATCAGACATCTCTTGACCACCTCATGATCGGACGGAAGAATAGCTGAGTTTTTAAACTCTTCTGAATCCTGTCAAAGGTAAGTTATTAGGATTCCTCTCTCTGATCTCAAATATTCCTCAAAGTTTTACCATATCTCTCTCGCTCACAAAGCAACTCTTGAACCATTTGATTATTCTCTCAAGCCAGTACTTCATCAAAATCAAGGTCTCCATGTTTCTTCTTAATTTTTTCAGCTCGACAATTAAAGGTAAACCTAGAATCCATCCAATTAGATGAACTTTCTGGTATTTCAAAAATATTTGTAATACTAGTCTTCCTGAGAACAACAAAACTTGTAGAAATTCAAACTTTGTCACAGATGAAACTATATCTTTTTTTCTTTTCTCTAACAATCTCTGCTTACATTTAAGCTTAGATTTCCTCTTGGCCAATCCTCTTAGGCAAGTAAAGCCAACTTGGTCCTAGCCACCAGTTAGTTTCATCAGTGGAGCTGAACAACCTCTACTGAGACAAAGAGGATTCAGCGGAAACCAGGGATATGTCTCCAAGAACTTTTTATTTTGTTAACGCCTACTTCCTTCATATTCTGTACAAAAAACATTCCAGGCTTCTTCTCTCATAATCCATGTCAAGACAGTCGAAGAATCAGTCCAGAAGTAAACTCTCTTCTCACTCTTGCATTCTGACAAAATATGGAAAGTTCAATGGAGATAGTAGCTACGTAAGTAACTAAGTCTAGAGATAGTAATCCCTTCCTTTCCTGTTGGTGCAACTCTACCCTGGCTTGTATGTTGTACTTTTAACTGAATCACAAGTCTGTATTCGATGAGCAGCTTAATAGCATAAGATGCTTAATAGCATCACAGAAAATATGTACTGAAACACTTCCAATTTGCAATCTCTGAACCAAAATATCTTGAAAACGGATTTTCTAAACAAGTTAATATCATCTTTTAGCCATTTTAAAATGTATTTTTTGTAGTTCTTATCAACTTCTTTCAACTTCCATGTTATTTTGCTTCCAATGCTTTTGGAGCAATAATTTAGAATTAGATGACAGGACAACATTCAAGAGGATCGAATAATCTATGAGCTGTAGATAAGATTGATCACAGTTATTTTTTTTCAGCATAATTCTTTTATACTTGCAGTATTAATTCAGAGAGTGTCAGATTTTTATTCCATACCAGGTCGAAAGACATTTAGGTCGGCAGAAGTATCAGTATCACTGAACTCCCACCTCTAAGTCGAATTTTTCGCCATACGCCAGTCGTAAAACGCTAATAAAACGATGTAGTTCTTTTTTTCATTTTTTACGCAACTAACACAATTGTCGACATAAAAAACTATGTAAGTTTTTAATGACATCTTTAGGATAATTTTAAGATTTTTCCAGTTCCTATTTCTTCCAAAAAACAGTTTGTAAATGAATAGAATTTAGAAGAAAAGGGCTACTCGACACACCAAAACGACACGGCAATGTCTGTACTTTCAGCTGACCATCATTACCAACTACCAAACCTCAATTCTATCTGGGTGAAACACTATTTGTAGAAAGGCTGATGTCAAGCAATAACACCCATCTTCTTCTTTTCAAATCGAAGCAAAATACTGAATCTGCCTCATTAGATTCGCCTTCGACAATCATTTAGACTAGGAAATTCCTTGTCTTGGCTGAAGCTGCCAAAGACAGGCTGATTTTTGTAGTACTATTCTCCTTGATAACTTCTATGAGGCAAATAATGTACTGAAGCCTGATCATTTTGGCAACTTCAATTACTCTCAAGCCATTCTCCCTAAAACATTACAACCTTCATAATTAGACCTTCTAAGACGCGCACGTCTTGTTCAGTCTTCTTCCCTTTGCTAACCAAACAATCTGAAGTGGTAGATGATCTTCCAACCAAGGCAAATCTACTTCAAAACGATCATCTACCAAATGAACTGTATTTAGAAAATGCAGTCGAGCAGCTTCTTGTAACTCGATCTGGCTTTTCTTCACAGAGATGGGTCAGTTATGCTAAGAGTATCCAAGGACCAAATCTGTTATTCCCTGCTGTAGAGTTAACATGACTTAACTAATAAAGATGAACATTCACTTTCAAGTAGTATCGCTATTCGTCCCATTACAGACCACCCAAGTTTTGTTTAACGCTAATGAAATCCACAAGACATTTTCACGATAACCTCCTGTCATGAGCTTCCCCAGCTACATCAGCTCAAGGATTTCAATAGGATCTTCTACCATATCCACAATATTCACATTATTACAGCTAACTTTCTTTCACGAAAACTCATTCCACAGTAGGTGGCACAGTTTTACAAATAATTTGTTGACTAAGAACTTTAAAATTACAATTATAATTCTCTATGTACTCGAGCAAATACAAAGTATATACATCATGTTTACATACCCCAGTATGCTTGCTACCAAATAGGGAGAGTGCTGCAACATTCACAGCTGTTAGGCTCATAGCCCATTTCTTCAGCTGTAGCTCAGAAAATATGACCGCCAGGAACCAGTATCGATAATAGCTCTGCTGCATCGCTTTTTTTCCAAGGTTTCTTAATTACAACTTTGAATGTCTGGTAAGACTAATGCTTGATTGGTAGACGTTGGAAAGAGCTTTGATCCATTTCAGAACTACTATCAGTTTGACACTTCAGGCTTATCATTCTTTTGTCGACCAGATATCGGATTCATATTTTTTCTACACAGAAGAATGTGGTGTTTTGCCACAACACAAACAACTAGCTCGACATTGCCAATCTCTGACAGAATGTCCAGTTTTAAGGCAAAACAATTGCGAGATTGTTGAACAATTGCCTCTCTTTGCTTCAGTAGCATTTTTTCTTACTTTAAAACAATCTCCTCAATAGTGTATTAGAACAAAATATGCACTGTTTTGTCACTATGCATCTAAGTCAAAAGATCAGCTGCACTAGGTGCCCCATAAACTTACATTCCTAGTCTTATTTTCACTCATTTTTTTATCACCAGAAAATTTATATTTCACTTCCGCTCAAGCCAGAAGCGCTGAAACTTTTAGAAGCAAGAAGAATGCAAGTGCTTCTTCTGATTCAACCTCATCTTGTAAAAAATTCTAAAATAAATTCTAAATCACTTTTTTCTATTTTAGTTGAATTTGGTCGGACATTCAGGAAATTGCTTCACCTAACTCTAATGATGAGTTGATCTATAACGCCCCAAGCAACCAAAGTTTCTTCGGTAGCGATGACTCAACTAGAGGAAATAGCATATACATATTTCTCCCTAGTAACTCCTAATAGTTTCATGAACGTAGTTTACCGAAAGCTGATCAACAACTTTCTTAATTTTTTGAACAGTTCTGTTTTTGAAGAACTAATGCTAGTAAATCAACGAGTACTTGAATTAATAATTTTCTGCCAAAACGAATTTTAATTGTTTTAAAGCTTTTTTCATAGCTATTACCACTCTGGAGGAAAAACTTTAATTAATTTCTTCGTAGACTACCTCGCTCCATTGCTTGAGATAGATTAAGGAAAATTTATCGTGAGAATCATATTAATGTCCTCATCAATTTTTTGAAACTGTCCCCAAAAAAATATAACCAATTCTATGCATATTGAACAAGCCAAAAAGTAGTAATTTTATTTTTGGATAATTTAATAAGGCATTCTGCATCAATATTAAACTTCATTTTAGAGGATAACTGTTCAATCACAAATGATTCTAACTTCTTACTTTAAAGATCTCCGTTTATCATCAAGTTTCCCATCATCTACTTTCTCTATCAGTATCGAAGTGTTCTCGAATACAACAACTGTTTAAATTTTTCTTCACATGCCACTAATAAAAGCTTCTCCTCAATTAGTTTTAATTATTGATTTTATCAACACAACTCAGTTGGATTTTCTGCCTTGTCAAAGGAATTGCATATAGTAAACAGTCTTCTCAGCTGCTTCCTATCTTTCAAAAACAGTTTCCATAATGAAATAAATGCTGAAGTGTTTCGTATTTCTTACTTTTAAAAAAAGTAACCGAAGTCCTGTCAAGGATCTACGTCACGGTTTGATGAACAATCAGATAATATTCTTATTCAGAAACTCTTTATTAAAGACTCCCTGCTTTGATTTCTTGATGAAAGGGCATTTATTTTATGGCGAATAAAAACTCAAAGCCATCTCAGAAGTAAACACAACCTTTCTTTTAATGAATTCCAAAAAACTACATATACCTATTTAACACCAAGGCTATTCGAAATAAAACAAAAGGAAACATAGACACACATTAATAGATATAGAGAATCAAGTCATTACACTGTGTTAAATAACAAAATAATCAATATGGGACATACTAAAGATGTAAATCAGGGACAGAACAGAAATCTGGTGTTGATGAGATAGCAGTAAACTGATTCAAGTGCTCTCTTTACTAATATGTCATCTGCCGCAATTCATCTTCAGGGCTCATGAACATAAGTTGGACTCTAAATGATTGGTAAAATGTTACTGGTCAGATGAGTCATGATTTCTGTTGACAAAAGCAGATAGTAGGGTTCAAGTATAAATAATAAACAACAATGGGACTAAATTGTCAATATGCACTGTGGAGCCTGGTGATGGCTCCATAAAGGTTGTGGTCTATTTATAAGACATGGGTTGAGTCCTCTGGTCAAACTTGAACTCATCATTTGCTAAAGCAGTTTCATTATGTTCAGTTACTTGGATACCATGAACAGCCATTCAAGTGAATTCCCCTATGTAAATTCAAACAATGTAATTTTCCAGACTGACAATGTGCTATGTCTCTAAGTTAAAACCAATCACAATCATTAGTTTTGAAGAACATCTGACAATTCAAGCAAATGATTTGGGCTATCTAGATCAGACACGTCGCATTTTTTGCACAAAAATCCTGTATCAGCAACACTTTAACAATTAACAGTGCCAAAGGCAGCATGGGGATATTTCTTCTCGAACTTTCAATGACTTTAGTTAATGCCACATCAAATTATAAGGTAAAGGAGGGTCCCCACACAATATTTGATATCATCCAAGATCAAAGCATATGTAAAAAATATGAAAATATTTTTACCTATGGAACATGTCCAACATCATAATTCTTCATATAATGTGATATCACATCATCATGAACCTTTACTAGTACTACCAAAAGCTTCAATAGCATAAACTCCCCCCTTCCTAAAAAAAATTCATTATTTATATAAATTAATATATATACATTTGTCTCCCAAAATCATACATACATACATATATATTATTAAAAAATTAGAATGAAGTAAATCAATAAAGAAAATCAGTTACAA
>BMAW01110146.1:135206-268224 GCA_019974015.1 Nephila pilipes | reverse complement strand
ATTCAATAATATAAAAGGTACAACAAAACTTACATAAGCAATTTTTCGTTATGTAATTATATGTCTATGCTCTTCTAAAACGTAAAAGCCCTTTTGAAACAATATTTTTCCAACAAGTTTGACTTACCAACACAATTACGAATGACTTTGGAATTTTTTAGTTTCGCAATTATTTTAAACAGAAACAACTTTTAGAGCAGAAAATGCTTTGACGTGATGGGAATTTCCAAACACAAATTGAATGTGGACTCCTTTCTTATTTTCATAAATCTCTAAATCATGTTTTCACGAGAAAAAAATCATTCAAGTGCAGAACATCTGTTAGTACGTCAACTTTATTACAATGAAGGTTATCAAAAATGAGTTGATGTATTAGGAAGCAAAATAATACTCCAGGAAAAAGGAAACCGACATTCAATGTTTTTCTTTTTTACATTCATTGTATATCTAAAAAAAGGGGGGTGTCATTAAGTGCTAAAGAAATTTGCGGAACATTCATGAGATGAAAGGTATTTAATTCATTAGTTTCCTATGTTCCTTTTATTAGACTGAACATGTTTCGTTTCTTGTCTGTTCTGGTAATGTTAACACTAGATATTCTTATAACGAGTTAACTCGCATTCTAATGACCTGAAAAATTATATCGAGAAAGTGACGTCCGAATGCGACTAAAATAGAAAATAATCTGAATTATTAATATGTTTTTGTGTAATACATCTAACATTTTCAATCGCAATACACTTAACATCTAAGTTGTTATATTCAAATACTTAAACACATATATATACATATATATGTGTGAGTGTTACCTTTTTGTGATTAATTATTGGTTTAATTAATACTCTTTTTAGTTAAGGTTTTTCATTGATGTAACAATGTTTTTGATAATTAAGTGTACTTTGGTATTTTGAATTATTTCATTATAACATTGTTGATTATGTAAGTAAATTTTTATTTGATTTGCATAAATATTAATTTGATTTTTGGTTATTTCTGTAACTTTTTAGTTTTTCTCTTGCTTGTACTGCTATTGTTTTAGATATTCTTAGAGCATTTTATGTTTGTGAAATGAAATGTGCTATTTGTGTCTTGTTTACACGCGTATATATATATATATATATAACACATCGATCAATAACTCCCGAGTCTAACATTGAAACAGACTTTTTGCAAATTTTTTTTTTTCATCAACATACACCTTTGTTAATCACCTTTTTAGGTGATACAACTCCAACCTTTTCCAAATTTTTTTTTCCCTAAAAATTTTTTTCCGCAAGAAATCTTTTGTTGCGAGTAAATAGTGATAAACAGCTTTCTGAATCATCGACTCGTTCATTGTTTTTATCTCATCGAAAACAATCGCCGGCACCCACTTAAAAACCTTTTTCCCGGTCCGATCTGACTTGGGGTAAAATTTTGACACATTTGTTCAAACAAGGTTAGTTGGCATTTAGAAAAGACCTATACTGGATTTTACTACAGAGCGTCTACACAGTTAGTCTCGGGAGTTGATTTGATAGTTAGTATATATTATATATATATATATATATATATATATATATATATATATATATATATATATACATATATATATATATATACACAGTGACTGCCATAATTGAACATTCCTCGCTTTGTTTTTGGAAGGTCTAAAAATCATTATTAAATACCCACTAAAGTAATATTTGTACCAATAAAAAAATGCCCACACAGTACAAAATATGACACAAACGAAGAATCGATAGTATTTTAATTAACTAAACTTTTACGTCAAAACTTCAAATTTCAAGGTCACAAAATTATATACACACTGTATAAAAATTACGATTTTGCTACAATTATTATTACTTTTTTGATTCAGTATGATAGTTTTGTTTCTTTAAAGTAATTACTAATACTTAATTTCCAGAGGAGAAAATATTTAAAAATGAAAATGAGCTCTAGAACTGAAACTCTCAAAATGAAATTTTGAAAAGTGTAATCGTGATGCCTGAGGTAGGTAAATTTCTGCGTCATATTGCAAAGGAATTTTAACGCACTCACGGATGAGTTCAAAAAATTATATAACTATAAGTACAATTTGGGAAAATTGAAATAAACTTGGATGACGGAGAATAGGTTTGGTTTTATTAACGTCGCACTAGAAGTACCACGAAGACTATTGGTGACCGACCTCGTAATTTTGAACCTTGGTCATGTGACGACTCGTCACCTAGGCTGGCATCTCCCTCTACTAACTTCCACACCACGCCAACGAGAGGACTTTGGACCCCAACAGATTTAACGTGCATCAGCCCCGGTTACAAGGTGGGTCTTTGTGGCATCAAGGCTGGATGACGGAGAAAATGAATTCATTTCGATGATCAATAGAATCATCTTTCGGGATGCATGAAAAACTACGAAGGCAAGGGTGTCCAAGGGTATCGAGTGAATGAATGAAAGTGAAGGTTATTGGCTCAAGAGCTAGATGGGGCTAAGCTTCGCCAAACAAAGTGTAACTGTGGTCTAGTCGTTTGAAAAATAGGTTAATATTTATTGACAAGGAGGGTCAAAAATAGAGAAAGATCGCTAGGGTAACCCGGGGGTGTGTCACCCTTGTTTATCAAAGACAGTAAACCCCATAGGAAAGAAAAAAGATCACTAGGGTGCTTCGGGGTCATGTGCCGTATTTACCAACAGAAGGCAAGTCCCTGATATAATCCCCAGGCCAGGGTGCCCTCTATACCCCCAGACATTGTGTACCCATTTTAGTCGTCTCTTACGACATACACGAGCTACAGCGGGTCTATTCTGCTTTTTTTCCGATGGGCCGCACAAAATACATTTAAGACATTAGTAATAGCTCACAAAAAAAAAGAAAATAAATAATGTAAAATATATAGTTAATATATTAAAGTAATTTAAACCTAATAATTTATGATTTTTATACTATTAAGTCTCTAACATGGTGTGAGTGAAAATTATTGGCGCGAAAACCAGATGTGGCTATGCTGCACCAAACACGGTGAAAGTAAAAAAAAAGACAAAAATTGGTCGAAAAGGAAGGTCGAAAATAGAGAAAGGTCGCTAGGGTAATCAGGGGGTGCGTCACTCGTGTTTACTAAATACAGTAAACCCCATGGGGAAAAAATAGATCACTTAGGTGCCTCGGGGTCAGGATGCCCGTACTCATCCAACGAAGCTGTAACATGGAATTAAATTGACATTATTAATGCATCTTGTGCGACATTTTACATATAAGATTTCGTAGTAAATTTGATAAGAATAAAGATAAAAATCATATATATGTAATATCTGACATTGGCATTTTAGAAATTAAAATGCATGTATATTTGGTTCGATTAAAGTTTTTGCTATTTTCAAAGAGGTAATTTGTAACAAGGACTCTTGAAATAATTTTATGGAGATAATTTTCTTGCAGTGTGAGTGTTAAGATTTCTTTCGCTCGGCACTCAATTCTTGAGCCGCATTTTTCGCTGAGGGTGGAACATCCCTGTCCTAAAATGAACAATACACTTGTGTTTCGGAGAAACAATTCAGACTATTCCGAGAAGCAAATTTTAATGGTCAAGTAGCTCGAAGAAAAATCCTGCAGTTCCAAAGAAAATAGAGAAAAAAAGGATTGCATTTGATAAAAAAAAAAATCGTTTTTCAAAGTCTCAATATTTCCAGAATAAAGTAATATTCAGAGAAGAAAGTTAATTCATTCTTCCCCCTAATACTGTCAAGCACAGAAGTGGTTTGATTCTTGTAAGGGTATTCAATGTTTGCAAAAGATGCGGGAAAATCAGTTTTTATAGATGGAATCATGGATAAAATAAAATACCTGGATGTATTGAAGAATAATCTAAAACTAATTTCCTTAAATTATTCTTCAGAAATTAGATTAGAGGTTCGCATTTACCGAAAGTTGCGTTTTGATGCTATATCACAAGATAAAATTTCGACTCATTCATTATTCCCGAGTTTATTGTTACTGGCATTACTTACTTGGGCACGCAACAAATTTGGCTATTTCCGAAGCTGGACACTTCCTTTCCCAGCAGGAAGAATTTATTATAGACTGTATATCGTACGTGGTTTCTCTGGTGATCACATCGAACATTAATAAAATTTAAAATACTTTTAATTTCTCCAAAAAGTTTGTAGCTTTAATTTTTTTTTTTTTCAAATTGGGATATTCCTTCGAAGACGTCCTGTAATCCTATGCCACATAGTTCAGTCTTGAATAAATACATTTTTTTTTTATGTAAATGTGCATCCAAACTAATGAAAATTGAGAGATTTTTGTCTGAAAATATTTCCCAGGTTTGGATCAAGTTATTTGATTGGGGAGGGTACCTTAATATATATGAACAGTAATCAAGTAAAATTTGTTCTAAAAGGTCCACATATTTAAATTTTATTAGTGTACTTGAAATCTTAGTATTTATTGGCAAAGTCACTAAAAAAAGTATTTAAAGCATGTGATATACGACCTAAATGTTGTGGCGCTGTATTAGTTCCAATTAATGAGTGAGTGAATGAAAAGGTTATTAGCACAAGAGCCAGATGTAGCTATGCTGCGCCAAACAAGATTTAACTGTGGTCTCACCGTGAAAAAATTGGAAAGAAAGACAAAAATTGGTTCACAAGGAGAGTCAAAAATAGAGAGGGATCGTTAGGGTAACCCGGGGGTGCGTCACCCGTGTTTATCAAAGACAAACCCCATGGAGAAGAAAATGATCACAAGTTCCATCAAAATAAACATAATTTCCAAGGTCACCCATATCTTTAACAAATCACCTTTATAAAGACGAGTAAAGTAAGAGACAAAATATATCAACCATTGCATTGCATAACATTTAAACCTCTTTTTCCTAAGATACAACAAGCAATTGTCATGGACGAGTAATCAAACAAAACACCAATCAAATAAAAACAGAATTTCAATTAAATCTAAGTTTAATTTTTTTTTACTCCTTGACCTATCATCACTGCTCTACATATTAGTTTTTAATTACGTTGCACCAGAAGCAACATGAAGGCTCGTATTTTTGAACCTCTGTCAAGTGACGAGGACAGCACTCGAGCTGGCATCCCCCTCTTCTAATTTCCACACCACGCCAACCGGAGGACTTTGGGAGATTTAACATGCATCAGCCCCGGCTTTGATCCTAGAGGCCAAGGATCAAACCATGACCACTAGACTACAGCGGCCACTCACTGCTCCACATACCCTAACAATATTAGTGTAAGATATTTGTATACTACTTAGTGGCAACAGTAGTAGCACGCGAAGAATATTGGATTATTCAGCAACTGATACTCTCGAGCGAGAGACGCCATGTTTTCCATTTTAATAGTTAAAGTGTGTCTGTAAATAAAATTTCTTTAGTTTTGGCATAACGACGTAATCAACTTCTAAGTCTACATGTGTATTAACTCTATAATAGACACATTTTTTTTACCAGTTATGCAAAAATGGTGTACATTGGAAATTACACACATTTAAATAAATTTTACAAAAAACATTTATGTCTTTTTAATAGATACCTTGAGGCTGTTTGGAAGCATTTAATTTAAAATGCGAATGGGAGAAAGTGAGTGATACTAACTTTATGGCGCAAGAGTCAATTACAGCTATGCTGCGCCAAACACCTGTTGAAGATTCCACAAGCTAATTCAGAACTTTTCCATTTCACCGGCATAGGCGATAAAGTCGCCATTAGGAATATACATATTCTGCGTTGTCACCAATAAAGTCTGTTTGGCAAGATTTGCGTCGGCGAAATGGAAAAGTACTGTTAATTCAATCTTAAAACCAGATTAAGAAGGAATAAAAAAAGATAAACATGAAAAGGGTAAAATCTTAAATATGATGCAAGAACCCAATTATTTTTAAAAATGCAAATAGGTTATGGTGGAAAATCTGGATGGGAAGTGGACTAATACAGTTAATGTCTGAAGTTCAAGATCACTGAAAGCAAACACAATCCAGTCATCTGATCCATGTTTTGGAAAATATTTTTCTTAAGTTGCCTTCAGTGTATTCAGATGTTGTATGTAATTTGTTTCTTAAGATCAGCAAAAATCCATTTCAGGGAGAAAATCATGCAGTGTTTCAAAAATTTCTGGTTTTTTCAACACATAACTTCCTGAACTTTTGTAATTATACCACTTAATTGAAAACTTGGAATATAGTTAGCACACCATTCCGAAGGGACATATTTGGCTGGTTTAATCTTGAAAGGTATCGGACTAGTATGCATAGTTTTGGCTTCAAATCCAACAGTCAGTTGCCTTTTGATACAGATTTTTGTGACAGCCAAGAGTTCTCTCAAGCCAACTTTCTCTCATGTTCAATCTATCAATGTCCCCCATTACACCTTTCTTCCGCATATCACAAGTTCAGAAACTTAATTCAATGATAGAGTTAATACATAAGATTGTGAGTAAATAAATGATTTCATTAACAAAAATTATAATAATCATACTCAAATGCATTTATATATATATATTTTTAAATACCTGGAAACAATTTGCCTGATTTTTCATGTAATGAAATGGAAAAATGAGTTTTGAGAATTGAACAGCATAAAATATTTTAAAGTCACAAATCAAGACATTGTTACATATTACTATAATTCAAAGAACATATTATACAAGAGAATCATGTCCAAGACTGTTGAGATAGTATTACATTTTAGTGTATTTACATTGCATCAAAGCAACACAAGACTGACAATATTCCAGAATTATTGTTTTGAAATATTTGAGTATTGTATCTAAAGATTTTTAATTTTTATCAGTAGTTTATACTTAATAATTTACAAAGTATTTGATTATTAAAATAATTTACTGTTATTAATTGTTCATAGTTTCTCATTTATTCATATATATGTATGTGTGAGGATCATTTGTACTTCAAATTAATTTTATTTTAATTGAATTCAAATTTCTTAAATGTGATGTATGCTTCAAGATTTTCAACTAGAGTAGATATTAATAAAAAAAAATTTAATGCAATTTTTTACTGCACAAAATTGGTATAATTTCAAATGAAAGGAAGAATCAAATAATGGTAAAATGCTCCCATTATATATCGCTAAACAATTAAAAATTAATAAAGGTTACAAACTGTTACATTTTGGATTGAAAATATGCACACTGAGTGATAAGAAATAAATAATACAAAGTATTTTGTAAAGTTCTGCAAAAATATTAAACACAATTTTACCACATTTTTTTTTCACTGTTCATGAAAATTGTACTTATAGATCATAAAAAATATATTTGAATCTAATTTAATTTCTTAAATTCAAGTTTACATTCTTAAAATTATGTAGTATTAATTTTTAAATAGTATTTTATTTCTACACCAAAACCATACAGCATCAAATTGCCTAAATAATACTGAATTTAAAAGTAAAATGGAAAGTTATACAAACATTCACACTCATTAGGATTGATCATTAAATCACAGCAAATTTTCATTATTTCACACACACACATAAAAAACACCTATTATTAATATATTCTTACAAATTGTGAATGTTATAAAATGTATCGATTTTTCAGCTCTTCAATTCTTTAAGTCGACATAACTTAGCAAATCAAATGAAGCACTTAAGACTTTTAGTACAATGTCATCTTGCTATGATCAGAATAAAAATGAACTCCCAATTTTATAATAAAGAAGTTTGTAAACCTGAGAATAAAAGATTTATATAATGAAACTTACTACACCTATTTAAAATGGTTGAAATCATTAAATTTTTTTCATGATCAAATCAGTTTCTTTTGATTGAAAAAAATATTTATATGCTTTTAATTTTACCATTTTTCATGAATTATAGCCAGATCAAATAAAATAATTTTTAAAAAAATGCAGAACCATCTAGAAATGCAAATAATTAAAAATAAAACTTGAGAGACTGATCTAAATATAATTAGAGCAAGTGTTTAAAAAATATATAAATACACACATAATTTTTTATGTTAAAGATGATAATTCTTTTACATATAACAAATGTTGTCAAATTCAAAGTGAACTACTCAGACAAACTACAAAAAATAAGTACTCAAATAATTAACCAATTAATTCTTTAATATGGCAAAGATAGTTTTTTTTTTTACAATTTCATTAAAGAAATATTTGATACAAATATTTGCATCATTTACAGTTTAGAACATCATTTACAGTTGAATTTTTACACTTTGCAGTACTTAGAAAAATAGCCTTTTTTAAGTTCAATTTTAGCAATTTAGGAAATAAGAAACTTCTCATGTTTAATTATCTCTTTCTTAAGATATTTTCTTTAAAGATACAACACAACATAAAAGTGAACGCATTAAAAAAGTTTATTTTCAACATAACTATAAAACAACTAAATGCTTTTTTAAAAAATCTGACTAGAATTTACTAATTATTACTCCATATTGCATTTTGATGCATTGAAATCTAAACATTAATTACGAATATTCTACCATAATAAATATTCCATATAAAGATATTAAATTTGGATAATTAAACATAATAAAATATGATTCCTTAATGAGTAGGATTTTTTAAGAGAAAATTCACGAAATATTTAATTCTCCAGACAGATTATGAAGGTAAAATTATGTATTGGCCAAGGAAATTTTTAAGGAGTAATTTTAAAAGTAGCAAATTTGCCGGAGTAAATATTATTCATGAACTCTGTTGAATGTGTTGAAAAAACAGAAATTTTAGTCATGAATAAAACTATAATTTGAGAAAATGTTTTTAAATTCTTAAGTTGTTGTTTTTTTGTTGTTGTCAAGAATTTTGTCTCTAAAAATTTCTCATTACCATGATTTAATTTTAATAGAAATCTGTGTTATTTTGTACATTTCATTGTAAAGAAGATAGTGCAACAAAATTGCATCATTTTTTTAAAAGAAAATTTATGAGAAATCAAATTTTACAAATAAAGCTAATTCAAGAACTGCTATGTGTTGGTTCAGAGGTTTTAAATGACTCAAACTTATATAAAATATTAAACATTTTTGTACAAATATATATGGATTTATACAGTCATTAGTGGACCAGCGAAAAGATTGATGAGTTGATCAGCAAGTCACATGAAAAATTTTTACAGTTTAAGAAAGACAAATCAATACTAATCCATTCAACAAAAACAATGTTATCTAAAAATATCGCAAAATGCAAATTCAACTAAACAAACACAGCATCAATGACAAGTCTAAAAAAAGTATGAAAGGAAAGCACATCAGAATTATATATATATAAAAAAAATTAAAAATATATCAACAGTCAATAATTTTTATAACACTTTTGAGCAAGTGATTTAAAATGCAAATCATGCATAAAACAGGTACCTTTTTTTCCAATTCATTATTAATTCCGTATTTGGCCATTCAAACATAAGTCAAGAAGGGGAGGAGAAAAAAGCATTTAAAACAATTCAAAATTCATTGGAATAATTGGCTCAAAGAACTGGCACTTTGTAATAAAATTATTATACACAAATACAAGAACTTTTCACAGAGTATTCAGTTCACTAGCCGATTAATAAGAATTTTTCTTTTTGTTATCATTAATAATCTTCTCCTCTGCTAATGATTTCTTTACAGGTAGGACGTAGAAGGATTGTGTGCTCAAACTGAGCAGTATAGGAGCCTTTAATATCGCTTAGAGGTGGGTAAGGATCAACGATTCCTTTATCACATAAATCCTTAAGAGCCATCAGGTACTTGGTTTGGCCCAAACGATCAAGCCAACGGCGGCAGAATGCCAGTGTTCCAAAGTTTTGATTGATGACATTCAGCAACTGCTTGGATCGGGATAATCTAAAATAATAGCAATTATGAAAAAATATTAGTCTTTTTTTCCCCAAATAAATCTCTGAATTAATTATCAATGTATACAAATATTTAATAAATAATTACATAATAAATTAATATCTGTTCTTAAGAAGTTTCTTTCGGTATCATTTTTTTTTCTCCTAAATGCTTAAAACATGTGTATATTTATAAACAGAGATTAATCTAAATGATATATTGCTCTAGAATATAAAATATTTGGATTGATGAATAGAATGCCCTTAAGCCTTTCCACAATGTTAGGCACAAACACACACATATCACGGGGAGTGACAGTCTCTTCCACGAACTTCTCTCCAGAACAGGGTTTTTCCCCCTCTAATCCTAATAAATCCACGTCATTACAGGAAACTTGAAAATTAAATAATAAAAATAAATTCTATGCAAAGTTTGAAAAAAAAACAGATTTAGCCACCCAAGGTGCTTATTTTTAAATAATTATTAGATTACTCAATTAAAAATAAGAATTAACTAAGAGAATAAACTAAGAGATAGAGAAACTAACAATAGTAAACTTTTCTGATATTGAAATTAAAGTAAATGATAAATTACTAAACTGAATATATTTAAGTCAAATTAATTAAAATTGAAAGAATAAAAAATTGAAAAGTTATCTGGTATGCCAAAAGCGATCCATCTAAAACAATAACTTTTTGGGTGGCTAAAAAAAATGGCTGCCTCACAGCTGTCTTCAAGTTCAGAATAATGTTATTTATTTTCAGTCGATTCCAGTTTGCACGATTTAAGGTAATACATAAATTCATAGGTAAATAAAATACATAATTTTTATATTTGCTCCACATCAATCCTATAAAAAAATTGGGAGAAATTTATTATTTAAATTCTCTTCTCTGATGATGATAGTAAAGTTTTATTGGTGCAAGAGCCAAATGTGGCCATACTGCACCAAACAAGTTAAATCTGTGATCTAGACATTAAAATATTGAAAAAAGATTGATAGACAAAAAGGTAATGAGAGAAAGTAGTCTATTGGCGCATGAGCCAAATATGGTATGCTGCGCCAAACAAGAATTAACTGTGGTCTAGACGAGAAGAAATTAAGGAAAAGACAAATTGGTTGACAAGATGGGGGGTCGAAAATAGAGAAAGATCGCTAAGGTATCCCGGGGCACGTCACCCGTGTTTACCAAAGACAGTAAACCCCATGGGAAAGAAAAAGATCACTAGGCTGCCTCGGGGTCATGATGCCCATACTTGCCTAAAGAAGGCAAGTCCCTGAGGTCCCCTGATATAATCCCCAGGGGCAGGGTGCCTGGCTATACCCCCAGACACTGGGTACCCATTTTAGTCGCCTCTTACGACATTCATGAGCTGCAGTGGGACTATTCTGTCATTCCCGATCCACCACGAGGATCTTCTCTTCTCTGAACTCATATTTTTGAAAATTGAGTTCATTAGTGGTGAAAGCAGGTATCAAACATATATTGCATATATTTTATTTCAATCCAATGAAAAATTCAGAAGAAATTTATTAATTACAAATTTTTGAAAATCAAGTTTGTTACTGGTAAAAGCTGACATCAAAAATATAAGCAAAAACAAGATAAATTTTTGAAAAGTAGTCAGGTACGACATTTTTGGGTTAACTAAAACAATAGCCCCTTGGGTGGCTAATAACATAAAATTAGCTATTAAATTCTTCCTGAACTCTGATACAAATTTGCGTCATGCTGCGGTGAACGAGAAAATGCCCTATCATTTTGGTGTATCAGTTGATGCAAAAAGATTAAATGCACTTTTCTAGAGCCACACTAAATTACTTCAGTAACTTTAACAGGCAATTATATATACTCAAACTTATGCACTACATGTAGTTATCAAAAAAAAAAAAAAAAAACATGACCTATTAAATTCTTTTGCAATTTACATGGCAGAGAGAATAAAATCCATAACAATGTTAACGAAAGAGAATACAATATTTTAATAAATGTAACACACGGATCAATAAGCCCCGAGACTGTGCGGTCGTTTTTTTGCGATTTCCTCCTTCAAACGCACCAGCAAGTCAATATAATAATCACTGTTGATCGATTTACCTTTTTCAAGGTAGTCAATGAAAATCACGCCATGCGTATCCCAAAAAACTGTCGCCATGACTTTGCCAGCTGACTGCTGCGTTTTCGGACGGCTTTCGCCAGCTGTGCGCCACTCAGATGACTGCCGCTTCGACTCTGGAGTGTAGTGATGTATCCATGTTTCGTCCATGGTCACGTAACGACGCAAGAAATCTTTTTTGTTGCGAGTAAATAGCGATAAACAGCTTTCTGAATCATCGACTCGTTGCTGTTTTTGTTCCATCGAAAGCAATCGCGGCACCCACTTGGAAAAAACCTTTTTCACTTCACTTCAAAAAACCTTTTTCAGTAAATACACTTCCATATGATATCTGTGTCATCTCAGCAATCTCACGGAGCTTCACTTTACGATCTTTCATTATAATTTTTGTCACTTCACTCACATTTTCCGGTGTAACGGCTTCCACAGGTCTACCTGAGCGTTCCGCATCATTTGTGTCGGTACGACCACGTTTAAACTCGGCAAACCATCGACAAATCAATGCTTTTGATGGACAAGAGCCCGGGTAACATTTTTCAATCCATTGTTTCGCTTGCACGGTGTTTTTACCCATTAAAAAACAATGTTTTATCAGAACACGAAACTCGGTTTTTTCCATTTTTTAAACAAACTACAAAACGACTTTACTCCAACCTCGATAACTCAGTTGTTTCTGGTCCGATCGACTTAAAATTTTGACACGTTTCAAGCAAAGGTTAGTACTCTAGAAAGACCTGGTTACTGGTTTACTACGAGCGCCATCTCTGGGTTAGTCTTGGAACTTATTGATCCATATGTTAACATTCAATAAGTTAAACTATTGTGAAATCTTGATTTCTCACCTACAGAATTCAAAATTTCATTCAAATCCAATTATCATGACTATTAAATACATGTATGCAAGTTATCAGGACAAATGTTAAGATAAATTGATGCAAAACATGTGACTAGCTGGGTCCTTACAAACTGTCCATGGGAGAAAATGTTGTGTGAACTCCTTCACCAATCAATACACTTTTTTAATAATAAAAGAATAAACTTCTAAACAGAAGTTTGTTCAAAATAATGATGTTATTGATATCAGAACTATGTTTTACTCTTCTACCAAGAAAGATCGGTTTCAGGCAACTGAACTTTTGAATTCTAAACATTGCCAAAAAGCAATACAATGTCAACAACAAATATAATTAGATACAAAAAATAATTGAGATAATTTTCAACAGTGATGCAATGTCACTCGGAATATTACTTCTAATTGGGTTTTAAGAATTAATTAGTTAGTGGAAGCCTGTAATATTTACATCTCCATTATAGGAAAATAAGCAATTTAAGGGTAGAAAATCAAATAGTTAAAGGTTAAATAAGGTACTTCATCCAATTACTTACCCTTTTCACAATAAAAGTAAAACAAGAAAATCATAGGTATAACTTGCATTCTACCAATCTATCAAACATATGTTTACATAATATGACAATTAAAAAAAACTAAATACATATTAAATATGTAAGAGTGTGACATAAAGTACTCTTACTGATAAATTAAGCAAATAAGTAAGCTATAAAACTTCATCATTTTAAATAGTAAAATAAATCATAACCAATTTTTTTTCTAATTAAATATTTTCTTAAACAAGTGAAAATGATACAGATTCATCCTCACAATCAGTATACACTGAAGTGTCCAAACAGACTTTGAATGTGGAATGCTTGTTGGAACTAGAGAAATGGGGTATTCAGTTTTGAAAATTGTTGGGGAATTCAACATTCCTCGACCAACAAAGTCGAATGTGCACCAATAAAATAATCTTAGGTATTACCTTCCACTATAGACAAGAACCACTGTGTCACGGTTTGACATCGAATCAGATAATATTCTTATTCAGAAACTCTCATTAAAGACTCTGCTTTGGATTTCTTGGATGAAAGGGCATTTATTTATGGCGTAAATAAAAACTCAAAGCCATTCTCAGAAGTAAACACAACCTTTTCTTTTAATGAATTCCAAAAAACTACATATACCTATTTTAACACCGTTGCCATTCGGAACAAAACAAAAGCTGAAACATAGACAATATTAATAGATATAGAGAATCAACGCGACATCCTCCCACCTAAGTTAACATTTTACATTAAAACTTTAACTTACACATAGTTGCAAGAAAGAAATATGAAATTAACAAAATAAAAATTGTTCACAAGTCCAGTCTTTTAGGTATTTTGACCGTACGACCGGTTCTAGTCTTTTGAAACTGTGGCTCAAAGCTTACATCACACACATCGTTAGAGCCAGACTCTTTACATGTTCCCAACTTCTTAGTTGAAAAGTTCTCAACAATAAGATCATCATTAGAGACTTCTAGTGGATACAGTCTCTGAGTCGGTCTTAGTAATTCTCCATTTGCCGTTTTAAGTCTCACAAGTCTTGTTACTCCATCTTGACCTGGAATAATCTCTATTATTTTTCCCAGTGGCCAATTCAGTCGCTTGGTGTTGTCACTTCCTATCAATACAATATCACCCATATTAACTTTCACTGATCTTGTCTTATCCGATTTTTGAATAAGTGCTCCTAGATATTCGGATCTAAATCTTTTTCGCAGATCCTTTTGTAAGTTTTCTCTGTATTTGACTCGTTTATTCAGACTTCTGTGTCCAATTTCATCAAGATCAGGAACACCACTTGTTTGAATGTCTTGAAGAAATAAAGATGGACTTAAAGGCATCAAAGTAACATCATTTTCAGTAACATAGGTCAATGGACGGGAGTTGATCACTGCTTCACAGTCGCAGAGAATGGTGATCATTTCTTCGGAAGTTAAAGAAGCTCTTCCTAGTACTCGTCTCAGTAAACTCTTGAGAATACCTATTAATCTCTCCCACCAACCTCCCCACCATGAGGCAGTTGGTGGATTGAACTTCCATTGAATTGGTGATATAGATGTATCATCAATGATCTGCTTCCAATTTAGATCTCGTAGCGCATTTGAAGCTCCTACAAAGTTTGTTCCGTTGTCACAGTAAATTATTTTACTTCTTCCTCTGCGGGATATAAATCTTCTAAGGGCTAGTAAAAAACTCTCAGTAGACATGGACTCAACCAATTCTAGATGCACTGCCCTGTATACGGCGCAGGTGAATAAGCAAATCCAGGATTTGGTGTTACCTTTTAAGATCACTGGACCAGCAAAATCAATGCCACAAATTTCAAACACAGCCGCTTCTCGGAGTCTGTCGTTTGGAGGGGTTGCTGTGCAAACTTGCACGCTTTTTGCAGAAAATCTTCTACATACGGTGCACTTATTAATCAGAGATCTCACCGTTTTTCGAGCATTAAGAACCCAAAATCTCTCTCGAAGAATATTTATTAAAATTTGGGTACCAGCGTGTGCATTTTTCTCGTGATAATATCGTATTAATCTCTTGACCACCTCATGATCGGACGGAAGAATAGCTGGAGTTTTAAACTCTTCTGAATCCTGTCGAAAGGTAAGTTTCGTTTTCAGTCTGAGGATTCCTCTCTGATCCTTAAATACTCCTAAAGTTTTTAATTTATTATCTCTCTCGTCTACAAAGCAATCCTCTTGAACCATTTTGATTAATAATTTCTCGGCTTCAAAAATTTCATCAAAATCAAGGTCTCCATGTCTTTTCTTAATTTTTTCAGCTCGACAATTAAAGGTAAACCTTAGAATCCATCCAATTAGATGAACTATTTTCTGGTATTTCGAAAAATATTTGTAATACCAGTCTTCCTTAGGAACAAAACTTGTAGAAATCAAACTTCTTGTCACAGATGAAACTATGGTCTTTTTCTTTTCTCGAACAATCTCGTTTTCATTTAAGCTTAGATTTCCTCTTGGCCAATCCTCTTTAGGCAAGTAAAGCCAACTTGGTCCTAGCCACCAGTTAGATTTCAATAAAGTTTGAGCTGAACAACCTCTACTCGGGAGATCAGCAGGATTCATGGAACCAGGGATATGTCTCCAAGAACTTTTATTTGTTAACGCTCTAATTTCCTTCACTCTATTCTGTACAAAAACATTCCAGGCTTCTTCTCTCATAATCCATGTCAAGACAGTCGAAGAATCAGTCCAGAAGTAAACTTCTTCACTCTGTATCTCTGACAAAATAGAAGTTGAAAGTCTTGCTGAGATAGTAGCTGCAAGTAACTCAAGTCTAGAGATAGTAATCCCTTCCTTTCCTGTTGGTGCAACTCTACTCCTGGCTTGTATAAGTTGTACTTTAACTGAATCACAAGTCTGTATTCGGATGAAAGCAGCGACAGCATAAGCATGCTTACTAGCATCACAGAAAATATGTACTGAAATATCTCCACTTGCAATCTCTGAACCAAAATATCTTGGAAAACGGATTTTCTCTAAACAGTTAATATCTTTTAGCCATTTTAAAAATGTATTTTTTGTAGTTTTATCAACTTCTTCATCCCATGTTATTTTCTGCTTCCACGTTTCTTGGAGCAATAATTTAGGAATTAGGATGACAGGACAACATATACCAAGAGGATCGAACAATCTATGAGCTGTAGATAAGATTGATCGCTTAGTTACTTTTTCAAAGCATAATTCTTTTATACTTGCAGTATTAATTCGTAGAGTGTCAGATTTTTTATTCCATACCAGGCCGAGCACATTTGTATCGGCAGAAGTATCAGCATTGACATCACTGAACTCCCACCCTCTAAGCTCGAATTTTTTCTCGGCCATTACGTCAGTCGAAACGTTAATAAAACGATGTAGTTCTTTTTCATTTTTTACGCAACTAACACAATTGTCGACATAAAAACTATGCGTAAGTTTTTGAATGACATCTTTAGGATACGAAGATTTTCCAGTTCCTATTTCTTCCAAAACAGTTTGTAAATGAAGCTGAATTGTAGAATTTAGAAGAAAAGGGCTACTCGATACACCAAAAACGACACGGCAATGTCTGTACTCTTTCAGCTGACCATCATTACCAATCCACAAAAACCTCAAGTAATCTCTATCCGTGGGTGAAACACCTATTTGTAGAAAGGCTTTTCGGATGTCAGCAATAACACCGATCTTCTCTTTTCGAAATCGAGTTAAAATACTCGGAATCTGCTCTATTAGATTCGGCCCCTTCTCTAGACAATCATTTAGACTAGGAAATCCCTTTGCCTTGGCTGAAGCGTCAAAGACAGGCCGGATTTTTGTAGTACTATTCTCCTTGATAACTTCTCTATGAGGCAAATAATGTACTGAAGCCTGATCATTTTTGGCAACTTCCTCAATTACTCCCTCCTCAAGCCATTCCCTAAAAACATTTTCATAACCTTCATAATTAGACTCGGTTTTAAGACGTTTAACAGTCTTGTTCAGTCTTCCCTTTGCTAAATCAAAATAATCTGGGAGTGGTGGATGATCTTCCAACCAAGGCAAATCTACTTCAAAACGATCATCTACCAAATGAACTGTATTTAGAAAATGCAGTCGAGCAGCTTCTTGTAACTCGATCTGGCTTTTCTTCACAGATGGGTCAGTTATGCCAAGAGTATCCAAGGACCATAAATCTGTTATTGTCTCTGCTGTAGATAACATGGACTTAACTAATAAAGATGAACATTCACTTTTCGCAGTATCAGTTATTCGTCCCATTACAGACCACCCAAGTTTTGTTTCAATCGCTACGAGTCCACAAGACATTTCACGATAACCTCCTGTCATGAGCTTCCCAGCTACATCAGCTCCGATAAGGATTTCAATAGGATCTTCACTATTATCCACAATATTCACATTATTAGCAGCTAACTCTTTCACGCAAAACTCATTCACAGTAGGTGGCACAGTTTTACAAATAATTTGTTGACTAAGAACTTTAAAATTACAATTATAATTCTCATGTACACTCGATAAATACAAAGTATATACATCATGTTTACATACCCCAGTATGCTTGCCACCAAATAGGGAGTGCTGCAAATATTCACAGCTGTTAGGCTCATAGCTCATTTCTTCAGCTGTAGCTCGTAGTAAATATGACCGCTGTGAACCAGTATCGATAATAGCTCTTGCTGCACGTTTTTTCCCGTTGCCTCTAATTACAACTTTGAATGTCTGCAAGACTACGTTTGGATTGGTAGACAAGTTGGAAAGAGCTTGATCCATTTCAGAACTACTATCAGTTCTCTTATCAACTTCAGGCGATTCTTTGTCTTTAGACTCAGATATCGGATTCATTTTTCTACACAGAAGAATGTGGTGTTTTTTGCCACAACACAAACAACTAGCTCTGACATTACAATCTCTGACAGAATGTCCAGTTTTTAAGCATAAAAAACAATTATGAGATTGTTGAACAATTGCCTCTCTTTGCTTCAAAGGCATTTTTCTTACTTTAAAACAATCTCCCGAATAGTGTACATTAGAACAAAATATGCACTGTTTTGTCACTTGCGACGAAGTCAAAAGATCAGTTGCACTAGGTGCCTCATAAAACTTTACATTCCTAGTCTTATTTTCACTCATTTTTTTATCACCAGAAAATTTATTATATTTCACTTCCGCTTTCGGTTTAGAAGCGTTGAAACTTTTAGAAGCAAGAAGAATGCGTTCTTCTGATTCAACCTCATCTTGTAAAAATTCTAAAATAAATTCTAAATCACTTTTTTCTATTTTAGTTGAATTCTGGTCGGAATCATTCGTGTTCGTTTCACGAACTCTACGATGAGCTGATCTATAACGCTCCCAAGCAATCAAAGTTTCTTCGGGTAGCGATGACTCAACTAGAGGAAATAGCATAGCAGCATATTTCTCCCTAGTAACTCCTAATAGTTCAAGTGAACGTAGTTTACTCTCGAGTTGATCAAACAACTTTCTTAATGAATTTTTTGAACAGTTCTGTTTTTGAAGAACTAATGCTAGTAAATCTCTAACGTATACTTGAATTAATAATTCTTCTCTGCCAAAACGCAATTTTAATTGTTTTAAAGCTTTTTCATAGCTATTACCACCTGGAGGAAAACTCTTAATTAATTCTTCGGCAGGACTACCTCGTTCCATTGCTTGAGATAGATATGAAAATTTATCGTGAGAATCGATATTAATGTCCTCATCAATTTTTTGAAACTGTCCCCAAAAATATAACCAATTGCGTACATTACCGTCAAAAGTAGGTAATTTTATTTTTGGATAATTTAATAAGGTATTCGTAACAATATTAAAACTTTCATTTTTAGAGGATAACTGTTCAATCACAAATGATTCTAACTTTTGTTTTAAAGATCTCCAGCGATCAATGTAAGTTTCCGACTCATCTACTTCTCTCTCTATTTCAGTATCGGAAGTGTTCTCGGAATACAACAACTGTTTAAATTTTTCTTCACATGCCATCATTAATAAAGCTTTCTCCTCAATTAGCTTTAATTTATTGATTTTATCAACACAACTCAGTTGATTTTCTGCCTTGTCAAAGGAATTGCATGCTATAGTAAACAGTCTTCTCAGCTGCTTCCTATCTTTCAAAACAGTTTCCATAATGAAATAAATGCTGAAGTGTTTCGTACTTACTCTTAAAAAGCAACCGAGTCCTGTCGCGGACGCCAGATGTCACGGTTTGACATCGAATCAGATAATATTCTTATTCAGAAACTCTCATTAAAGACTCTGCTTTGGATTTCTTGGATGAAAGGGCATTTATTTATGGCGTAAATAAAAACTCAAAGCCATTCTCAGAAGTAAACACAACCTTTTCTTTTAATGAATTCCAAAAAACTACATATACCTATTTTAACACCGTTGCCATTCGGAACAAAACAAAAGCTGAAACATAGACAATATTAATAGATATAGAGAATCAAAGCGACACACTGTGTTAAATAACAAACAATCAATATGGGACATACGAAAGATGCAACTGTAGGGACAGAACAGAGAAATCTGGTGTTGATGAGATATGGTAGCAGTAAACTGATTCAAGTGCCTTTACTAATATGTCATCTGCTGCAATTCATCTTCAGGGCTCATGAACATAAGTTGGACTCTAAATGATTGGTAAAATGTTACTTGGTCAGATGAGTCATGATTTCTGTTGACAAAAGCAGATAGTAGGGTTCAAGTATAACACAAACAATGGGACTAAATTGTCAACAAGGCACTGTGGAGCCTGGTGATGGCTCCATAAAGGCTGTGGTCTGTTTATAAGACATGGGTTGAGTCCTCTGGTCAAACTGAACCTATCATTTACAAGCAATGGTTATGTTCAGTTACTTGGATACCATGAACAGCCATTCATGAATTTCATGTACCCAAACAATGTAATTTTCCAGACTGACAATGTGCCATGTCTCTAAGCCAAAACCAATCACAATCATTAGTTTGAAGAACATTCAAGACAATTCAAGCAAATGATTTGGCCATCTAGATCAGACAAAGTCGATTTTTGCACAAAATCCTGTATCAGCAACACTTTTAACAATTAAGAAAAGCTGTAAAGGCAGCATGGGGATATTTCTTCTCGGAACTTTCAATGACTTTAGTTAATGCCACATCAAATTATAAGGTAAAAGGAGGTCCCCACACAATATTTGATATCATATAACTAAGCATCAAAGTATATGTAAAAATATGAAAAAAATATTTTTACCTAAGTGGAACATGTCCAACATCATAATTCTTCATATAATGTGATACTTCCATATCATCATGAACATAACCTTTACCAGTACTACCAAAAGTTTCAATAGCATAAAACTCCCCTTCCTAAAAAAAATTCAATATTTATATAAATTAATATATATACATTTGTCTCAAAATCATACATACATACATATATATTAAAAAATTAGAATGAAGTAAATTTCAATAAAGAAAATCAGTTTATCAAGATTTATCATAAAAT
This sequence comes from Nephila pilipes, assembly GCA_019974015.1. Lineage (NCBI taxonomy): Eukaryota > Metazoa > Arthropoda > Arachnida > Araneae > Nephilidae > Nephila > Nephila pilipes. Next base: position 247,422 of record BMAW01110146.1, on the reverse strand, counting down.
TTCTATTTTCCAATATTATAATGAATCAATACAATTACTCCACGCAATTAACATCTCAAAAAATATAATTTCTTTTTTGCATTATGAAATAATTGATGAATTTACCAAATATAGTCAAACTTCTCTAAGCAAGACATCCTCTAGACTGCTTTTAAAAAATCATTACAAAAAGGGAGCAGGAAGAGCAAAACTTAAGATTGGTTTCAATATATACGAGGGCTATTCAGAAAGTAAAGAACGTTTTGGAATTAAAAAAAAACTAAGTACAAGAAAAAAAATTTATTATATACAACAGAAAGAGTGACCAAAATTCTACTTTTCTACATAAACACCAAACAAATTGAGGCACTTATCATAGCAAGTGGACAAGCTTTGAAATTCCTTCATCATAGAATCCTGCCGCCAATTTCAAACAACAAAGTCCATGAAACTTGTGGAAATTCTAAGCGAAAGCTCCGTCATTGTGAAACGGCGGTTTTCATGAATCTTTTCATCAACTTTAGCAACCAGTTCATCAGTCACAATGCTAGGGCGACCACTCTTCTCTTCATCGTGAAAGCTAGTTCGGCCATTTTTAAACTGAATGCACCATTTCCGGTTTGAACTTCCGTTCCTAACATTGTTTCCGTACACTTCCCACACTTGCCAATAAATTTCCATAGGTTTTAGGTTTTTTGCCAACAAAAACCATATCACACACCGCACCTCACAACTAGCGGGATTTTCAATTGCAGAGCACATTTTAAATTTGAATATCGAAAAAAACAGGCAGCGTGGAAATGTTCCCGTTGTGATGGCTGGACGCCGACTGAGATGACGAGCATGCAGACATCAAAATATACATGATCGGCGATCGCCTAGCGACGTCAGACGGAAACATTACTTACTTTCTGAATTGCCCTTGTATATATATATATTCATAACAATTATTACCACATACAGCTGGTTATGCATTTTACTACCTATTATTGAAACATAAGGACCAAAAATAAATGACTATTCCGAATTCACAAAGTTTAAAGATCTGGAATTCAAAATAAATTTTTATGTTTTGCCTTGTTTCATATAGTTAAAATTTGAATAATATGGATACAAAGTTTTTTATTGTTTTCAGAAAAACTGTTTGCAACGAAATTAACATTTAGTTTTCAAATTCATCTAAAAGTTGTTTCTAAGGGAGGAAGGGATATTTAAAATTTTTCTTTGGATACTATTTAACAAATAATTAAAAAAAAAAGTACAAAACTAATGTTTGATTTCTCTTTCCTTAAAGAAGATGTATAGCTAACATATACTTTATGCTTAAATTATTAAAAGGTTTTGTGAACAAATTTCTTTGCATGTGATGAGGTCACTATATCAGAAATTTTAAGCGATAATGCTAACTTTTTTTAATCTCCCAACAGATGTAAAGCTATTTTCATTTTTAAAAAAAATGAAGACAAACTTTCTTACATACGTATTTTTGTTTGGTGGTATATCAAAGAGAATTTGGTTCAATTTATAAATTAAGATTATAATACAACCTTCTAAAAAAACATGAATAGTACCTTAATATCAAAATGAGCTTATAAATTATCAGATCATCCTTTATGCCACGTGAAAACAAAACTGTTAAGAGGCAAAAGGTATCAAAAGTTAGTTTTTATGAATAGAGGCACAATAAATTTATTCCAAAAGCTACAAGCTATAGATAACTTTGTTGATTATCAGAGATATTGGTTGTAATAAATATATCAACTACACCTTCAAATATTCAGTGCACTGGTTGAAGGTAAATGCTATTAAACTTCTCTCAGCTCTTAATCTAGACATATTTTATTAGTGTTAAATATTAGAATAATTAAAAAGATGTATATACATCACTTCCCATATTTCACTTATAACACCAGCATTTTTATTTGTACATTAAAGAAATTTAACATACCTCCATTTTAGTGGCTTCTCCACCTTTCACAATAGGCACTGTTTTGCCAGCATGAATACGATACTGTCCTATCAAATGCCCATTTAAGTTGCGTATAGATTTCACTAAAAATTAATGAATTAGGACATTTTAATAAATTTTGAATTGAATTTCTGAAGAAATTATACTTCAAACACAAATCCAAAAAATTTTTTAGTTAAAATAAACAAGAAAGCTATGCAATTAAAACAAAAAATAAAATACTATAATAAATTATTGGAAGAATATTTAAATATATTTTGAAAAAGAATTACCAGGATATGTTTTTCCATTCAGTTCTACTTCATATGATTCCATAACTTCTTGAATTGCTTCACCAATATCACACAACCTAACATCTATACCAGCTTCCTAAAAATATTTTTATGAGAACAAAAAAAAAATTTCAACTAGCTAGAGAAAAACAAAACTTTAATGAAAAAGGGCTAATTAAACATTATTATACAAGGTAGCAACTTTTAACTGTATGAAATACCAGGGTTAAAATCAAAATTACATTTCTATTAAATATATTTACATCAAACTGTGTACATCTAAAAACTATATGTATTATTATCATTTATCCAATAAAAATATAACTAGATTATTTCAAATTTTTGTGTAAATGAACAGAATTATAATATATGTATATATATATGTAAGTGTGTGCGTGCTTTACTTGTTTTAATCACAAAACTGTATTCAAATAAATTATGAAAAGAAGTAAAATTCGTAAATATAATTTAAATTAGGACAATGATATATGAACAATTGTGATGAATTTTAAAAGTACGGAATATATGTTTTTAAATTCATACATATTTTTAAATCTAAATACTAAGCAATAATAATAATTAAATTACCCTTATTCCTGTATTAGTAGCTTCTCTCACAGCTTCTAAAAGTTTGTCATACTTTGGATTGTATGTCAATGTAAAGGCACAATCTATTATACGTCCTATAAAATTTTTACGAAAATATTATACAATGGAACTAAATAGTGAAAACAAAATTAACTGAAAATATATCTGTATGCCAGAGGCAAAATGATCAATGTCCATTTATTAAAATAATAATCAGTAAAGTTTTAAAAAGTAATAATGCTTAAAATAGAAATTATATAATTTAAAAATCTGTAGCATGAAGAATAAAATGTGCAAGGGATTAAAAAAATATCCATTAACAAGCAAGCTGTTAATATAGGAGCACCAAAAAACCCTTTAAATTTAAATCTTTAAAATTTCAAAAATGGACAGAGCTTTTTACCTCCAGGATACGGATATGTTAGAATAATAAGAACAATTAAAGTTCCTAAAATTTAAAGAGATATTAATAAAAAAAAAAAAAGGAATTCATAGTGTATAATTGGATAAATGCAATCAATGTTTTAAATTGGAAAAAGATAATAAATATTAAAATTATAGTATGAATTTTAGAAGAATACTAACAATGAATTTTGAAAAATAATTACTACTTAATAATGCTAATATAAGCCAGAAAAAATGACTTAATATTACCACTAAAAATATTTCATATTAAACATATTTTATTTTTTTGGTCATAAGAAACTCTCCATTAAAAAGTCATTAATTCATGATTAGTAGAAATAAATACAGGATATATCTTAAGATTCCAAAATAAGTTAGAACCAGCTGTTCTGCAAAACGACTCAAAAATGAATATTGATATTACATTCACAAATAGATTAAAAGCCACTTTTCAGTATTACTGCATTTATTGATAATCATTAATTGTATCCTTACCATTAACATGAGTACCAAAATCAATTTTGCAAACATCATCATAAGACAAAACTGTGGTATCACCAGCGTTTGGAGTATAATGGGCAGCACAATTGTTTATTGAGCATCCTGTTGGGAAAGCCAAACCAGCTTCTAAACCATTTTCTGCAATTAAAGCTCTAGCTGTTTTTTCCAGTTCTTCACTGTAATGATATAAATTGTTATGAAAAATCAATTAACGATGCAAAACTTCAAATTAATGCCTAGAAATATTTAACAATTACTAATTATATTTTACTTTTAATGTTTTCTTATCATAAAGAATATATATATATATATATATATATATATATATATATATATATATATATATATATATATATATATATATAAGAATTAAGTAACTTAATAGTAATAGTATTGAAAATTCTGAGTAGTTATTTAAATTTTAATTTAAAATTCCTTTTAAAAATAAATTTCTATCTTCCAATACTTTTTTTTTTGTAAAGTCTTGTTTTGCAAACACATTAGTTTAATTCAGTCAAATCATTTTTTTTTTTTTTTTTATGTTTAAAAATTTACTTACATAACTTTAAAATTTGAAAGGTCACAGTAAAGGATTTTTAAGTTTACAGAATTCAATTTTTGATCTTTTCAAACAAAGAAACATAATTTTTTTTAACAGTAAATAAATACTGCAAAAGTTACATACCATATTTCAATCATTGTCATACCAGGCTTAATAAATTTTTTCATGTACTGTCTAGTCTGAAATAAAAATGTTTTGTCAGATTTTAAAATAAAGAAGTATTCTCAAAAATTTGACAAATTAAAGAAATTATAATTAACACACTAACTTTAAAGCACACATTTCTTTAATGACAAATAACAATAAATTATTTAAATAATATATAACTATTCATAAATTGTGGAAATAACTTTGAATTTAATACCTGTCTGTGAGCTTCAGCTGCCTGCCTGATATCTTTATAAATATCTATCTCCATTAGCTCAATTGTTCTTTTCTCTTCAGATGTGAATCTATTTTTAGCAGTACGACTAGAAAAAATATTGCAAATAGTGAAATTAATATCTGCTAAAAGCAAAGTAAAACTTCTACATATTTTATTATTTACATTTAAAGGTTTATTTTTAAATCTCAGTACAGTATTGATATATCCATTTAAATAAAAAATAACTATTGATTTTTTTCAAAATAAGTAATATAATGGAATAAATTATTCATTTTTCAAGTATAATAAATGATATTAAAATAATAAATACAGAAAGAAATTCAAATACCTGTCACTGGTTAAAGCATATTGAACTTCTTCACCAACAGGGAAGTTCCCATCAGGAAAAAGGGCTTTAATAGGAATGGACGGAGGATCAGTCTGCTTAGGTGTAGAGCTTCCTAAAAAGAATGAAATCACATGGAGTTTTATAATAGTCAATACTTCACAATTTTTTTAAAAAGTTATTTTACAATTATGAATATGGTCCAATATATATTTCATATCTATATTTTTTGCACATGTTTACAGACTAATTTGCTTGATACTATTCCTTTTTTGAGTAATTTTTTTTAAAAAAAATTGTTATTAGCTTTTCTTTATTTGATTATGTTTAAAATGTTAGTATCTTAATCATATTGATAAATTTTCCAAAAGATATTTTAAAAATCAATTTTATTCTTACGATTTCAATCAATAAGATTCATTGTAATGGCATGCTGATGATGTTTTAATTTTAACAAAAAGCCTATTAGAATTTTTACAAAAACATTTTCTTAAAAACTTAAGTTTTCAACATCAAATTTGCCCTAATGAAGTCCCCTGAGATTTTCTCTTATGTGAAAACATTTCCTTTAGTAAATCTTAAATAGTAAAGTAACTTCAACTTAAACTATAACAGGGATAAAATAGCTATATTTGCTATTTGTCAAATATTAAAATAAAATTATTTTTGCAGTAAAATTAAGAGAAATTTTTTTTATAGTATCTGAGTGAATAATTTACTGAATTGTCTATATCTTATTTTAATTAGGTCACATGAAAAAGATAACAAAGACTTACTGTACTTGAAAATAATTTGTTTGTCCTGTAAAATATTTATTATTGTATTGAACACAATATATACTTTATCACATTTAACCAAAGCAAGAAGTAATGATGACTAGTACAAATTTTAAAACTTTGACTCTTTATGATTCCTATACATGAAAATTTGCATTTGACACAAAAACACTTCCAAACTTATAATAAATTTTTTTAAAAGCAATTCTTATTCGTACAACAATTGTATAATTTAATTTTGAGCATTAAAAGAAATAAGGTTTTCAAAAAATTTTAAGTGCTACATTAAAGTGTTATCAATTAAAAAATTTACCTTTACTTTTCTTTTTCTTCTTTTTTTTACTAGTTTCATTAGTCTCACCCTTGGCCTCCTCTTCACCTACATCAAGAGGGGAAAAAATTACAATTATGGAACAAAATATTGCACACAAACAATAAAAAATACAACTACAAAAGAAAAATATTAAAATTATTTTTGGTTAAATACCATCGGCATCTCTATTGTTGACTTCTCCATCTAAAATTTGATGAGATTGTAGTTTCTCCGTTACAATTTCTACGTCTTCTGATGTATCATTTACTCCATCGTGATGGGCAGCAGCTAAAGAACAGAAAACAAAAAGTTAACAAATGTGCCTTTGATAAATATTTCATTAAGACACCAGATATATAATTTTGCATGATAATATTTTATAACTTCCCCTCTCAGGTTTAAAGCTAATTTGATTTAACATTTGTTAAAAGGCATGTGTACTAGCTCTAAAACTAACCTTTTACAAGACAATTTGATTTTGGCTATGAAAGTGGATTTTAAGAAAAGTGAATTAGGTATTCAAATTTGCAGAAAAGACCATAAACACTTTTAGACAAGTAGAAATTAAGCCATCAAAAGACATTTTAAATAAATTGTTTAGCAGTTTTCAGACTAAACAACTAATTCCAGGGTAATGAACAAGTACATACTATTTTTTCAGTGAAAAAATCTTGATGAAATACAAAATACAATCCCCTAAAAAATATTACATAAAATTAGTACTGCAGCCAATCATATATAGCTCAGAACTGATTGCAAGTTATATTTGTAATATTCAATATAACAACAATGCTAAACTTGAAACCATTTGAATTTGTTTCTTAAGGTCACACTTAAAAGCGACATTAAGGCTACATGCAAAAAGATCCTTAAATTTTGAACAACAGTCAAATGATGAAAACAAGTTCGAAGTTGTGACACCTCTCTCCCCAAACTTCCCTACCATCCCAACGTGAAGATTTTGAACCCACGATTAGAAGGAAACAAACACTGATCATGAGCTCACAACTACAGCCACTCATGTACAGTAACCACAATCATTTAAGTAAATAGATTCAATCAATTAAGTTAAACCGAGATGTGCAGCTATTTCAATGTTAGAAATAATTATTACTAATTTAAGAATAAGAAGTAGGATAGAGAGAGCTTTCAAGGAAATTTGATATCTGGATATCTCAGGGCCTATACACAATGCTCTGAAAAGTAAGCCATCGCAAGCTTTCAAAGCATTTATATGCTCTATCTTTTTTAAGGACAGGAAAAATTTCTGCTTCATTCATATATTTGCCATACAATAAGTAAAACTTCCATATTTCTAATTTTTTTTATATTTCTACAAATATATCTTAAGTCACAGTTTAAAAATAACCTTTTGGTGTTTACTAATTCTGAATTATACTAAACGAGTGCTTGTACAGTGTAATGAGCTTTATATTAAACATGTTACAAACATATAAATGTCCAAACAAAACAAGCTATATGATTAGAGCTTGAAATCTTTTCAAATTAAAATATTTGAGGACAAAATTTTGAGTCATGCCTGATCAATCAAATCTTGGGAAAACAATTTTTCCCCTCTTCTTCATTGACAGATCTAAAATAATTCTACATACAAAATGCATATGATTTTTAAAAAAATAAATAAGATTGGAAATATAGGTTCATCAAGATTTGTGAAAGAGATTACTAATCAAGGAGTATAAATTATTGAATGAACACTGAAATCTCAATTTTGAAAAAGCAACGGTAGATGTCATCAGTTTATTCTCCATTATTAATGCAGTTTCACTAACTTAATGCTTACCTTCTTGATCTCTAAGTTGTTTTAAAAAATATGATTTTCTTGTTTCAAATCTAACAAATACTTCTTTTTAAAAAAATATATTGTCATTACCATAAAATCCCAAAAATATAGCTAACATTCTTGCAAGTAAAAACTTCTTAAACTTTAGTAGACCTTATCACAGTTAGAGATTCACTTTTAAAAATGAGACAGCAAAATCAGGAAAATATGTCCAAATTAGCAAGAATTTAAGATACTTAAAATTATTGACATTTAAATACATTCATCATTGTTACGGTGCACCTCTAATTCATCCTTTACCCTTTAAGTTACTTGAATAAATTGTCCAGAATATATCAACAAAACATCCTACACAATCAAGAATACTGTTGATAAAACTAAACAAAAACAATACATTAAAGACATTCTCTGAATCTTGCTCTTAACAGAAAATTTTAATTACAATACAATCCTTTAAAAATTAATTATTCAAATAATTAAATTGATGCTCATATATGTTAAGTTAAAAGAATGAATTGATAGTATAAGAAAAAGTAATTTTATTATGTACCAATTTTGTGCTATACGTTTATAAATCTTGGTTTTTTTTATTATTTATATAAATTGTAAAATTTTTTAAGGCCTTTGCTTATTTATGTGAGCTTTAGAAAAGTGTATTACTTACAAATTATTTTTCTCATTTCTTCAAATTGCCATCCCATTACAATGAATGTAATTATTCGGGAACTGGATACTCCCAAGTATATAAATATGCAGAATGGTATCAGTGAATGGATTTCTAATACAAATTTGCAATTATTATTCTTTAAAGAAATTATCATATTTCATACATTTCTTGCCTTATTTTTTTAAAACTTGAAACTGTCAATGTGCTTTGAAATGAATTAGTCGAATATCATATTCATAAGGAGAATATTTGTAGTCCCAAAAACTGTTTCTGATGGTTGAATAAACATTTCAATCTGGCAAATCAGTTTGTCAGCAATTCATGCAATTTTTATTAATTTGGTTTAGATCAGGGGACAGCAAAGTAGTTGATATTGACTCCCGGCGGTCAATATAGTATAATTATGGGTCAATCCAATCAGGGGGTCAATGAAAGAATACCAATGCTATTCCATTGCAAATTTTTTGACAGCAACGCAATCATTTGGAATGCCAATTGTAATAACAATATAGTAAAGTAAAGTTTTATAATAGATTATAACTTATTAAATATCTCCTTCTTGCATTTTAAAATTATTTATCTTTTTTTTTTTTTACTGTTTAAAGTATGGGTATTTCGTGATGGGTTCACATTCTCAGACTAGCGAGAAACTATTATTGCTATGTTTTGTTACAAGATGGCCCAAATTAAAGCACAACTTCTTAAATTATGGCTGTTTGATAAGCTTTGTGAGGAAATGATGAACTATCAAACCAATTATTATTACACACCAAAATACTATGGTTGACAAGAGGTGAATGTTTACAAAAACTTATTGAATTGTTTAAATCAGTAACAGAATTTCTTACTGAAGTTTTAATCCAGCCTTAAGTGATTAATTGCAAAGTTGGTATTCAAACATATCGCCAAGAAAAAGATAAGACATTAATTCAAACACAGACAATTATTTTAAGTTTTCAAGTTAAATTTAACTTGTTTAAGTCTTCATTGTGTTACTTTAAAGATTTTCAATGCTTTTGAAATTTACAATTGGATATAACCAACATAATTTTTATTATTATTAATGTCGCACTAGAAGCAACACGAGGGCTATTGGCAACGGACTTCGTAATTTTTAACCTCGGTCAGTGACAAGGATGACACCTGAGCTGGCATTCCCCTCTCTTAACTTCTACACCCTGCCAATGGGAGGACTTTGGGCCCCCAACAGATTTAACGTGCATCAGCCCTGGCGTGTCTTTAGCGGCCAAGGATTGAACCCATGAATGAACGAAAACCAACGTAGAATTGGAAATACATACAAATCATCTTCAAAAATTAAGCAATGAGTTTAAATTACGCTTTGGTGATATTAAAAATGGACTACTGAGCCACTTTCTGCTCATGTTGAAAATAATGACAGTCATTTGCAAGATGAAGTCATTGAATTATTAGTTCACCTTGAAGCAGATTCTTTTTAATAATTTAACTGCGAGTGAATTTTGTACAAACAAATATTATGCAAAAAATATTCAAAACTTGTAATACAGCATCTTTTTATTAATTGCATTCCCGAGCTCATGCGTGGTTGAATATGGCATCAGTCATGTTAATTCTGTTTTAACAAAGATAAATAAATGGAATATGAAGCTCCGAGGCGAAGTAAGACTGAAATCAACAAATTTTGAATGAAATATTACTACTCTAGCCAAGAATCCCAAGTACATCCTCTTACACAGTCCTTTCTTTTTTAGAGGTTCTTCTGGACCTGCAATTTCCAATTCATTGAACTGACGCTTGACATTTTCAGAACTTCTTAGCAATGATGAAATCAAATGTTCTCTTCTGTACATGTTGTTTCAGGAGCGATAATGCTAATTTTTCAAAATATAGAACCTATATTTTGGAGCGTTATTTGGTGATGACATTTGAAGCTTAACCTTTAGAATTCGGCAGATTCTAAGTTAAAATATCCCTTCCACTCGGCGCTTTTAGGCTTGAGGCAAAATTTTCTTTCCCCTGCTCGGAACACTGGGAAGCTCAAATTCGCTGGGTGTGGTATTGTTGGTTCATCTTGTTACAAAGGAGAGATAGTAAGGGTTGCAGTTTTTGAATCAGTAATCATTCACGAGAAAGAAAGATCCTTAATATTTGGCACCTTATCTTATAAGAATTTTTTTTTCTGATTTCCTGGTTCCCATTATTAATTTAATGACTTGCAAACTTTCAAATACATATTTTGATTTTACGAGAATTGAAAATTTTTAAATATAGGCATATTTTAAATATAGGCATATAGGAAAACATATTAAAAATATGTTTTCTAGATTTTGGTGTACAACATGTACGAAGAACTAAAAAAGTAGAATTGATATGATTGACATGTTGACTAGAAAACATGTAAAAGTAAAAATTATTTTATTATTTTACATATTACTTTTATTTGCTCCATATTGTTAAGGAAATTGTTAAAAATAATTTATTCTGAAATAAGATTTTATTGTATCATTTGCTTAAGTATCAGATATATTGATGAAGAATTTGGAGCAATATAGACTAATATCCCTTAAGTATGAGAAAAATATTACGAAAATATTAATAAGGCATTGTATAATAGTTATTTGTCTGTTAAATTAACATTAGAATTTTTAAAAATTTATTCTATTTTTGTGAAATGTTTTCATGTTCCTTGATAGTTTTAAATTTTGAAAAAATTATCATAACTTACAGTCGAGTATTATGTAAATTAAAGTTTTCAAAAAAAAAAAAAGAAAGAAAGAAAGAAAGCGACAGCTATACCATATAACTAAAATATTTTCTAGAAGCAAGTACGTTCAAACAATATTAAATTAAAAGCTTCTGTAATCACATGACTACACTCTCTGAGAGTACGATAGTTCAATGATAAACTCCTTGTAATAATTATATATATATATATATATATATACTATGTTCTCATTATTGCAACTTACACATTTAACTACCATATTGAAACCATGTAATTAAAAATAATGCGTCATGTTTTCAAAATTGTTCGACGAAATATGTAAAAGAAGGAAAAACCTTAAGAACAATATGATTTTACTTTTCATATTTACGCCCTTTTAATGCACAAAAAAAAATCAATGTACACCGAATATTTTGTAATCAATTTTATTTGATTTTATAGTAACATCGCATTCCAAAGCAATAGGAAGGCAAATGGTGATGGACTTCGTAAATTTCAACCTCGGTCAAGCAATGGGGCAGCACCCACTCACTAAACTTCCACACCACATAATGACTTAGAATCTCGACAGATTTCACAGCCGGTTTTCAATTGAACGGGACTCGAACTCATGACTCAACCCTGGCTAAGGGTTTGCGAAATCAATACTTGGCTACCTTTAGTGTTTAAATGTTATCAAGTGAAATTTAAAAAATAATTGTCAGCTTAATTGAATATGTTTCAAAGCTACTGAGTAAATCTTAAGTACAACAAGTAAAAGAAAAACTTTCAATTCATTCATATATTTCAATGAAAATAATATGTAACAGTTTTTTTTATATCAAATCTTCTTATAAATCTTTAATCTTGAAGGGAAAAAATGTATTAATTTTTTTTTAGTTTTTTTAATATTGATTTTTGTTTGTTTCTAAAAGAAATTTATATCTTAAATTGAAAAAAGTTCTTGTAAGCAATGCTTTTGAAACATTTGTTTTAAAAATATAAGAAAGTGAGTTCTACTTTTTAAAATTTTTGGCTCTTAAAAAAGCCTTTTTTTGTTTGTTTTACCCTTTCTTTTTATTAAAAATGTATCAGTTTATTTTTTTTATTCAGGTCTTTTGTTTTTTATTGGTTTATGAGTTAAGAGATTTTTAAATAAATTGTGTGGTATTCTTCGAAACAGTTCTGGTCAATACAAAGAGCCACATTGCATGCCTTACAGATAATAGTAGTTCTCTTTTGTATATTCTTTTTCGCACAATATGCGCACCTTCTTCTTTTCTTTTCGTCAATTGGCCAATGAGAAAATTTATTATCATTTATCTTTAATTTTTTTATTGCTGAAGGTTCTATATTTTTAGAATTAATTTTTCCTATCAGAGATGCTATTAAATTCATTCGAAACTCTCTTAAACTAAATTTTGACGAAGTTTGGCATGATTTAAATATAAGAAACGAATTCAAAATAGCAATGTCAATGACGCTAAAGAATAATTTTTTTGTCCATTTCCTAGTTCGTCTAGCAAATGTGTAGGTGGATGCCATGCGATCTCCCAAATCAACATATCCCATGTGTTTATTGTAATCTGCCACAATTTTTGGCTTGGTAGTAGTTAATTTTTCTTTTTCACTTTCTGTAATGTCACCGTCAATTTTCTTTTTATATCTTTTTCGTTCTTCAATTATTAATTCATTTTTTGGGCTGTGCATATTGGTCAGCATATACACTTGCCTCTTATCCTTCCAACACAAAGCTGTCATTCCACTGCAAAATTTCACGGCAGTATCGCCTTGTTTCATTTTAGGAGGAGCCAGATCTTTTGGAAAATGTTTTCTGTTAGATCGAACAGTTCCACAGGAGTTAAACTTTTTTTCTTTTAAAAGGTCACGAAAAAGTTCCGGCGAGGAAAAGAAATTATCCATAAAGATTTTATGGCCTTTATCTTTTATACACTCTGTCATTGTATATACTACATTGTAGGATGCAGATGTTGAAAGATTTTCTTTTTTATCTTTACCAAGATATACTCTCATATCATAAGTATAACCAGTAGCATCTGCAATTTTATACATTTTCAATCCCCACTGCTTACGTTTTTTTGGAATATATTGTTTAAAAAATACTTTTCCTTTAAATTTAATTATAACTTCATCCAAAGATACATTTTCTGTGGGATCATACACTTCTTTAAATGTTCTGTTAAAATAGTCAAAAATTTTTCTTATTTTCCATAATCTGTCGTAAGTTGGAGAATCTTTGCTTTCTTTTAAACTATTATCAGAAAAGTGTAAAAATTTTAAAATCATTAGGAAACGATCACGGGGCATAACTTCTCTGAAAAATGGAGTTTCTATCAGATTATTAGTTGACCAATAATCCTGTATGCTATCTTTTTCGATGTGTCCCATCAGTAAAATCAAACCAAGAAATTTTAAAATTTCATTTTTATCAGTTGGCTTCCATGAAAGTGCGTGTTTTCTTTTCTCAGATGCTTCTCCATAAAGATTAAGAACATCAAATGCATACCTATTAGTTTCATCAACTAGAATTGATAAAATTTCATCTGTAAACATCAGTTTAAAAAAATCATTTTCATTTTTGTCATTCCTGGTATCAACCTTTAATCCAACTTTACCTAAAAATGGTAATGCATTTATCGTTTCCGAGCCTTCTACCTCTTTCCATGAAAATGAGTTATCTACTGTCTCCTCAAAATTAGTTGATACATCTAAATCAATCTCGTTATCTTCAAAAATACTGTTTTCTAATTCATCTCCCATATCTGAATCACTATCATCAAAATTTTCTTCATCTAAATCTCTCATTAAATTCTTAATCTCTATTTCTGTGAGAAATTTTCGAGGCATTTTAAAAAACCGAAGAAAAAAAAAGGGAAAAAAAATATCTAGCGTTCATAGACAACGTTAATTCATTGAATAAAGTATTCTTTCGAAACTGGTTGTTCCTAAATGTCGCCAATGATAAGGAATTTGTGAACAACTGATAACGTTGGCGAAAAATGTCCCCACCCAATAGCGGACAATAGAAGCAAAATCGTAAAAGAGGACAAGGAAAGTCGTAAAAGGGTTTGGTGAAAAAAAAGGGGGAAAGAACTCTCTCTAGATAGCTTGGTACAACAGTAGTACCGGAGCCGAAGCGAGAGCAAAAAAAAATTTTGGTACGGCATATGTACCGCCGAGTTCTACAGGTTAATTTAGCTGTTTATACCTGCAATGTTAAAAAAACTATGAGTGAGTGAGTGAATGTAAAGTTTATTGGCGCAAGAGCCAGATATGGCTATGCTGCGCCAAACAAGATTAAACTGTGGTCTAGACATGAAGTTGAAAAAAAGATAAAAGTGATTGACAAAAAGGAGGGTCGAAAATAGAGAAGGATCGCTAGGGTATCCCGGGAGTGCGTTCAAAAAGCTATAGAAAATCGCAATAGGCTATCATAAAGTTCTAACTTATCTACAACATCTACACCACCTATTTCTTTTGAAAATGGAATGAAAATAATCATTTTGTTCCCACATTGAATGATAATAAAAATATCTTAGAAGACTGCTGACCATAAAATAATGCTTTTGTATCAATTTAGATTTAAATTTTTGTAAAAAGCACAAATCATTAAATTAACCTCAATACGACTGAAGAAACGAAACAGAACATTATTACAGAAATATATCACAATAGCACAGATGCTGTAATCTGTATGCCGAATGAGACGTTAAAAAAAATAAATAATGAAAAAGAACAGATCGAAATGTGACCTTCAACTTTAAAACACAAGTACCTTAGGAGGTTAAATAAGGCACAGGTGTTAGTCACATTATTATTCTGAAATTCACAGCTCTCTTTTTTACCAAATAGCGTACTCAGAACACCGTCCATATTCTTGAAGGTTAAGGGTTTTCCTATAATTGTTCTGTTAAGTATGTCTGAAAAATAAGATCTACATTTTTTTTTTTATATATATATCCAGCAAAAGGGTAAAATGCTTATTTTACAGAGATACATGGATAACAACTTAATTTTGGAAAAGGTTGAATGTTTGGTTTGTAACAATGATATTTAGTTTATAACGAATGAAAAAATTTATCTTCTTTTGGTAGAACTATTCTTGAAAGTTTTATTTCTAACTCTGAATTTAGTTTAAATGAATTTTTTAAATTTAAATTTGATTTATGCATCTAATTTAAAATTCTCTAAATTAAAGAAAATTCACCTTCTGACAAAGAGCATGATTTCTAGATTGAAAATTCAACAACTTCTAAACTTTTTATTTGCTTCAAATTTCAATTATATGCAGTATATTTTTATGGTACACATTCAGAAAACATCAAGTTAAAATAAAATACAGGGTGTAAACCACTTTTCCGGTCCAATAACAATTTTATTCAGGCAAATGTTTTTGACAAACACTTCCAATATTACTTTTTATGGTAATTCCTAAAACAGTTTGGTGAAACTATTTAAAACATCGCCAAAATTGTCAATCCTAAAACCAAATATCCTACAAGGAAAAGAATCACCGTCTTTCTAATGGTCAAACAAACCTGCATGCTGACTAAACTTGAAATAAATTGATTAGCATACTAGTAACCTTCCTATTGTTTCAAAGTGCGAAGTTATTAAAATGTCAAATCAAAATATTTGGAGTACATTGATTTTTTTGTGCATTAAAAGGGCATTAATTTAGAAAATAAAATGTTTAGTAATAATGTTCCACATATTGTTCTTAAATTTTTCCTTCTTTTACATAATTTGTCGAATAAATTTTAAAACATGAGGCATTATTTTTATTACATGGGTTCAATGTTGCAGTTAAATAGGTAAGTTGTAATAATAAGACCACAGATAAAGTCTGCACACTAAGCCATGCGATTATACACCTATATGTATATATTGTGTATATATATATATATATATATATAAGCAAGCACCAAATAAATTATTACGAGTTTATGACTGAACTGTCGCATTCTCAAAGCGTATAATCATGAGATTACTGAAACTATTAATTAAATATTGTTTTAACGTACTTGCTTCTAGAAAATATCTTAGTAATATGGTATAGAGGTCACTTCCTTTATTTTTGTTTGAAAATGTTAATTTATGCAATACACGACTCTAAGTTATGATAAATATACATTTGAAAGTTTGTAAGTCACTCAAATAAAAATGGGAACCAGGAATTCAGAAAAAATTATTATGATATGGCACCAAATATTAGGATCTTTCTTACTCGTCAATGATTAAATCAGAAAACTACTCCCAGAAAATTATTCACTAAAAATCAGCAAACTTACTCCCCTTTGTAACTAGAAAACTAACCATACCATATGTGGTGAACTCGAACTTCCCAGTGGGGGAAAGAAAATTTTTCCTCAATCCTAAAAGTGCCGAGTTGAAAGGATATTTTGACTTAGAATCAGCCAAGTTCTAAAGGTTAAAAATGAAGGATTAGAAATATGAATGAATTGGCTTGAAAGAAGCAAGTTGAACCCTGAGATTGACAAACATTTTCTCTGCTAATAGATACAAACATCTCTTCAGAATAAGGTCAGAATTTTTCAGTAAATTTTTTAGTGGTTTCTTGTTTTATGCAATGCATTTTTGCATGTCTTTATTACAGCTGCAGTTGCTTACAAAATTGTCATTCCAACAACAGACCATCTTATTAAAAGTTGAAGTTTAAACACCTTTTTATGTTATTTCATTTTTAACAGTTTCCTATCCAAAACTGAATTTTAATGCTATTTCATTTTCTGTCACAATGTTTCACAGTTCAAAATCCTCTTTATTCCTATGTCATATAACATTCTTTATGCTATTAATGCATATCCAATCTTACTCTACCGATTACTGCAGATCCTTCCTTTCATGAAACCGCCACCTTTTTCATGATTCTAGAAGCTAAAGTTTGAAAAAAAACCCTTTTGGAGCCATTTTTGAAATCGCACCAAGTAGCTCACCTAATATATATTGTATCCAAAGGGGTTTGGGGTGGATCCTATTTTAGGTGGCTAGGTGATGTCCGGAATTTTTTCAGGGACAATAAATCGCCAACTTAGTTATATTCGTTTTCATGGCAATCCTATGGAATTGATAAAATGGTTGCGAATGTTCGTTCAATCTTTATATCACGCTTTACTGGACAACTGATTACGTTTTCTCCCTCCATTTCCACTGGAATTTCGTGAGCACCGGTCACATCAAGAATTGTCACCAAGGATTGATTACTACATTCTTAAATCATCTTGAAGTTCAAGGCATGAAAGCGGTAATTGATTGGCCTACAGAAAATATTTAATTGCTGGATCGGTAAAATGTAGTATTTGTGGGGAGAATATTAAAGTTACGTGACAAAAAGATGCGAAAGATGTGTATGTATGGTTGTGTTGTGAGCAAGGGGGTATGAATGTGCATCAAAAATGAAATCTTTAAGGTGTGGAAGTTGGTTTGAAAATAGTCACTTAAGTATGGTTGAAATTTTGCTGGTAACTAGGATGAGATTCAGAAAATGTTTAAATACGTATTGCGTCAATGAATTACAGTTAAATAAGAATACAGTTGTAGATTGGCTTAATTTCTGTCCTTAAGGTGTGCTTAATTACTGTGATGAATGAAAGTGTTTAAATTAGTGGTCCAGGAGTTGTAGTTGAAATTGATGAGAGCAAGTTTGGCAAAAGGAAGTATGGAAGGAGTAAGCCTGTGATGGGTACGTGGGTGTTTAGTGATATACAAAGAAGGACGGATCAATGTTTTTTTAGTGTGGTTGAGAATCATATGAAAGAGGAGCTTCTAGCTGTCAGAGTGGATTTTGCCGGAGTCCATTATTATTTCAGACTGTTGGAAAGGGTATGATCATTTAAAGCTCAGCTACAGTCTCACTTTTAAGGACCTTGAGACTGGTGCACACATGAGCAGTATAGAAGAGATGCGGTCTGCAATCCTTTAAGAATCACAGTTCCCAAGCCAACAGCCAGTTTGATAATTATATGGCTGAATACATATGGTGGCAAAAAAAAGAAAGCATGTTATGAATGACACCACCTTTTCCTCCTTTTCCAATGTTATCGTCACCATAAATCCATCCACCTAATTGAAGTCCCTTCAACTTAAGGTAAGCGAGATTTTTCGCTTTTTTCGATTTTTCAAGATTTTGTTTTTAATGCTAATTGTGATTTAATTTTTAACAATTTAAAAAAAAAATTTTTTTTGTACTTTCCATTTCACCATTTCTAGTTCAAAAACATTTTCCATGTTATTTTGGTTTAAACTGTTGCCTATACATCAGCATATTTTTTCATATCATTTGATTTTTAATGATTTCCATTCGTAACAGGCAAGCACAATTTTAAAAATTATTACATATCTTTTTTTCTCCATTGAATCACTACCTTTTCCTAAAATTTGTCTTCTTCGACAATGAAAAACATGATGAACACAAACTTTTTTTAAACATTTGTCTTCCCAAAAGCGACATCTTCTTTATCATGCTCCTACATGCTTCCAGTTTGAAAAACCAGCACAATGAAATCTTTTTCCAAAATTTGTCTTCCGATACACACCACCATCTTTTTCAAGTTTCTTGAACCTTCGAGTTTAAAAAACACAATTTTGATGCCAATTTGGCATGATTTTTGAAAACTCTCCAAGAACTAAATGTAAAACAATTCAGTTTGAGTTAGGAAATTGAGGACAAAAGACCTACCAGACGGAGCTACCCACTCTAGTTTGGAATCTTTATCCTAATCTTTACCATTCCTCAACTTGCTTTGGTATATCTCTAGAAGACCTACTGAAAGAGGTCTCTAGTTCCTTTCTAATTTTTCTTTTGTTCTTAATGCATTCCTACTATGATGAGCATTCTCAAAAGGTTCATCAATATAAGGTTCTATTCGGAGAATTGTGGGGAAGGAGACATGGGTGTGTGTTGCTATCCCTGTTCATTGATGCTGGTGGAAGGGTGATTTTTTAAAAACACCCATTTGCTTTCTTCCAGTTGGAAAGTGGGCTTCTGATAAAAATGCAGGCTATATCTTTAGGCTTCTCCTGCAGTGTATAACTTACTGTAACATATATTATTGATGGTCAACAACAGAGATCGCAAAGGAGAAAAAGTCTCTATAATTCTGAACAGCAAAGAACAGGTTTCTAACAAATTGTTGACTCTCATGTTCTCACTCTTGTAGATGAACTAATTTCAAATAACAGGCTGTTCTTTTGATCTCTATCACAAAATGCAATTTTATCACAGCTCAAAAATGGGTTGAAATGCAGTTTAGCGTAACCACCTGTTGGCGACAGGAACTGTTTGGCGATACTTTGCCAATTGTGATTACCATGCTTTCTCTCCTCTGCGGTGGCTATAGCCGTGGCAACCCTTTCGAATAAGGCATATGATACATGATTTTTGATTTTCAGAAAGGAGCTTTTTTTCATTATATTTATACCTTTCTCTGATCATTTTTTTTCTTTCACTTTTGTTGCATTCGCCTGGCCTACCTTTTCGAATTTGCCACACGAATACGGATGCCGGATCACCTGATGTTTTTTTTTTCGTTATACAATCCTCGGATCATGTTTTTTTCACTTTTGTTGCATTCGCCGGGGCTACTCTTTCGAATTTGCCACATAAATCAGAATTACAGTCCTCCATCTTTCCCCCCCTTCAGTCTGGATTACTTTTTTACAGGATTCATTACACCTGCGCAATCTCACAGTCAGGCAGCTGATTCGGATGTTTTTTCTTTAAGCCAATCACATACAGTACCTTTTTATGTCTCCGTTTCTAAAGCGAAACTATTTCTTTTCTAATCTTAACCAATCATGGGTTAATCGTTTGGCCTTTTCCATTGCTTAGTGCCGACTTCTCAGAGTTTCTAGAATTTTCTTAGTCCGTTATTTCGGTGTAAGCTTTTCTGTTTCACGTCGTCATCGGTCTTGTTTTCGAATTCTCCTGCTTGGTTTATTTAGTGTTTCTGCGTTTTTTACTTAATCGGCAATTATTTACTCCACGCTTATTTTCCCAAACCCAGTTTCTTTCAATGGCTGCAAGAATGACTTCGACTGAGGTGAACTTAGGTAAGTCAAAAAATTCTTACTTTTCAGTTTCGCGGACTTCAGGCTCCGCCATAAAAATCGCCAAATTTGGCGATTTTTTAAATCTCGCCAAGTGGTTACTCTAAACTGCATTTTCACCCAAAAATGAACAGCAGTTTTCAGTTGCTCATGTTTACACAACACATACATGAATGCTTTGTATACAATGCAAATTTCATATAAATTCAATACACATGAAGCCAGGCGAAAAATACATAAAACATAATCCAATTACTGCTCACAAATTAAGGTGCATGCTTTAAAACAAGTATTGCTGTATTTTTTCAAAACTAAAAAAATTTTAAACATTTAATCAAGGATTATACAAGAATTCTAATGAGCAACATTTCAGAAAATAAATGTAAGTAAGAAAGGAGTAAGTGTCCAATAATGCTCCCATGCGCATTACCGCTATTTAGTGAGTAGAGCCAAGTGCTTTAAATATATCGTCAAGACATTTAGGAACGTAAAAACAACGAGCATCATATTAAAACATTCGATTCGTTTCAAAATAATAATTCATTTTTGAGAAGAAATCATACTTAACTTATCACTTTTGCAAAGCTAATTCGGAAATAGATTATCTTATGATAATTTACAATTTCAATAAAAACAATAAATCAAAATTACCTTTCTTCTTCCTCTTTTTTTTCTTCTTCTTTTGAGCAGGGTCTTTAGCACTCAGTTCATCTTCGGCATCATCTACGTCATTGGGTTCCTCTCTAATTTCATCCTTTTCATCTTCAACTTTCGCATTGTGATCCTGTACCACGGCCGCCATTTTTGAAATTGAGCACCTGGGTAAGTAAGTAAGATAAGTTGAGAGGTTTAAGGCTACGAAACAACAATGAAATAACTTGAATAGCTAGCAAAAAGAATGGTTTTAATTTTATTGATTACATCTTAACAAGTTTAAATAATAGTAAAGAGACCTTATGTATTTTGGAAATAAGTAAAGAACTTTATAATAGATTTTTGTCATTTAATTGAAATGTAAGTGAAAAAATATGTTTTATGAAAAAAAATTTTTTTTTCTGTTTTACATATCTGTAATGGGCATCAAAATAATATTAGTTTCGCGAAAAGCGTGATTAAATTCGCGGTAAATTTGTTTATTTTTTGTTCAGTTTCCTGCTATCAGATAAAGTTTATTTTCAGCGGTTTAGTTATCTGAAGCCGTTCCTGTTGAAATGAGAAAAAAACACAAGTCCGTTCTTCAGACAGCTACCCAAACGTTAATTTAGCTTTCGAAAGATTAAAAAATGACGTAAAAAATTCACATTTAATTCGGATGAGCATGCTAAAGCTCTTGTATATCTTCAAATAGTTCAATGTTGTTGTTTTTTTTCTTTTCAAAACATTTATGAATGGCTTCAGTATCTCATAAAAAATTATTTATTTGTGATGTCTTGAGAGCAGTCGACGGTAAACATAATATATTACATCATAAAAAAATATACATTTAATATGTTTTAAATTATAAATTTTTAAAGTATATTATATAATATTTTCAATATATACAATATTTAATTTTTAAATATTGTCTTCTCTTCTTCATTTTCAGAAATTATACTTTTATTTGTACTTCCTCTACATAATGTTAATTTTTACTCTTCAACAGAACGAACAAGTAGGTCAGAATTGGCCAACCATTCTGAACTATCTAAAACCATATTGAAAGCTCAGATTACCGGTGTTATAACTGGTGTTAAGCGATTCCAGCAGAGGACAATATATACTGGTATTTTTATTACTTTAAGAGGAGGAAATCAATGTTTGCTATTTCCTCCCTATAATGTTTTAAAAAGTAATCCATCGTAATATTAATGAATTTGAACTGTAAGAAATTTTATTGTGCTATATAATTTTTGTTTCATAGTTTAACTTGCATTTTTTTAATATTTTTTGTTATGTCAAATGAAAATTTTTATTTTTTACTAATTTGTAGTTAACTTGTTTTTAAAATGTTGGATATGTATTATTTTTATTGTATTGTAATTTTTTAGTTTAAATTAAAATTTGTGCAAAAAAATTTTAATTATTGGGTGATAATGGATGCAACAACCATTCTTTAAAGTATGCATTTATTTACTAGAAATTTTTAAAAAGAAGTGAGACACAAAAGTTTAAAAGTGATATTTATAAAATCCACCTTGAAATGTAATAACGTTTAGTTATATAAATATTTTTATGTATTAAGCAAAATGTAATGCATAATATTTGTATTAAAAATTCAAGTAAACATGATTTGTTATTTTTAATATGATTTGGTTTGACAGCATCAAAAAGTAGATGCTTTTCCACTAAAGTCTTACAATTTTTCACCTTATGTTTCAATGTTATATCTTCTATACTTACCTACAACACCCGAAATGATATCCTTCTTACATAACAGTATTATCTGGAAATGAATTGGCAGCCTTAAGAGAACACATTGATTTTATAACTTTAAAACTCACACTCTTATATTTTTCAGATATTTTGAAAAACTAGAAAAGTAAATTTCAGTTACTAAATTTAAATCTCATTAATTAAAGGTATTCTATTAGATAAAAATAAAATGGATTTCATGGATGATTTTTCCTTCTTATAGTCTGTGATCCAATGAAAAATTATTGCAAAATCAGAACTATTGCCAAATGTCAGCAAATGATTCATGTTCAGTGTGTTAATATGGTTATTTATAAATCTTTTTGATGGAAGGGTTGCTTCTCAAATGGCTTGATTTTGTTGAACAAAAAATGATTAAAAGATTTTTTTATATAAAATTTAAAAATAATGCTGATTATTCCATGATTAATTATTGAAACTGAGGAGAAATATATGTAAAAAGCTGTAGTGAATGCATTCATAATTCATTCACAATCATGATTTATGTTAACTGCAAGTTGATTCTTGCCTGAGTGTGATGTCATCAGAGGCGCTTTTGTATATCCGGGTTTTAGAATCCGTGACGTCAGTTTCAGTTCTCTTTCTTCTCCGTGGATATACTATGCATTACCACACAGGGTGTGATTCAGCTGGAGGAATTTTAAAGTTGTTGAGTTTTCAAAATTAAAATAAATATATTTTTGATAAACTGATTGACTCAAAACAGCCACTCTCTATACATCTTACAAAGCCTTGGGTACAAATTTAAAGAGGAAAGATGTTTCATATCCTTGTCTTACAGCTTGTTCATAATAGAGACCAATACTAATACAATATGAACTAAATTTTTTTGGATCATAATCTGATGTTTGTGTGCATGTGATTATGCTAAAAATGTACTTCATTATTTCAATTTCTGATTTAATGCTGAAATCAGTTATCTTATTATAAATATCTCAATGTAACATATCTTGATTAGCAAATATGATATGAAAAATGATGTACATTTTTTTTATAATTTTTGACTTATGATGTGTAACGAAATCTTTTTTTAAATATCATGCTGAAAATGTAATCTATTTTCATTTAATTTAATAAATAATTGACCACTTAAAATATATTTGCTTTTTTCTGTGTATTAATAAAAATTCCTTATTCATTTCATATTTTGATATTCATCACAATTCCTTTATTTGAAATTAATAAAATATTGTTCTAGTTTCGATTGTTGTTTGGTTTCAATGAAATTATCTAACTGATAAACTCTTATAATTTAGTTGATGATGGGACTGGAGTCCTGGACTGTATTCTTTGGAAAAATGAACCAGCTCTGCAAGATAAAATATTAGAGTTAAAGAAAGATGTTAAATTTGGTATTATTTTGAATTTTGTAATAATTTAAGTATAAAACTTAAATTAAATTCAGCTCTAAGTTCTGTTTAAATATTATGTATTTCAAGATGTGATCTAAAAGTATTGTCATCATTACAAAACTTAAATAATTTCTTATATGGACATAGGCTTTCCCTTTTAAAATATATTTCACCTTTATCAATTTACTTGTTTTCATGACCTTTCAAATTTTTTAAGCCCTTCTAAAATCAATTTCTCAGGTTTTTTAAAATTTTAAACATTATTAAACTTTCTTGTCAGTTTGTAATAGAAACCACAATTAAGTTAACAGCTAAAGTTTATAGAAATAATTAAATTGAAATTGATGTAACTTATGTGTCAGTGTTATCATAACTTATTGGATAACACTTCCTTTTGAAATAGAAGAATGACATATTGGACAATGCTGAGAAAGGTAATCAGGAATTGCCATAACAGATAGAAACTATTTTGGCTGTTGTTTGTGGAACTTGTCCAACATTTGTTGGCAGAAAATCATAGTCCCATTTTCCAGATGTTTGCTGATTGTAAGAATAATAGCAAAGATAATTTTTCAGATCAAAATTGAAGATTTTAAAAAAGTAAAAAAAGAGATGTATAAGAAACGTATATCTTATGTCTGGACCACTGAAGGAGCTTCGATGAACAGAAAATTTGCTAGTCTTCGTCATTTTCCTTATTCAGAAGATTTTGTATCTGTTTTTTTTTTTTTTTTTTATTTTATTTAAAACATATAAAATTAAATTTGAAAGGATGTTATACAAAACAAGTAATAGTAATAGTGAAGACAAGAATGTGTAATATTATTTGAAAATTGTTTTCTTTGATTATAAGAGAAAATTGAAAGATTGTGTATGAACAAGTGTACTGGTTTTAAAAAAAAAAGTTACTTGGAAAAAAAATTATATCCATTGAAGAAATTATTTATGTTTTATACAAATATATTTTTTTAATATTTTCTGCCACATTTTATATATTATTAATAAATATTTAAAACTTTATTTAATATATAAACTAATTTCCATATTTTATTAAGTTAGTATTCAATGTAAAGAAAATTTATATTGAACACTTGTGCCTAAATATAAATCTAAAACTTTTCTTTTCATTGTATGTGTTCATGGGCTTGTTCAAAATGATTTATCTGACATTTCCATATTTTATTAAGTTAGTATTCAATGTAAAGAAAATTTATATTGAACCCTGTTGTGCCTAAATGTAAAACTAAAACTTTTCTTTTCATTGTATGCGTTCATGGGGTTATTCAAAATGATTTATCTGATTTTAAAATTGCTAATTTTCAAAAATAACACAAAATGATAATACTCGAGCATAAAGGAAAAAATGTGGAAGTTTTATATTGTAAAAAATAGGTGGCCCTATATGTTCTTCGTGAACCTATTTCACAAAAGCTGTTTCAGAAACTTTTATGGAGCTATCTTGTTGTTGGATCAATAGCCAGATGGCTTGATGTTACACTGTGGATCAGATTACTCAATGTTATAGGGCTGACCATCTAAGTCTCCTGATATGGCCCCATGTGATTTCTTCCTTTGGGGTTTGTAAAAGATAAAGTGTTTGCATCACCATTATATATCAAATTGGTGTTATATATGTTACTAAAGAAAGTAATATCGAACACTCTTAAAAAAAAACTTCTATATTTTTCCTTTGTATTCATGTATTACTTGTCATCCTGTGTCATTTATTTATCAAAATATAGCATTTTGAAATCAGATGATATATCTTGAATAACTTAATAAGTATGTGTGTATATATATATATATAACTCAGTGATACAGTAATAATTTCTTCCATACTGTTTTATTTTTTTAATTATTGAGATTACTTCCTGAATTGTTTTTGATTAATGTATTGGTGTTTAATTACACATAAATATCAAATATATATATATATATATATATATAATACTTAATTACAAAAGCATGTAAATTTAATAAAACTGCTGTCATTAAAAATAATGTAGGTATTATGAGTATTAAGAATATAAAAAAATATATATTTGCCATATGTACTTATGATTTTAAAAACCTCTTTAATTCAATAGGCATGGGTGATCTAGTAAAGGTACTATTAATTATTATTTTTTTCTAAATTATATTAATGAATTCATTTCTTATAATAAATTTAAATCTTTAGTTATTATTGTACTTAGAGAGTACTGTATTAAATTTGATTTTTAAAAAAATTAAACAAATCAAGGGTATTGTGTAAGGAGAATTTGCAATTAACAGTTTGGCACATATTTCTGTCATTATGAATATAATTTATTGATTGAGATATTTTTCTTATTTATAGATATGTAGGTCATCTACTGGTTTTAAAGTATAATAAGCCTTCTGAAGACAAATCTACCTTATCTTTTTATTCTACATATTTAAATATAATTTAAACTAATAATAGAAAATATGAAGCTGTATATTTAAGTGTACAATTGAGAATTATTAGTAATATTTATAGCTAGAGAGGGAGCTTTAAATTTTGTATTAATAATGTTCTTTTAATATGAAAGAAGAGAGTAACTGTTTACATATTTTTATTTTTAGAAGTATTATTTTTAATCATATTATTAGAAATAATATTTTGTATTTTCTATACTAAAAATAATTATAAGTTGTAGAATAATTTGCATTAATGCAACAAGGGGAAAACTAATTGTATTAATGCCAATTACCCAATTTTATTAATAAATATTATATATTTGTAATGATAACCTTAATGTTCGTGTAAATATGTCATTAGAATTCCATGCCTGCAATAATCACAGAACTAATTCTGACTAAAGTTTATTCCTTTTTGTGAGAGAGAGGTCATTTTACACTCATTTTGAATAGATGAGCAGTGCAATGTTGACTTCCATGGCCGAAACGAAAGAGAGAATGTAGTGAACATGCAGAACATCAAAGTTGTAGCATCACCACCCTTAGCTACAGCAGAAGAGTGATAATTTCACCTTGCTTTTGAATTTATATGGAGGGAAATTTTTAGATCGTGAGGTAATTCGCTTGATATTTAATTAAAGGATTTCTGCTGGAGACATACTGTCTAATAGGGATTATCCCTACAGGTCTGCAAGCCTGGGAAATGTTGATTCTGAAAATTTCAACAGCTAATGATCACATAAATTAAAGGATGATTTGGAATTTTATCAGAAAATAGGAATGAACTCTTTTCTTTTGAGTTACAGAATGGAAAAATTAGAAAATTAAATTATTTTTAAGTGAGATGATTACACACACATATATATATGTAATTTTGATATAAATTATTTGCTTGTATTTTGCATATATAATTATGTATGTGATAACTCGGGTGTAGTTTGCATCTATCATATATTTCTGTAATTATAAATCTTGTTTTGTTAATATTTTTAGAAATATAATGTTAGTTAAAACTTTGCCACAGTTTATTTTTAAATATTTTTCTTATGAATTTTTTAATTATCATTAAGAGTGCTTATTTATTGCTGTGAAAAAAAATATTTTTAAAATTGGTAGGATGAGTAAATTTTAGTCAATATTTTTTTAGTTTCATAAAATCAATCAAATGTGTGGGGTTAAAAAGCTTGCCTGATAAAAAGTATTATCGCGCCATATTGGAAGAAAGGCTTTAGAACATCACTTGTGTTTGCTTATGAGGTAAAAGTTTAAATTTTTTTTAAGTTAAAATTGTTTAATAAAGTTTTATTTTTAATGGATTACTTTTTTACTTTGGCTTTAATGAATGTTTCTTTTGTATTTATACTTTTTTTTTCTTTGGTTGATGTTTGCACATGCGCAATATGCCCTCGTGCTATAGTGGTCCCTGACCCAGGAACGAATTTCCCACTTTTTTAGATTACTTCAGTATCTCAAATGAAGAGGCTGGGCCCTCAATAGCAGGAGGGTTTTCCCCTTATCAGTGCTTACCTATGGATAAACGTAACAGAATAAAAAGATCCATGAAAGGATCTATCACTAAGTTAGAAACCTTAGTAAATGAAAGGACTGTCATTACGGATACATCATCCATTGAAATAAAAGTGAAGCTGAAGAAAATCGAGAACCTACAAACAAAATTAAATGAGCTACATGAAAAATACGAAATTCTAGACATTAGGGATATTGAAAAAATTGAATCGGGCTTACATGATGCAGATAATCACTTAGAAGAGATGGAGGTAAGCTTGAATTTCTTCCTTGATTCTTTTAAAAATTCTATTGTTAATTAAAATGGAAACAAAAGTGATTCGAATTTTAAAACAAATATAAAATTTCCAAAAATTCCTGTTCCTCTTTTTACTGGAAAGTATGAGGAGTAGTCAAACTTTAATATTCAATTTACTAATTTATTTACGAATAATGAAGAATTAAATCAGTCACAAAAATTATTTTATTTACACTCATCATTTAAAGGCAATATGAAACAGATTGAACCATTTGACGATACCATTGCATCGATATGTACTGCCTTGAAACAGCAATTTGAAGTTATTAGATTACTTGTTATTATACATTTGTTATCTATAATTAATTATGAAAAGATGCATCAAGAATCGCCAAAAGAATTACTGACTTTAATTGACTGTGTAATGTAAGAGCCTTAAAAGTTTTAGAATAAGAACTATATAATAAATCAGATGCTTTATTAATAAACACCATTCTTCAAAAACTTGACAAAGAAACTAGAAAACAATTTGAATTTTCTTAAAAATCGTCAGAAGTTCCCGAATTTGAAACATTGATATAGTTCTTAGAACAATGCAGTGCCATGCTAAAAAATTTTAATCATTCTCGTATCGTGCCAACAGTGAGGAAGAACATTCCTATCAGTTACAAAACTAAAACTTTAATGATTAAGAGTGATGATAAATTCAAAACAAAAATCTGTTTTATGTAAAGGTTCACATTTACTGAACAAATTCAATAACTTTCAAA
The DNA here is from genome assembly GCA_019974015.1 of Nephila pilipes. NCBI lineage: Eukaryota > Metazoa > Arthropoda > Arachnida > Araneae > Nephilidae > Nephila > Nephila pilipes. Next base: position 218,380 of record BMAW01110146.1, on the reverse strand, counting down.
AAATGGATATTTTAAACTATATGAAACTGTAAAAGCACATAAAATTTGTTATAACTGTTTGAATTTAAATCATTCTGTGAACTCTTGTTATTCGAAGCATTCCTGTTTTGTTTGCGATAAACACCATCACACACTATTGCACCGTGAAAATGATGACCTTGAACGTAAAAGAAATCATTTGGACACTCGCCCCAATGAAATTCAAAATCTGAAAGGGGACAAATGAAGGGCTGAGGATAAATGAGAAGAGAATTCTACTATTTATGAAATTCTAAGTAGCATGTCAAAACAACCGAATCAAAACGTGCTTTTGAGTACTGTTTCTGCTTTTATCGAAGATACGCAAGAAAGGAGAATTAGGATTCGTTGTATTTTAGATAATGGCTCAAATATAAATTGTTTAACAAATGAATATGCTGAAATCTTAGGATTTAAAAAAAAAACAGTTAACGTTCCTGTTTCGGGATGGAATGGGTCTACTCACTGTGTAAAAGCTAAAATCAATATCCTATGTTGATGAAAGTTTCTGAGAAAACTTTCTTCAAAAAAAATTACAGATTTAAATCCAATTTCTTGTTTAGATATATCCGATATATTTTTAGTTGATTTTATTGAACTGGCAGATCCCACTTTTGTTAAATATGGAAATATCCATGCTTTAATAGGTGCTGAACTATTTTTCAGAATTTTAAAACATGATTCATTTAATGTAAATGATAATTTAATAATGCAAAATTCAGCATTGGATTGCAACTGAATTTCTTAAAGAAATTATACTATCTAATGAAGTACACTGCGGTTTAATTAAAGATTTTGAAACAAATGAAAATTTAAGACAATTTTGGGAACTGGAATCAATCGATACAAAACATGAAATTTTAAAAATTTAGAGGAAGATCAGGCTATGAGAATTTCTAACAGAACAACTATATTTCATAACAATCGTTATGAAGTGCAGTTTCCCTGGAAAAGGGATTGGAGAGATTTAAGCAATAACTTTACAATAGCAAAACAACAATTGCAAAATAGAACTCCAAATATGTATTCTGAATATTGGGGAATTATTAAGAACTATTTGAAGCGAGAAATTATTGTACGGGTTGAAAAGACGAGAGAACAACAAGCTCTAAATAAACCAATCTATTATTTGCCACATCGTTATTTGTATATAAGCAAGATAGACTTATCACAAATCATGTTCGATGCCAGCTCACTTGATAGTGGACAATTATCATTAAATGATTGTTTATGGACAGGCCCAAATCTCGTCTGAACCTCCTCTATCTGATCTATTTTAGATTAAATAAAATAGCCATAACATTGGATTAAGAAAAGGCATCCCTTCAGGTATTGCTTGCAGAAAAGGACAGAGATGCTATATGCTTCTTGTGATCAAATGGAAATATTGAAGATGAATGAGATCTGATAACATACCAATTCAAATGTGTTCTGTTCAAGGTGAATGCCAGCTCATTCTTGCTGTCTGCTATAATAAAGAAGCATATTGAATAGTTTCACAGTGAACATCCAACTGCTACAAGTTTACTTGATTTCTGTCTGTATGTTGACAAATTAATTGCAAGTTAGGACAATGTACAAGATCCCCTCAAAGTCTCACACAGTGCCAAATAAATCATGCAAAAAACCAGAATGGTGTTAAGGAAATGGATTACCAATTAAAGTAACCTGTTGGACTGATGGAAACAAGGATTCAACGCACAACAGCATAATTTCATCAGTTTAGGATCCAACTTAAAGGTCCTAGGAATGGCATGGAGCACTGCCAAAGATTGTCTTACTATAAAAAATTCACAAAGTTTATTGGAATTTTTGTCTTCTAAAAGGAATACAAAAATTTCCTTTTACAAGCTGTAGGAAAGATTTTTGATCATTTGGTAGTACTCACATATTTACTATCAGCATAAAATGCCTTTTCCAAGAATTGCAGGTTAGGAAAATACCTTGGGGTGGAGATTTGCCATTTAACATACAAGAGAAGTAGTTGTGATGGTACACAGAACTTCTACAACTTTCAGATTTAAAAATTCCTAGAATTATCATGAATTCAACGAAAGAAGAGACCACAGATGTTGTCAAAGTTCATAGTTTCTGAGGTGCTAGTCAAAAGACTTATGGTGTTGCCATCTATTTAAGAGTTTTGAAAAGGAGCGGCTTTGAAGTGAATCTTATTGCATCTAAGAGTCAAGTCACACCTTATAAAAGAATATTCTACGAAGATTAGAGTTTCTTGAAGCTGTATTAGCTGCATGTTTGTCCAATTAAGTCAAAAAAGTTCATTGATCGGAAAAAACCATCGCTGGTTTTGTATTGGACAGACTCCAAAATTCTCTACTGGATTAAGGGCTCAAGCAAAAAGTGGAAGCAATATGTTGTGAATCGTGTGGAAGAGATAAAAAGTTTGACAGATAAAAACTCCTGGTTTTACTGCCCCAGTAAGGATAATACTGCAGATCTAGGGACCCGAGTACTAGTGCTGAATCCTTTCTGAACAATTCCATGCGGTGAAAGATCCTTCTTTCCTGATATCTCCTAACCTACTTGAAGTTGATTAGAATCGTTGTGTTCCAAAAGAAGAATATCTTCCTGAAATGAAAAAGGACACTGAACTGAACTTTAATACTAATATAATTCTTTCTCTTTACAGTGTTCCTGATTTTTTAGATAATTTTATTTAAATTATTAATTTGTATTCAATTTTTATGTATAAATTTATGTGTATTTACTACTATTTCTTTGTAAAATTTCATATGTTTTATTAGTTACTGATTTATGTAATTTATAATAATCTTGAATGTTATTCACAATGCATAGCCCATGCTATAACAGTCCCTGACCCAGGAGCGAATTTCCTACTTTTTTTTAATTATGTTTATATCTTGAAGGAAGAAGCTGTGCCCTTAATAACGGGAGCATTTTTCCCTTAAAAACTGTAAACTTCAGCGGGATCTATTACCCCATCACATTTACTGCACCTACATGTTTATATATTCGTACTTAATGTGTTATCTAATTAAACTGTGAAAAGACAACTGGTTGGTCAATATTTTATTACTTTTAGCAGTTCAACTAACACTTACAACAAAACAATTGAATTATTGTTTTGAATTAAATTTTTGCTTATTTGGTTTGATATCATCATGTTATAATGCAATTTTCAGAAATGTGATGAATTGGATACATAATACTAGTATTATAAACACATTTTCTCTGTCCCAAGTATGAGAAAGTTAAGAATTATTTTCTTTCTATTTTTGAATAAAATTTCTTAATTCTTTTCTCTTGAGATATGCTTTGTAGGTCTAGGTTAGAATTGGATGTATTGTACTTAGTTATAATTTTTTAATTATTGATTTTTTTTTTTTTTAATTATTTACATGTTTAATATCTATTTTCAGTATTATGTAATATATACATTTTCAAAGCAATGGCTTTGTTACATAATAGTACTATGTATGTTTTATATTATAGATATCTAATTTTATCTTTTTATTGGTTTTTTAAATTTTATTTTTCTATATGTTTTTTGTAATTTATTATGAATTTACATACATTTTAAAAATTATGATTAATTAGTATTAATTATATAATTACTTATGTGTGTGGTGGCTCAGAATAATCTTATAGACTTTCAGGTATTAAAAGGTATCTTATAGACTATATTTATTCATGATCAAAATCAGGGAGATTAAAATCATAAGTACTTCCACTGTGCAAACTGATGCTAGATTAATGTAATTTGAAATTGCATGTTATAGTTATTCCAATTCTTTCTAATTCAGAAATTAGGTTTCGATTAGAGGGTAATACGTGAAATAGTTCAGGCTATAATCATGAAAAGGAAATGAAGTAGGATTGGAATTTTAAGGTTGGGTGATCTTTGTTAAGAAAATAGCAACTATTGAATGTTATTTGCAAATATATAAGCCAAGAAAACAAAAGAATAATTAGAAGTAGAATTGTTGTTTAGTTATAAATTAATTATTCTCATATCTATATATATATATATATATATATGCGAAATACCACTGACTGACTCATCACGAGATCTCTAAGACTATTCAACCGATTGACTTGAAATTTAGCATAGTTACTCATTTTGCGATGTAGACACTCACTAAGAACGGATTTTACGGAAGTCTTATCCAAAATGTAATTTTCATCCGTTAATCTACTCTTATCCATCGGTATGTTATTTTGGCGACTTTGTCGCCAAAATGATATGAATAGCATAAGCGGAATACATTTTTATATGTATACTGTATTGTCTAATCTTGAAATGGAAAATACCAAATAATTTAATATTGACGCTATGGAATGGTAAGATTTTGGATAAGAGGCTCTTCATACGAAATTTGTGCATGTAAAAGAAAATAGAGGCGTGCATATTTAGCGATAGAAATAAATGAGTTTGGAACCCCATGGTTGGTGAAAGTTAATTTAGCTCAAAACTTGGGTTTTGAAAAATACTAAATAGCCTTCTCATGGGTAATACATAAGACAATCTTGTTTATTGGAGGACCTCACTACTTGCATGAATGAACTCAAGAGGCTATGGCATCGTAAGCGTTTTGGATCGACTTGCACAACTTTTTAAGGATTGCAATCTTGTATTCCTAAATGGTGAAATCAAAGATGTCTTGAGGCAAGACAAAATCTTATGATAGACAAGATGCCATTGTAGGTATTTCTTTGAGTTAAGCACTGATGAATCTTCTGAAAAGGTTGCATCTTTGTAATATAGGTGTAACATTGATTGGAAGGAATTTTATCCATATATATATGGTGACTTTTACTTTTTATTTATTTTTCTCTATATATTTGATTTTAGGATAACCATTATACAGACAATTAATTTCATTTTAAATTTAGATTATCATTAAAGTTTAAAATTGAAAATTTTCTTTGGTATTTTACTATAGTTCCAAATAATTATATTATGTCTGTCCAGCAAAGGTGACAGTATCAGCTAATATATAAATGAATGATTATTTATTGGGGGAATCCTGCATGTGTTTTAGTGAAAGTTTTCACTGATAGACCTCGATTTTTGTTCCTTTTAAAACATGGAATGTACTTATTAGATTAGGTATTAGCAATATAGGATTTTCTTTAACAACATATACAACTTATACATTTTACATTCATATAAATTAAATAATATCTGTTGATTATTGTTTTAAAGATTTTTAGATGTCATTTATCATTGACAGAAAAATACTCTAATTGTTTGTATGTACAATTATAAAATGCAGGAATAAGCAAAACCTAATACTTTAAAAACTATCATTAGTTTAAAACTTTTGTTACTGACATTTACTGTAATTTTACACATGTAAAATAATTAATAATTGTTCCCTTCAAAAATTTGATAGCTTAGAATAATTATATAAACAAATGCTATGAATGCTTCATCATTTATTTATGTAAAGATAGATCTTTGATGATTGCTGATTTGAGTATACTATAATTTATTTATCAACCTTTACTTCCTAGGTCTACTAAATCTTCTCAAAATTATAGTTTCCATTTTTTTTTTTTTTTTTTATTAATATTAATATTTATTCTGATGTTGAACAGCTTGAAATTTTATCATTATATGTCCAAATTCCAACAATCACTAGAAAAGAGTAAAGCTAGTGGATCACCTTATAATTTAACAGTTCATAAAGATAAGATTATAAGTAAGATATTACTTGTTTTGATGAATCTCTAACATTTTTAGAATTGATTCCGTGCTCTCTGTTTATTTATGTAGAAGTAAGCTTTAGATTTAGTTTTAAAAATTGTGCCTTTCCTTGCTGAAAAAGCTGGGAGTATCAACTATGTTGATGAAAGAACTTTATGCTCGTGAATACAATATGGTGCTTAAGAAATGTGAATATTCAACGGATATCTCAAGACTTGATATCCATCATCATCATATCCTTTGGTTTTTTAAATAAGCTACAAGAAATTTTTCAAATAATGTAAGTGTCTCTCCAGTATTGTTTTCTATCAGTGTTGTATGATAATTTGGGAAAATCTTGATAAAAATAATAAATTGTAATAGAAATATTTATTGTATACTTTAGTATTTCTCTTTTTAATAATATTTTCTTCTGTCATGAGATATGGGTGAAGCTTGCAATAATACTGTAATGTTGAAAAGAAGAGAGTTCTGTGAAAAATATAGTAGTTGGAATCATGAAAATCAATTTGGGGATTATCTTATTCATTTTGTTCATTATTTTTCAAAATTTAGTAATGGATGGAGAGAAATGCATATAAATCAAAATTGCAGTAGTCTATTTTTAATTATTTTAAAAATTATCTGATTTATGAAAAACAAATCTTCCATTTGAAAATAAGCTACCTGACAGAATTGAAGCCCAATTTTAATTTATTTAATGTACTTCTTTAAATGTAATTAATTACTTTACTTTGTGAAAAAAAAAGATGACATTTAGTTGCCTGTATTGTAAAGAGAGGCTTGATATGTACAAAAGGAATAATAGGTTAACTTCATTGTGATTCTTAAGTTAATGCTTTTTATTAATTACCTTATATGAAACTACAGTTAATGAATGTATAATATTAATTAGTAACATAGGTTGAGTTATGTTTTTTTTTTTTTTCAATATTTGTTGCTACTATTTTCGTTATCACCTTAACTTTAGATAGATAAAGAATTGGATGTTAATGCTGAGACTGTATGGATAATGGATGTTCTTACAACAAAACAGTCTGACTGCTAAGAATCTGGATAGAATATTCTTAATGTAACTGCTTGTTTCTCTAATGTATACCAGTAATATTTAAATGTTTTAAGTTTAGTTGCTGACACCTTTTAAATCATGTACCTTGATGACAGGCCATTGTTCTCACATTTAATGGACATAATTTTTAATGTATCGGGGGGGAGTCCATCCTTTTTGTCTTTTTAACCATTTCGTGATACAATATAATTACTGGATCAAATTATTCTGAATTTAATGTTATTTACAAAACCTACCTGAAAATTATTTATTTCCTTCTAGGATGTGTTGTTAATCTCTAATAATTAATTGTTACATAAAATGGATTATATTTGTTGAATTGAGAGTATCAATATTTTCATTACTTAACTCTCCCATACACAAAAACATAACCAGAGTTTTTGCAAGTTGCATCTTTCAACAATTGTGAAAAGTTTTGGTTAGGGTTTTACTTCATGTTTCAAGTTGGTTTTGAAATACAGGCTAACCTATTTCCTATGAAAAGACCTACTTTTTCTGCAAACATGTAGTCTTACTATTTTGAGGAGAGAATTTTGAGAATACACAAGTTGAGTTTCAATAACTATTACTCCTGTATAAGGTTGTGAAAAATGTATGAATACATATAAAGTGTAAATAATTTTTGTTAATAGTTTTTTATTTGTGACAGTTTTCAAATAAATTTATTGGTGCATTTTATTATCAAATTTATTGGTTTTCTTTTGATATGAAGTCTAAGTGATTAAATTAGAGTAAGAAAGCACTGTGCTTTTGAAATCATCTTATGTCTGTGGAAGTGTCTGGCATATTTGGAGATCGAAGTATTATAAATTAAGAGTTTTATTAGCTGAAATTAAATCAAATGTAAATTATTGGAAAATTTTGCTTTGAATTTAAGAGAACTAATAAGTGAGGATTTTACTATGTATTTAAATGAAGAAATATATTGTTTTTGTGTGAAGTAATTTTGTGTAAGTAATTGAATATTTAGTTTTTAAAATTTAAATTAAAGGGAAGTAAATATTTTGGAAATTTTAAAGAAAATTAGAACCCAATATAGGAGATTTTTACTAAAGCTTGCAATGGATTTGAAAAGTAAGAAGGAATGTTTAGATAATGTGAATAAAGGAACAAAATTAAAATTAATTGAAGAAAAGGCTGAAATCATGATAGGTTGTGATGAGAAAATTCAACAGAAATTTAATGCTGATAATATAGATAGAGAAAAAACGGACTCTTCTTAGAAGGATCTATTTATGATATCTTATGTTTAATGTTGGTGGACATAGGTGCTAATGTAATTCTTTTAAGAGCGGACTTGATCAAGAAACTGAAGGAACAGACTCCTAATATTTCTCAGAATACTGCTGTCGGTGAAAAAGCCGAGATGCATGGAAAACTGGATGTATTTATAGAATGTGGATCCAAAAAATTCCAACGTAAAGTCTATGTACCTGACATCTCCGATCCATGTATTCTCTGTCTGGATTTTATTCAAAAATTTAATATCTCTGTAGATTTCGAGTAGAATGAGATAAGGACAGGAGGAGAGGAAATTCCTTTGTTTTCGGTCGTTGTACAGCTTTCGAAGCAATGCTCTGTATTGGTGAAGGAGCGGACTATAATAACACCAAATTCAGAATGCCTTATACAAGGAATTCCCGAAGTTTTTTGTTCAATTCAGGTATGCCTTAAAGGAATTTCCTAGTCAAGTCTCCAGAATTGTAGCGGCCACACTCATTGATTTAAAAAGGGAAAATATTCCAGTTCGAGTTCTGAATTTGGACAGTAAATCGAAGACTGAAAAAGGCTGTTATTGCGACGTGTAAACCAGCAGTGCATATCGTCGCTCGTCCTCAAAATTTTCAATCGATCTTGGAGAATCTTGCAGGACTTAACGAAGAGCAGCGGTTAACAGTACAACTATTACTGAAAGAATTTCAGAACTTGTTTTCTTCCTGTGACGCTGATGTCGGTCATTGCTGAGCGTCTAGTTAAAGAGATGGGGGGTAATGGAATAATCGAAGAATCGTCAGGACCTTGGGATTCGCCTACTATACTTGTTTAGAAAAAAAACTAATTAGTGCTGGATAAATAACTTTTAGTTTTATTCCTTATTATTACTAGCCGTTTTTTGGTGCCAGAAATAAAAACCACTAATGGTCTTTTCACTGTTTATTTTTTAACGATAAACGTAACAAACAACAATGATAAACCCGCGGCTCATTATCGTTGAAATAAATTTGAATTATACGAGACAAATTCCGAGAAACATATATCTGCTGCAGACCAAGAGCTGTTGATCGCGAAAAACACCAAAAAGGTCTGGAAAGCTAGCGTCTATTTAGTCTTTCCAGTATATCTAGAAACAAAATAAAATTAACCTCTTTATATATCGAAAAAACCACGTGGGTTAGACATATGAGGGGCAGCTGGATCCACCCGACAAAGACCACGGATTCTTAACAAGTAGTGTTATCCTCTATAACGAGGCCGCGGTAGCCTAGTGGTCATGATTTCGTATTCGTAACCAGCAGGTTTCGTTCTATCCTTTGCTGCCAAAGGCCCGGCGTGTAGCTGGGGCTGATGCACATTAAATCTGTCGGGGCCCAAAGTCCTCCCGTTTGCGTGGTGTGGATGTTAGGAGAGGGGGTGCCAGTTGAGGTGTCGTCCTCGTCACTTGACCGAGGTCCGTCTCCAATATCCCTCGTGTTGCTTTAGTACGACGTTAACAAAAACTAAACTATCCTTTATCACGAATGGAGGACAGCCTGCACTTTTTGAATGGAAGCCAATGGTTCTCAATATTGAATTTGAAAAGTGGATACTGACCAATGGAGATTCGACCTGAAGATAGAGAAAAGACAGCTTGTACCACTTGATATGGACTTTAGCAATTTAAGGTAATGCCTTTCGGACTTTGTAACTCTCCAGCTACATTTGAAAGATTAATGGAGGCAGTTTTACGCGGACTTTCGTCTAAAGCCTGCTTGGTATATTTAGATGACGTTATAATAGTTGGACGAACATTTGATGAGCCTTTAAATAATTTTCGTAAAGTATTCCAGAGACTACAGAAAGCCAATCTTAAGTTTAGCCCTAAGAAATGCAAATTCTGCGAACACGAGGTTGTTTATCTTGGTCACGTTATTTCAGCAGGAATTAAAACTGATCCACAGAAAATTAGGGCAGTAACTAATTGACCTCGGCCAGAGACAGTCTACGATCTCCGAAGTTTCTTTGGACTGTACTCCTGTTATCGTCGTTTCGTAAGAAATTTATCCGCAGTAGCAAGATATCTGCATAAATTAACTGAAGCTAAATCAAACTTTAATTAGACGGAAGAATGCGAGGAATCTTCTAACATTCTAAAGCACGCTTTGACAACCTCTGTTTTAACCTATCTCTGGATTGACCAAGATTTCATTTTGAATACGGATACTAGTAATGAAGGAATTGAAGCTGTGCTATCCCACAAAATTGGAAATGAAGTACGTGTCAACGCTTACTTCAGCAAGAGCTTGGGTAAGTCTGAAAGAAATTATTGTGTGGCACGTAAGGAATTGTTAAACCTATAAAGCACTTCCATCATTATCTCTATGTGGCCGCCGTAGCCTAGTGGTCATGGCGAATTCGTGGCTGGGGTTTTTCGTTCAGTCGCGGGTTCGACCTTGGCCGCTAAAGACCCACCGTGTAGCCGAGGCTGATGCACGTGAAATCTGTTGGAGTTCAAAGTCCTCCCGTTGGTGTGGTGTGGAAGTTAGGAGAGGGGGTGCCAGCTCAGGTGTCACTTGCCCGTGGTTCAAAATTACTAGGTCCGTCGCCAATAGTCCTCGTGTTGCTTCTAGTGCGACGTTAATAAAAATTAAACTAATCATTATCTCTATGGACGGAAATTTCTTCTCCGGACTGATCATGCTTCCTTGAGACAGCTTTTGAATTTTAAGGAACCTGAAGGCCAAATAGCTCGCTTGATCCAAAGACTTCAAGAGTATAATTTTGAAATCCAGCATCGCAAAGGAGACCCACTCGGAAATGTAGATGCTCGCTCTCGAAGACCCTGTAAAGAGAGCTGTAAATATTGTACGAACGCCGAGGAAAAGTTCGGAATGGAAACAGATATTCCCGTGAGAGTTTTAACAACGACTACTTTGGATTCCTGGTCGTCAAGTGAGATCCGAAAGACGCAGCTAGGAGATCCTGCTATCAGGCCGATTCTGGAGGAAAATTGAATTCGGAGGATTGACCATTTTGACAAAAAATCATTTCGGAGAGTCCTGCAACAAAACAATACTGGGCTCTTTGGGACTCCTTACACCTTCAGGATCGGGATCTGTATCGTTAGTGAGAGAGTGATGGTGGAATCTCCTTTTGATGGCAACTAATTCTCCCATAGAGCAGAATTCAAGAAATTCTGCTAAACTCGTGACAGCGCAAGTGGAGGGCATTTTGGAGTCCTGAACACTTTTAAAACCCCAGAGTAGTTTTATTGGGATCAACTTCGCGCCGATGTAGAAAAGTGGTGTAGAGATTGCCAAGCTTTCGGAGCCCGAAAGGGACCAAAAACAAAAGGTCGCTTACTGCGCTATAATGTGGGTGCACCATTTGAAAGACTGGCTTTGGATATTTTAGGACCGTTTCCTAAAGCGAACAAAAGGCATTCGATAAGTACTAGTAATGATGGACTATTTTACCAAGTGGAAAGAAGCAATTCCCATTTCAGACCAGGAAGCCTCAGCTGTAGCTGGGTCTCATGTCATATTATATTTCATTCAGATCAAGATACGAATTTTAATTCTGCATTATTTTCTGAGCTTTGAAAACTTGGGCGTCAGCATTATATCCAGAGTCCGATAACATGGTCGAAAGGTTTAATCGAACGATATTGAATCATCTGTCTTTATTTGTCTCGAAGAATCAGATTGGGATACACACTTGTCACTTTTTCTCTTGGCCTATAGAAGCGCAATCTATGAAATGACCGGGTGAGCCCCAGCAGAGATGGTTTTTGGTCGATTGCCCTGTTATATCCTCTTAGAACGACCAAATGATACGTCTTCCTCGACGAGTTAGTGAGTAATTTAGAGCCACGTTTGAAAATCGTATATGCGTTTACCAGTGAGAGAATAAAACTGGACAGCGATCGTGTGAAGACAAGTTACGATTCCAGTGCCACAGATTACCGTTTTAAAGAGGATGATCAAATCTGGATGCATAACCCTTAAGCGACAGAGAGGCCTGAATCCAAAGCTACAACAAAATTGGGAAGGACTTTATACAATTATCAAGAAACTCAACGATATTATCTACAGAATTCAGAGATGGTCCTATGCCAAGCCAAAAGTCATACGCGTTAATCGGCTAGCCCCATACCGGGCAACTGATCATAAATGTAGATGATGAGACTGCCGGGACGTCAGTTTTTGAAGATGGGGAGCAATGTTACGAACAAGAGCTGGTGCTTCCTTACAACGGTGTTTTTTTTTTTTTTTTTTTTTTTTTTTTTTTTTTGTGAAAGAAAAGTTGGATTTACAGAGGTGTCATCAGAAGGTGAAGTGCCCGAAGGTGCTGGGACATAAGCGAAATATCGGTAAGGATGAAAGCTACAGACTTTTCAAGAATTTTCGGTGTGACATCACACTTGGCCGGGATAGGTATAATACGTCGAGAACCGGATAGAATCAATCTGTTTTTGGAGTCTACCTTTTGAGTGCTAAGTAATACTGTGGAGATTTGTGCACAGTGAGAACTATTAAGCTGGTGAACTGAACGTTATTATAAGTGCTGTTTAGTTCCTGTATCTGTGTCGCTAAATCATGCAAGCGCTGTGTATCTGTACAGTTATTGTTAAAGCTATGTTACCTGTGCGTCATCCTGAAGATTTACGATAGCGTCATTTTTTATTATCCTCCGAGTTCGACTTGATTTCACTCACACACACGGCAAAATTTTTCATAACTATGTATATAGTAACGTATCATAGACATCATATAAAGAGAAAAAAAAGGACATTTTATTCTGGGTATCAAATTTGTATTCGACATTAATATTGTCAGAAATTTACAAGAATAGTTCTTTTTTTCACATAAAAACATTTCATTTTCTTTTCTTGTCGGTTTTTATCCAACATTTTTAAAAAATGTGATGATGTCAATTAAATTTTTTTTATTCAACTTAAGGCACTTAAACATTAAAGCGTGTTAATAAATTTTGACAATATATTTTGTATCATTTCTTAAGTTAAAGTATTTTTTTTTTTAGTATTAAATGCAACATCACAATATATAGCAGCAGAGAGGTTGCCACTACACGATTTTCTAATACGTTGCGGATAAGACGAATTTGAGAGATCAAATAAATACTGCATGAACTCTGGAAAGTAATCTAATGTTGTCTAGAGTAATATTTTGGAACTATATGAAAATAAATATTATTCTCTCATTTCCTATCACAAAAGTTTGAGTAAAACGAAATAACCCAATAAATATATATATTATTTATAAATATTTTTTATATCATTGTCAATGTAAAATAGATCATTTTAACATTGTATAAAATCATACTGAATTACAAATTATAATTAAAAAAACCAAGATAAAAATATTAAATTGCAATTGTTATAGGATTAGTTGAAACAACTTGTAAAATTTTTTAAAAAACCAAAACCTTTCAAGTTAAAAATATCAAAATTTAAAACAAAGCATTTTCACGTAAGAAAAGCTATAAAATTACGTAAATACCTTGTAAAAGAAATTCACTGATAGACATTAAACATAAAAAAATGTAATTCAAAATAAAAATGAAATCAATAATTTAAAAAATTACGCAAGTGAAGAGAATTAAAAATGGAGAAATTGTAATTTAAATACCGTCTCGGGTTTTGGACTGAGAATAGTGTGTTTAAACCAGTTCCACAAATCCAATTATCACAACTTTGGTAGGGGCCGCGGTAGCCTAGTGGTCAAGGTCGTGGACTAGCGGCCGGCGGTTTTCGTTCAATCGCGGGTTCGATCCTTGGCCGCCAAAGACCCGCCGTGTAGCCGAGGCTGATGCACGTTAAATCTGTTCGGGGCCCAAAGTCCTCCTGTTGGCGCGGTGTGGATGTTAGGAGAGGGGGGTGCCAGCTCAGGTGTCGTCCTCGTCATTTGACCGTGGTTCAAAATTACGAGGTCCGTCGCCAATAGCCCTCGTGTTGCTTCTAGTGCGACGTTAATATAAACTAAACAACTTTGGTAATAGCGTTATTATTAATGGAATAAGCAAAAAACCACAGAATTGCGTTTCACTTTATAATTAATTTTTGCAGCCAACTCGGGTAGTTACTGAAGAAATCTTAGTCCTTTTTAAATTAAAATACAAATTTTATTCACTACAACAAGACAGTACGACACTAAAAACATTAAAATTAGCAACGTTCATTTACATCTTACTCGTTCCGTTTTCAAATCTCCTCTCTGCTAGGAGAAATTGTTGTATGCAAGAAAGATTTACAAGGTTGTTTAACTAACAAACGTGTCTGACTGGGGGTTTGATAACTAACGCGAGAGCTATATTCTCCCCAGAGTTGAAGTGTAGTCTTTATTGGCCTAATTCTTTTCTTCAATGGTCTCAGAGAGGTCCATGATGAGAATTAGAACAGGAGTGAAAAACACCTAAAATTTGATTTGGTTTACCCCGATTGGTAATCTCATACGATGTGGGAGATTTTTGCAAGAGAATCATATAAGGTCTGTCTCAGTATTGGCAGCAATTTGAAACATTCCTATTTTGACTTAAATAACTGGGTGTAAATGTACCTATACAAGAAATCCAGGCTTGTGTACAGGAGCAGACTTTCTATGATTGTCCACATAATCGTTTCTTCGATCTTGTACTTTAATTATTTTCTCTTTAACATCATACAGAGCTTTGGAATATCTCTTGAAACAAGGCATGATCTTCGAAACAAAGTTATTGTTGATGATGGATTTTAAATCTTAGAAGAGACATCATCAGGTAATCGCATTTCTCTTACAAAGGACAAAAACGCAGATGTTTGTCCGGTGGCCTCACATTTGACAGGCAAACTTTATTGACGGTAATCTCTCACTCGAGAAATGTGTTGATTTCCAACCAAAATAGCCAAATGTGGTTTTAAGTCATTTCACTGGGTTAGCTAATGGATGGTTCTCTAGAATCAAATGTTGGTCTATGTTTAAAACGTAGTATAACTGTTACATCACACTGATAACAAATTGTGCTCATTATAAAAAAATCAATTGATGAAACAAACTATATCGAAGAAATACTTCACTTAACAATGTGAGAGCGCGTTCTTTAACTGTGTCTTGTTTTAAAGGGAAAAGTTCAATGCCTTTAGATGCACAATCCTTATCCATGAAAATATGTCTCATTCTATTATCAATTTCTAGATGTGGACCCAAAAGATCAATGGAAATGCTCTCAAAATGTTGTGCAGAAGCTGATGCTTGGAAAAGTACTGAAAGTGTCTCGTTTGAATATTTATACATTCGAAGTAAGATTTGATATAACCGGCAATGTCCCCCCTCCACCTCCCCCAATAGTGGCGAGAAGAGATTCGAAAATATGTTCCTTGAGCTCCAGCAGTAGCAGCATCGTGGTACTTAAGGGTGGCTTTTCGTTCATGAGAAGGCTAACTGATTACCTAGATATTACTAAGAGGTACTACTACCTAGAACTCCCTGTCAGGCGAATATCTGTTTAGAACAACTTGATTTGGAAAATATCCGTAACTAGCCCACCTAACAAAGTCTGTATTTTCAGGAGATTCATTTAAAGTTCTTTATCCTTTAGTTGTTCAGATCTTAAGTCACTCAGCTGTCTTGTAGGAAAATTAATCATCACAGCACAAAGTTTACCATTGATTCTTTAGTAATGCGTACTAAAAGAATGGAACAGAAAGAATGGATTTCCCAGGAAGATGTTCTATTTTAAGGATATGTGACTCTATGGGTGATTTGATAGTTAACAACCATTTCTCAGTTTGGCGATCAGTAGCAACAATTATCTCTGATCCTTCAACATACCTCGTAATTTATTCGGAACTCAGATGATCAAATTACAGTAATGTTTTCTCGTTCAGTTATACAATAATTCCTTTCAGCTGGCGTTTACAGTCTACTCTGCGATAAGGAAGGTTTTCTGTGAAGAAATAAAAGCTGATTAATACTCATACAAATGGTGTAGAGCAGTGGTTCCTAAACTTTTTTTACCCCTAGACCCCCTATTATAGTCAAAACTTGCCAATGCCCCCCCCCAAGTGAAAAAGCTACATAAATGTATAGTATAAAAATTATAAATTTAAAAAAAAAACTTTTTTGCTAAAGAAATACTTATTAAAATTATTAACTTTTGTTTAAAATAAAATTTTAAAACAATTAATGACTTGAATGAACTTCATGAGACGTTATGAGTGTATTTAAGTCTGACTGAATGTTTGTGAGCAGCAACCGCAAATCCCCTCGACCATTAATTTGTAGTCAGTTTTTTATTTTTTTTACTTTATGTAGTGAGGTTCATAACAGCACGGAATCCACGTTCTACCAAACAGGAAGACGGGAAAGCAGTCAACAACTTCTGTACAGTAACCCATAAAGCAGGATATAAAATTGGGACCAGTTTTTGTAACCAGAATTTGTGGTATCCTTGTTCAAACATTGGTTTAAGTTCCTCATTTGTGGATATTTCAATAAACTGCTCCTGCATAAGTATGGATTCATCTGTATTTGGGATCAGAATGTGTCCACGCGCCAAAGGGTTCCCCACCCAGCAGGGAATATCCGTGAAGAAAGTCTTTGGTTCAGATCTGCATGAAGAGTCGTAAGGTGTTGACAGTAAGCAAGCAAATCATCATCTCTATTTTGCAATTTCGAAAGATTTGGAAACGGAGAATATTCCCCTCTTCCCAAGTTTTGTTTGCACAGAAAAAGTTTTGTAACAAACATAGATATTATGCTTTTAGTTTTGATTAAATTTAATTGGTCATCTTGTAGTTTAAAATTAGTTTAGTTAAATTTGGCAAATAAATCGGTCATATAGGCTATGTCATTTTTTGAATTAAATAAATTGCATCAAATCATTATCTTTTCTTTCCAGAAATTCCAACATTAAATCAAAGAGTGCATAGAATTGATTTAAACATGTACTTTTAGATAACCAAAATATTTCTGTGTGAAATAGTAAATTATTATAGTCTTCAACATTTTCCAAAAAAAGTTGAGCAAATAATCTCTCATTGGAGACATTTCTTTAGATTTTATTAACTGCTCAAATGTCATAATCTAGTGATCTATGCAAAGGTTCACTAAGATTTTTTGTTACTAAATTATGTCGATGAATGACACAATGTACTGAAAATACATTCGGTACAGCTTGTTTTAAGTATGCCAGAAAGCCTCGATATCTTCCTACCATTGCCAGAGCACCGTCTCAGTAGTAACAGAAATGATATTGTCAAAGGTACAACTTTTACATCGAAAAATCTTTTTAATTTAGTAAATAATCTTTCACCTTTCGTATCGGTTTCCAAACATTTAGCAAATGACAAAATTCTTGGCAATTTTTTTTTTACAAATCTTGCATAAGCTAAAAGTAAAGCTTCATTTCCTGGTAAAGTGGACTCAGCAAGCTGCATAGAAAATTCAGATGTTTTTAAGTACTGACATAAAAAATTTTCTACGCACTGAGGCATTCGTCAATCCTACTTTGTACTGTATTATTACTCAGTGAAATTCTTTTATAATGTCGAGAGCTGGTTTGTGCAACACGGTGTGTATTACAATAGAGTACGGCTTTCCTGACTTAGCAATCAATAAATAAATGTTATAAGAAGCACTCAGTCCATCGTCGTCTCGCTTAGATGTTGTCCCTATGAGTTGCTGCAGTGACGGTGTTTTCAAATATTTTTCTTTGACTGTTTGAAAAAACGTTAAGTTCTTATCTTTTTTGTCCCTGTGGATTTTTATTAAATTTTCCTTAAGTTTGGAAGGTGTCATCGAATCATTTGACATAGGTTTTTAGATAGAAGACATATAGGTAAAGTACTATTTCCTCGTGATGAAATAAAGCCATACTTCAAAAATTCAACACTGTACTGTCGGCATTATTTCTTCGGCTCACTCATATTATTATCTGTTAAAAAGGGCAAAAAACGATATAAGAAAATTCGTATATCAAATGTTTTATTTACAGCAAACCACTGTTAATTTTTACTAACTTTTTCAATGGAATGCTACAGTACGGCCCTTTTAAATTAATTATTTGAAGTAAGGATAAATTTTTATGTAATTTTTGAATAAAATATAATTCTCAATAATTAGCATCTTTCAAAGATATCTGTATTAAGAAAAAACTTAGATCTCTTCCTAAGTTTTCAATTAAGATAAAGTTAACCCTTAACTAACATTAAAGGAATACTTCTTTTTTAACTTTTTACTTTTTCAATATACATAGGGATTACATTTTACTTATTCATTACTATTTTGAAAAATGTGATACATAATTTTTTCAAAGAAGATCAATTTTATTCAAACACACTTACGTAACAAAATTACACTCTCTGCGTAACAATACACAAAATTCAACTACATCAAAGCTAACGTTAAGGGATCACTATATTTTTATTGCCATGACTATTACTATTAGTAACTATATTGAAAAATATGATGTATAATTTTTTTTCAAAAGAGATTAATTTTATTCAAATATACTTACGTAACAAAAGTACATTATCTGCATAAAAAAAAAAAAAAAAAAACAAAAAAAAAAAAAAAAAAAAAAAACCTTCCAACTAACAATACAAAACTTCTTTATATCTGAGAAAATTTGTTTATACATTTCGTATCAGCATAACATAGAGCTAAATTATTGATTAGATGTACGACTCTTTTATAGTTTATGTTTATATTGTAAACAAGTTAGTGCATATAGCGGCGTTATTGTGTTCCTGTATAAACCAGTTTTCGGCTGTCTGTCTCGCACCGTGCCATGCTTGTTATTAACTTAAGCAGCTGGCGCCATCTTGAACTATTAAATCCTAAGTGTGTGTCAGTGGATTTTTTTTATTTTCTTTTTGAGTCATTATTTTCGTTTTTTAATATGCCAGATAGCCTCGGTTTTGAGTTTTATTTTCATTTTTGAGTCATTTTATTTCATCAGTTTTTTTTATTGTTATTTCGTTATTATATTGTTGTTAGTATTTTGATGGAAATTGAAAGCCTAAATTTACTGAAGTAAATTGAACAATATTACTAAGTTTTAAAATAAGTTATACACACCATTGTTACTACAAGTGACAAATCAGTGGAAATAAGTTTTCTCAATGATCATTCACAAATGGTGTTACATAACGCTCAGTACCTAAGTAACATAATGTATTTCAAGTATCGACCTATGTTTATATTTTACTCGGGATTTAATAATCACTACTATTTTATTTATTGTTATTTATTTAAATTTCCATAATAATAATAAAAAAAATGAATCACAATTTTATTACTTTCTATTAAACCTTGCGCAGACCCCCCTGACGTTGTTAAGGGGTTTCAATTTTAATTTTCCACGGACCCCCTGAATGATATTGGGGACCCCAGGGGGTGTGTGGGGACCACTTTGGGAACCACTGGTGTAGAGCATTCCAAGGGTTTTTCGCCTGTTGTGTTGGCTAGAATTGCCCAGTTAAGCGATAAATATACCTCCTTAGTATTTCTGTAAATCGGGGTTATGGGAGACAGCGTGGAATTTCATAGTTGGAAGGTTGAAAGGGCCTCCAGATTTATTGTATTGAGGACTGCTATTCATTTTTTTTAAACGAAAGGTGTGGAACGAAAGAAATATGCTAAAAGAAAATCTAAATAGTTTCTTTTCTCCGAATAAAAATTAATTTAAATGCAAGAAAAGACTATTAAAAGTGTTGAAGATTAAAGATGAATAATTCATTTATTTTATATGGAAAATATTAATGATAATATTAAAAAATAACATTAAGAAATAAATAATCGAGGAAAATTTTAGTGAATAAAAATGTAAAATAATTTGAATCAGTAAGTGAAGAATTCGTAAATATTTTACAAAAATAAAAACAGAGAAAAATATAATTTTGTAAAAACTAAGATGTATGAAATTTTTTATTTCATTTTACTCATAATTCTTTAACTATTTTTTAAATTGTGACCTCTTTCTCAATCATCAAATGTTCTTTTATCAGTTTTTCATTCTTGTTGGATTTCAGTGATTCTAGTTTCTAGAAACTTTTGTTCCCCTCATATCTTTTTAATTTTTCTTAAATACTCTTTATTTTTGTAATTTTATAAAAATTACATTAATCCTTGAACATTTTTAATTAAGAGAAATAAGTTTGATGCAACGTATTCTTTAGGATTTAATTTTAGCGTATTCTTTCGTGGTAATTCTAAACTGAAGAAATTGATTCTTTCAGATCTATGACGATATGCATCCCCCAAAATTAATTCTTGGGTACCACACTGTGCAGAGGAATACATTTCATTAAGGTAGCGTTGGATAGTATTTCGAGCACATAGGCCGCGGTGCGGCCTTTAAGCTCGGATCGGCAAATATAGCAGAACTTGGCATTTTGATGGCGTTTAGAGCTTTCTGCGGGTTGTGATCAGTAACTGGGCTCTGATTGGACGTCGCTGAGGTCTGTTAAGATTGGCAGTCTGGATGTATAGGTTTCGTTCAGGGGTGGCGCTGAATGCCTTACTTCCTATTGGTTGATGGAATACGGAGGTGAACTTTCCTATTGGCTGCCCTGGACTGCTGTGTTTGTAATGTGGGTGTAACTATGGTGGTGGGCGTATACGGCTTGAGAATGAAGTTAAAAAGTTATGAGAATGATTTTAAGATTTTTAATATTCTGGGATAAAAGTGATTGAGTTAAAAATTAAGGTGGATTGTAGGAATCAAGTAATACAGTTCTGGGTCATTTAGAATTTTCTCTTGGAGTGTAGTTTTCTAGGTTGATCAGATTGTAGTTATTTGTAAGATATAAGAGTGGAGAAAAACTTTTTGGCTATTTTTTGAACATGTTTTCGAAAAGTTGGGATTTTATTGACTTTTAAAATTTCGTTGTTTCTGATATACCAATTAGTTTTTGTGATCATTCTGAGTGTTGAGCTTTAAGTTGATTCGAGTAGATTAATGTTAGATTTTGCCGCATACGCCCAGATGGGACATGCATATGTGAGAATTGGTCTGAGAACGGCTGTGTACAGAAGCAATTTGTTTTTAAGTGTCATTTTGGAGTCCCGGCAGATTAAGGGGAAAATACTGCATTTCGCTTTCCGGAATTTTTCACGCGAGTAGTTTATGTGTGGTTTCCAAGTGAGTGATTTGTCAAGTATTACACCAAGGTATTTAGTTTTCTGAGACCACGGGATTTGTGTGTTGTAAAAAGTTGGTGGTGGTGTGTTGATGATTCTTTTTCTGGAAAATAAGATTGCTGCCGATTTTTCGACATTAATCTTAATTTTCCAGTCATTGTAATAGTTTTCGAGTATGTGTAAGTGTTTGTTGAGTGCAAAGGTTACTGTTTTAATGTTTTTGTATTTTGCCAGAATGGTGGTGTCATCTGCGTACATATTTAAAATAGTGAGATTGTATTGGGGTATATCGTTCTGGTACAAATTATATAAAATTGGGCCGATTAATGATCCTTGTACTACTCCATATTTAGTGAAGAGAGTGTTTGATAGTGTGTTGTTAATTTTGACTTGATAGTTTCTGTTTGTGAGGTATGAATGAATTAATTTAATGAGTGGTGCAGGGAAGTTATATTTTATGAGTTTATAGGTGAGTCCTTCTATCCAGATGCTGTCAAAGGCTTTTTGAATATCAAGAAAAACCGTGCCTGTAGATTTACTGTGTTCTAGTCCGGATGAGATGTGCTCTGTTAATTTGATTAGGGGGTGGGAGATGGAGAGATTTTTAGTGAAGCCGTATTGGTTAGGGTTGCGAATATCGGAGTTGTCAATGTGGTTGTTGAGTCTTTTTAGTAAAACTGATACTATTAGTTTGCTTAGAGAATAGAGCAATGCTTTTCGTCGGTAGTTATCGGGTAGGCGGGGATTTTCCCCCGGTTTAAGGATAGGAAAGATTATTGAAGTTTTCCAAGTATTAGGAAAGTATTGAAGCTTGAGAATTATATTAATTAAGTATGTAAATAGGAAAATTATTTTGGGGGGAAAGTTTTTGATCATTTTATTCGTGATATTGTCTTTACCTGGTGCTTTGTTAATGGCTTTGTTTTTGATGTAGGTGATTATTTCGTTAGGGCAGACTGTTTCTATGGGTGTGTGAGTGTGTGTGTGTGGGGGGGGGGTTGTTAAAAAGTTTTGGAGTGTTTCTTGAACTTCTTATTCTATTTCTGTTGTGTAATTTGATGGTCTTTTGTTTTCTGTGAAGTTTTGTGAGAGAGAGTTTGCTATTAGGTTTGATTTACCTATGTCGGATTCTATTATGATGTTATTATTGAGTAGTGGGGGAATGTTACTTCTCTTGTTTTTGAAGGATTTAGTGATTTTCCATACGGATTTGTCGTGTGTGTTAAGTGTTTGTAGGGTTTGTGTCCAACTATTTTGTGTGAATTTATGGATTTCTTTTTTAATTTGATTTTGTATTCTGTTGACTTGAGTTTTAATCTTTTGATCTAGTGTTCTTTGAAATAATTTTTTGGTTTTGTTACGTAGTATAATGAGTTGTTTAATGTTGTTTGGTGTGTATCTTTCGTTTTTGGTGTTGATTGGTGTGGAGGCGTTTTGGTGTGCAGTAATAATGCTATTAGAAAGTTCAGTAATTTTTTGTTCAAGTTGTGTGCTATTGATAATGTTTGTGTAATTAATAATATTGATGTTGTTGATTTCTTGTTGAAAGTGTTTCCAGTTTTTTGAGATGACTCTTTTATTAATGTGATGGGTATAAGTTAAATTCAAGTATTTTTGGATTGTGATCTAAGGAGAGTTCAGGTATTGAGGTGATGGTGTGTTTATAATTAAAGTTTTTGATAAATGCAAAGTCTATGGTGATGGCTGTGTTGTTTCCGAATTGTGTGTGTGTTGGTGGATATGCAAGTGTAATGTCGTGTAGATTAATGTAATTGTGTAGATTAACCCCTCTAGGTGTATTTGTGTGAGCATTCCACGTTTGGTATTTCGCGTTAAAATCACCTATTATGACACAATTGTTGTTTAATTTAAAGATGGTGTCAAGATTTTGCGTAAAATTGGAGTAGTGTGATGATGGGGGTATGTATGTGGAGACGAGGGTGACTGCTGAGTGGTTGGGGGGGGGGTGAGAATAACTCTTGTAGCTTCTATGTGTTGGAATGGTGGGGTAGTTAGACGATGATGTGTAAGAGAATTTTTAATGAATATCATGGTGCCTCCTGATGCTATTTCTTGTGTTTGCCTATCGTCTCTGTAGGCTGTGTAGTTGGGAAGATGTACTGTGTTTCGTGGTCTCAGATGTGTTTCCTGTATCATTATTAGGTCGGGGGCATGCTTCTGTACAAAATCTCGTCATTATGGTAGTTCTAAGACTCTTTTTTATACATCCTCGTGTATGACGTAGTCTTGATTGGACGACTGCCTCATTGGAGCATTAGTTGCTCAGTTTAGCTACTTTAGCACGTTTTAAAAAAAATCTGCAACCCAGCTAAATAAAGAGTCCCTGCAATGTCCCTTGCTTTAGAAGCAAAATTTTGTGAAATAAATGTCCAATTTTATGCTCTATGAAAGAATATTCATTAGAAGAATTAACGAAAAATGAAAAACTGCGCTCTTTAACAACACAATTTCAAAATAATTTTAAGATTAGTTTTAATATCAAGTTCTTTATTTTTGCAATTTTCCTTATTATTATTAATCTGGTTGTTACTCTTTATTTCAGCATGTCTGGCAACAAAAGCATTTCAGTTGTTTTTTTTTCAAATAAATGATTGCATATTTTAGTTCTAAATGTGTTGGATATTTTAACGTTTATCTTGTTAACTATATTAGATTCAGATTGATATAATGTACCCCATTTTCCTGAAAAATGCCTAAAAAGAAAGAGCCTCTGACGGAGGATGAAATATCTGTTGGTGAGTTGTATTTATTGGTATCTTCAAGATTTTAATTTTAATTCAGCGAAGATTTAAATTTATTTGTGAGATTTTTAAATTTTTACGTGGTACATTTAGGTTAACTGAAAGGTCTTCATGTGCGTTATTTGGTTTATTTTTATTTGGATTCTATCGTGTAATTGGCTTTCGATGGAATGATTTACTAAGCTTCTGCTTGCTTTTGCATTCGTTATTTTGAATGGATTTTGGAAATAATTTTCTTGCATTTGATATTAATTTGCATTAATCGACATGTCCTTTTACTTATTTTTGTGTATTACAAGTTTATTTTGGAAAATGAGTTGTTGTTCTTTGGAAGATGCGTTATAAAATGTCTTCCGAGCCGATATTTATAGCATCATGCGCAGCATTAATTTGCTTGTGCCAAAATTGTCAATTTGCGCAGATCTAGTCTAAAGAATATCATTCCCGGGAGCTAATTATTTTCCTTTTCTTCTGTCAGATGCATTTTTTGCCATATTGTTTTGTTTTGACTCAATTATGATATGTCATTTCCCCATAAATTGAAATTCCTCCTTTATTGTAGGGTTATTTTAAATTTCTAAAACTTTTTTGGCATTAATTTCAGAAATGTTTGTAACAGTAATAAAAGTTTCGTTTTAACATTCAGATCGTTTGAAGTTGTGTTATATACTTAAATTGCTTTGCATACTAATCAATGTGTTGGGTGTTTTTCTTCTTTAAAGAAGATGCTTCCTTGAAAGTATTATTTGAATGGAAATAAATGGTAGGTGCTAAATTGCATAATTTAGTGAGCTAAAATTATTTCTTTTTACATATTTTAAAATATTGAATTCACTTTCTTGTTTTAATATTTGAATGTTATTTTGTGACTGTGTTCAAAAAGAATTATATGGTTGGATCCTATTTTACGAGTTCATTCATGTAATTATTTCAAAGCATGTACAAAGCTGTGTGCTGATGATGTAAATTTGCATATATTTTTTCTGCAATAGGAAATAATTTTTTTAAAGTCTTGAAACTAAAATATGTCATATTAATAAGAATATTTGAACTTTAAATTTAAGCATTAATAAAGTTTACTCTGACCTTAAAAATGGTGTACAAATTAAACACATCAGATAACATTTGAGTATTTACTAGCCTGTCTGGCATAAACAATTTCAGAATTTTTTTGCCTGGAAAAGATATGATCTCAAGTGGTTTCAAAGTAAATTATGTGTCTTAATCAAAGGCATTTATATATTTGCATTTTGTATGTTTTTGTAAAGAATTTTTTTTAAAATTGGAAGCTTGCTTTTATTTATTTATTTTTAATATATGTTTTGCATCAGCTGAAAATGCATGTAGTTAGATATTTTTTCCATGGGAAGCAATTTAAAAATTGTTTTTACAATTGAATATTTTTCCAAAATATCATTACTCACAGTTGCCATTCTTATGCACTGAAGAGATAAAAATTGCTTGCAATGCAAGAAATAAATGTTGTGATTAAATTATTTGTATATTTCATAAAAAAACTAAAAATATAATAAAATAATGGAAGGGCTCTTAAGATTCTTAATACGTAAACAATAATCTATTAATACAAATACTTATAGAATGATTCTGTATATGTATTGCATATGCATGCATATCATATATAACCCTGCATATAAGATGTACAAGGTTTATCTTAGGGTTGTTTGGTGAGGTACTCACTCTGCTTGTCCTTTGTACTGATATCGGTTTTGATTGTAATATAGGCAGTTTTAAATTGGTGTTATTTAATAACTTTTTTTTTTAAAAAAAGCATTAATGTTTATGACCACATTAGCTACATTAGTGTAAGTTCAAAATGATCATTGGAAATACATAAATTGTAACCATCTCTTATTATATAGAATAGTATTTTATTTTGAACTTTTATTTATGTAAAAATGGGGGGAAAGATAGCTTTGTTGAAGAGCATGCATACTTGTGTGATGGAATTGAAATTTTTGGAAGGTTTTAAAAGCCTTAATTCTGATGTAAAATGAATATAAGATGTATGCATAATAATAATATATATTATATCATAATATAAGATATATGCTATAATAATACATGCATCATATTTAATGTTTAATTATGTTTGAATAGCGGTGATGTTTTTTAAAATTCCATTCTTTTCAATGAATATTCTAATATTTAGATAGCAGAATTTTTATGGAATGCTTTTTTTTTTTTATTAAAAGGTATAATATTATTGTCAAAAAAATGTGAATTTTCTTAAATACTTCACAGTGATAGTAAAATTTACTACCATAGCTAAAATAAAGCTGCAAAATTTTAATAAATGAGTATTTTCTGAAAGAGGTATTGCTTATAATTGATTATTGGAAACAGTTAAGTAATTGTGATCACATGTACATTTGGGTTCATCAGTTTTTGTATTGAAACTTGGTTCTTTTTTTTGAGGGGGGAAGGAGAGTTATATCTATATTTTGACAATCATTTTCAAACAATATATCCAGAATATAATTTTTGAGCAATATTGTTCCCCAGGTTTGAAAAGTTTTTTATGTTTATAATTAAATTTTATACATTTTTCTGGTTAGTTTTCTTTCACTTGCTGAAGTATGTGCCATAAATGGATATAATATTTAGATTTTATCAAAAGATAAATTAGATAACTGTATTATAAAATGATTTAAAAATTATTTTGTTTCTTCTAAAATTAATTTTGTAGATGTACTTGGACTACCCCACAAAAAGCATAAAAAACACAAGCACAAGAAACACAAAAAGAAGCGTGGTGCAGAAGATGGTGAAGAAGGATCTAGTGGAAACAGTCCTGGAACTCCAAATGAAAAATTTAAAGCTGGTTTAAAACTTAAAATAAAAATTGGTGGTCAAACATTTGGTGAGGCAAGGTAATATTCATTGCAAATTAAATATTTCTGTCATCTTTATTTTTTGTGCAGGAGGTTTTGTCCCAAACCGACTATGCTTTTGAAAAACTTGACATGTATTATTAGGGGCTTCTGCGTATCTTCATGACCTGTGTGGTGACCGGGAATGACAGAATAGTCCCACTGTAGCTCATGCATGTCGTAAGAGGTGACTAAAATGGGCGTCTGGGGGTATAGCCGGGCACCCTGCCCCTGGGGATTATATCAGGGGATCTCAGGGACTTGCCTTTTCAGGTGAGTAATTGCATCATGATCCCGAGGCACCTTAGTGATCTTTTTCTTTCCAATGGGGTTTACTGTCTTTGGTAAACACGGGTGACGCACTCCCGGAATACCCTAGCGATCCTTCTCTATTTTTGACCCTCCTTCTTGTCAACCACTTTTATCCTTTTTTCAACTTCACATCTAGACCACAGTTTAATCTTGTTTGGCACAGCATAGCTGTATCTGCCAATAAACTTTACATTCACTCACTCACTGCCTATCTTCATTTTCTGGAAAATGAGTATTTACAAAATTTTTGGACTCAGATTTCTCCCTGTTAGAATTATTTTAACTGTTCCATTTTGTTTCTCCATTTAACTTTTTGTGGTCACGGTTGCCTGGTGGTTGAGGCATCGAACTTGCGGCTTTCAGTTTCATTGAGTCGTGAGTTCGAGCCCTGATGCCATTAAAGACTCGCCGTGTAGCCAGGGCTGATGCATGTTAAATCTGTCGGGACCCAAAGTTCTCCCTTTGGCATGGTGTGGAAGTTAGGAGAGGGGGTGCCAGCTCACAGGTGTCATCCTTGTCTCTTGACAGAGGTTCAAAATTACAGGGCCAATAGTCCTCTTGTTGCTCTAATTGCGATGTTAATAAAACCAAACATTAACTCTAATTTTTCTCCAAATTCTCAGCAGAAATTTCTTCTGGATTGATCCAACTACAGAAATTCAGCTCTGTCTCATCCACCCATCTCACTCAATTTCATTCCTCTTGGTATCTGCTAACTTCATAAAACTTGCTTTATTGTTGGCAAACATCCAGCACCATCTCAATTTACCTTTGTTGTAGGGACTGGTTTCATCAATATGCAAAATTTTGCTTACTAGTGGTCAATACCATGTTATCGTAATTAGTTAAGTTACTATATAATGGTATCTTACTATGACTATTTTTATATTTCAAGAATTCTTAAATTTTTTTTCAAGGTGCAGAGCATTTTTAATTTGTAACTTTTATTATTGTAATAAATCAGGGGCAAAGTACAGGCAGAAGTTAAGGAACAAAAGTATGTCCTGATTCAAAGAAGGCCTAAAGCTTTATGAAGCAGTTTTTACCGTAACATCTTGACTATAACACGCACTCGTGTATAATACTCATGCTTAATTTGACACTAAGTTTTCAGAAAAAATTAAAATTTGAATGTAATACACACCCATAACTTTTCAAATAGAAAAGAACTTAAATTTTAACACAAAACAAACAATACTGCCAAATTATTGGCCTTAATCACTTTTATTAGAACACAGCTAATCTATTGTTGTGGCATCCAAGTCATAATTATTGGTGTCATCGTAATATGCGACATGTGCTGTAAGTTCCCGTTTATGTAAAAGAACACCTGCACAGCATGTGTGTTACAACAATCTCTTACAACTGCAGTATGTTGGATGTTGAAAACCCTTTTTAAAATTTTCACACGAGTATAATATGCAGCCTCATTTTTATGACCAAAATGATAGAAAAATGTGCATATTGTAGTCAAGATTTTACAGTATATTATGTTGAATATAAAATGTTATAATTGTATTCTAAATTGATATTCATTTTATAGCTTGGAATACTTGTCTTTGTTTTTATTTCATAATTTTATTATTGATTGGGAAACATAATTATATGTATATATATATTCACTTCATCTTTCCGGCCCAGCTAGTAATATAGCTTTTTTACGCAGGCAGACAAATTACTTGTTGCATATTTTATACCTTTCACTTCAATGGAATAATGTAGGCTATCAGTATTGAATTATATTTTTTGTAGTTTTAGTTCATTTCTTGCATTTGATACTTAATTTGCATTGTCATATTTTATGAAATACATGGTTTTTACTGTTTAAATACATTATTATTAGTGATTTTCATAAATCTGGTGTTTTCAGTAATCCAACAATGCTGTGGTCAGATATCTGGCAAATAACTGAGAGAATACTGTACTTCTTATCCTAATTAATTTGATTATATTGTTAGATACAGATAGATGGCATACATTTAATCCATGAACATTTAGCTCATGTATAACTTTCTTCAGGAGTGCCTAATGAATATTTTAAAATTTTAGCTTCATCTGCACATTGAAATTTGAAAAACAAGTAACTATTTAATTAAATAAATAATTACAAATCAGCATATCACTCACACTACAAATCAGTATTAAAATTGTTTTGTCATTATCAGGAGCTTTACATCTCATTTTTTCCGGTATAAAATTCTTATTAAAATAATCTTCTGTTTATTTTAAGAAAATTAAATTTGATTATTTTTCATAGAATATAAAATATTTTATGTGCTTCCTGCTCCTTTCACATAAGAGTGTTGTAAGCAATAATAACGAAAATTGTATTTTTTGGTATCATTATTTATGTACATATAAATAAAATAAATTTTCTTTTGTCACAGATTTGTAATAATTTCTTTAAAAAACTCACACCTAGACAAAAAGAAACTTTTAATATTTTATGTTCATATGTATCGTGCTTATTAATTAAATTTTAAACTTTTTTAGGGTAAGCAAATCTGAAATTAATGAAGCTTCTAGTGATGAATCTACGAACATTGGTAAATATAATTAATCTTATGACTTTAATTAATGTGTTGTACAAATTGTATAAATAATTATCTTATCAGTATGATGTTTTATTTTTTATTGAATGCAATTTTTTTTTTTGTGAATTCTGAGAATATGTTTGTATGAATTCATGAAATTTATGTAGACTTTGAAGATATCTTCATGAATAATGTTAGGTTTTGTTTGTGACATTATTAATTTTTTACATATCTTGAAAAAATGATATGCAACATCTATTTCTGGCACTTTTAACCCTAGAAAAAGTAGGATGAGAGAAATTTAGGTTTTAAAATAGCAGTAATCAGATAAATACAATTTTTTCAAGAATGGAATAATATCTAATGAAACTTAATGTTTCATCCGCATATTAATGGTTATTTTTGTTTTCTTACAGCTTATCATATTAATTATTAATGTTTACTGAATGTTAATATAATGCACAGTCTGGTCCTGTGAACAAAAAGTATACGGGCTGGTATACTAAATAGTTGGTTAAGTGAAATGCCAATTACATTATTACTCATTGTATAGTGATTCTATAAGTTGTAATAAATAGTGGGTCAAGTGAAATGCCAGTTACATTATTACTCAATATATATTGATTCTATAAGCTCTAACATTGATATTAATTTTCTGTATAATGAGCATTTGTATCATGTTTATGAGGGTTACTGATTAATTCAAGGAAATAAATTTATGTTCATGTTTGCATCTTTACAGATTTCTGAGTTATTTGTTTCAAATTTTTTTTTTTTATCAGACATTACATTAAAGAATTTAACATAGAACTTTAAAGTATTTAATGCAAATTGAGTTAAATGTTTTATCAACTAATTTTTAATGGATGATTTTAAAAAATAAGAATTATGAGAAAAAGAAGAAAAGAATTATGATGCCACAATGGCACAGGCAGTTGCTTATCAAATGAGCTGTAGGAAAATTACATGTAAAGCAGATTTGCATGTTACTAAACTGTGTGTTAACAAGCTTTTACTGTATAGCAATTATTTGAGATTTTTTTTTTTATGTTTAAAATAACCTATTCTGAATAGCAGAATTGTCAGACTAACATTGCAATGAGGTTAAAATTAAAAGCAACAATGATTGAACATTAAAAATATATCAACTTTATTATCAACATCATATGAAATAAAAATAAGATCAAAACTAATAAAGTACAGAAAATTTTGTACATATAAGAAATCAACAGGAGGCAATATTCTGACAAGCAAAGTAAAGATGATGTTATTCAAACATTCTGTTAAATGTCATTGACAATGCAATCCAAAGAATTAACATATTTAATACAATGAAATTAAAGTTTCAATTTAAAAAAAAATTACGAACTGAAATTAAATGAATGCTACTTGTGTGTCTTCACTTTATAAAATTTAACATGGACACAAAAAAAATACAAAGTTGCAGCATTGCTGGAAAATAATTAATACATCTAATACCTTTTACCAACAGTAATTTTGTTTAACTGCATTAAGATTAAGTTATTAATTTTGAAAAGTTATACTATTATCTGAAAATTAAATTTATTTGTAGAATTATTCTTTAATACTAAAAAGACGGGAATTTTTCTTTTACTAAAAAGACAAAGGATCATCAAAATGACTGGTAGAAATAAAATCAAAAGTAAAATATATAAGAAAATATTGAATTTATTTTTATGTATTTATATATATATTGAAGTCAATAAAAACACTTTACTTTAAAAAAAATTTACTAACAAAATTAAAAAATTAAAGTTACGAATAAAACATCTTACTAAATTAATTTTTTTTTTCAAAATTCAAGCGTGACAGTAAATAAAAATCACTTTGAGATGTGGAATATTATATTTGGTATAGTTGAATTAATAATATAAAGGATACAATGACCTTATTTTTACCTCTACTTAATGACTAAATAAGCGAAATATAATTATCTGTTACATTTAACTTAAATCATACTTTTTACAGCTATATTACATTTATCATGCACTTATCAATTACTTTCGCAACATATATGTTCAGTTCTGTTTTTATAACATAGTCCAATTTAGCATTGGGTACAATTTTTTGAGTTCGATATCTTACCAGAAATTTGAGAAATAGTGTGGGTCTGGCTTTAATTATTTCATGATTTTGTTGAAGCTCTTCAGAAAGTTAAAACAAAAACTCTCTTCTAGTTATTGTACTTTCTCCATCACAATGTACATCACACACTTTCTCCATCACAACGATATTGAAGCTAAATCTAAAATATTGTAAAAAACTTGCATTGGCCGTCTTTGATTTTCTGCTTTTACTGAATAGTTCCGTGCCATTTGGTCAAGAATATCTGTGCCATATTTTGTAAAATTATATAATGCCACAGTTTCGGGCACTTTCTTTTCATTATCTATTATGCTAACAATATAGTGTAGAGTGCTTTGAACCAAAACACTCTTGTTCTTCTTACATTGATAAGTGGAATAATTGTTTATAACACAATGTAGAATAAAGTGAATGCTTTAAATATTTTGTGGCATCTGGAACTACCCCCTTCCCTTGATTGCTTTATTGTGCAGTCAATACTAATATTTTTTGTCTTCAATTTCTCAGCAAGAGTAAGGGAGAGGTGGGTGCCAGCTCAGGTGTCATCCTCGTCACTTGACCATGGTTCAAAATTACGAGGTCCATCGCTAATAGCCCTCGTGTTGCTTCTAGTGCGACGGTAACAAAAAAAAACTAAACTAAACCACAAGAGTAAGGGAAGAAAATGTTATCAGTAGTGACGTTCATGCCTTTGCCCAAGAATGGTTCCATCAGACATAAAACGACTGAATCTGAAAGCAATAAGTTGTCCAGGCTGGTATCGTCTCTTCCTTAATATGGAATGATGTTTAGCATGCATTTTGACTCTACATCTGCTGCAATCCAACATTTAATACCAAATTTATCAGGCTTACTTGGTATGTATTATAAGAATGGGCATCTAGTTGTAGATGGAAATAATTGTTCATCGACTGTTATATTTTCTTTAGGTAGTAGTTGGAAATAGAGTTTTCAACATATCGATCCCAAACATAGGATATTAGAGCAAATTTATCGTTTTGTAATATTTAAGATCTTGTAGGTTTTTTTTATCAAATCCCACAAACCTTAATATTTCCTTGAACTTATCCTGTGGCATAGTATCACAAAAAAAATTATAGGTCCCCATGTCTTATTCCATAAATTACTGACAGAGATTCCTTCGGCATAATATGCTCCTCGAGCTTACAAAAGATCTAAAAAGGCATCTAACTTCGTACATTGACCAGTTTTCATTTTGGAGTTGCCTTCTAGCTTCTGTTTATGTACATTCTGATATTACTTTCCTCATAGAGTTATCTACCAATAGTTGAAAAGCACTAGATATTCTTCCACTTTCTACTCGTCTCTGTGGCCATGGTAGCCTAGTGGTCATGGTTTCAGATTAGTGACCGGCTGTTTTCTTTTAGTCGCAGGTTCGATCCTTGGCCACTAAAGACCCGCTGTGTAGCCGGGGCTGATGTATGTTAAATCTGTCAGTGCCCAAAGTTCTCCCGTTGGTGTGGATGTTAGGAGAGGGGAGTGCCAGCTTAGGTATCGTCCTCGTCACTTGACCGAGGTTGAAAATTACGAGGTGCGTCGCCAATAGCCCTCGTGTTGCTTCTAGTGCGACGTTAATAAAATACTAAACTGAAACTTCTACTTGTCTCTTTGCATAGAAAGACTCCACCAGATACTGATAGTATATTTTGGCTATGAAATTGTCCAAGATTACTATTGGTAGGCATCTTTGCCCATATCCTGCCGTCTCATGCAACTTCATTACTTGATGTAAGTTCTGCATTGGAAGCATTCAGTAATGTAACACTATTTTCAGTCTTCTTTCTTTTTCATTTATTATTTAGAGGAAGATATGTAGATTTAGTTTTGATTACCAAAATTTGTTTTTGTGCTTCGTCTTCAAGTTCAGAAACAGCATCAGATGTTTAAATTTTCTGTGGAAAAAATTCGTCATCCTCCTCAGGTATTTATTTTCCTTCTGATTCATGTTCGTCTAATTCACACAGAAGTAGAACAATTGCTTCCGTACTAAGACATTGACGACAAGTCATGTTACACTAAATATCAAATACTATTCAGATAATGCTATTTGTTCGTTATCACATATCTCTCTTTAGAGCACTACTCATGTGACTGAGCAAACTGATATTTCACTAGAAAACATCTGTTATTTGGAGGGGGGAGAGTATAGGGATGAGAGTAGGAGATAAGGGTTATTTAGTTCAAATAATAACTTTTTATGTAGCCAAATTTTTATTTTTTATTCCACATTTTATTTTTATTGTGGTTTTGTGATCTGCATTTTCGATTTCAAATTGTTTTCCATATTGTCGTCAAAATGACGGATTTCCGTTTTTTTAGTTATACATCAAATTCCCCCACTGTTTACAGCTGAATAAAATTTTGGAAATGTGAATGCATTTTAATGTAAAATGAATAAAAGTCATAAAATTTCAGAAGCCTGGGAACAAAATTACAAACATAGCACATATTACAAACTGCAAAACCGTCAAAATGACGGAAACTGTCTTTCTAGCATTAATATATTTGATCAGATATCAGCTTGTTTTAAAATCCAATTTGTATTTGAAACATAAATATATTAACCTTCATAATATGAACTAACCTTTATAGAACTTTGTGACGTTATATCAAAGGATACACGTTCAATCTTATTGATAAGTACCGGAATACATCAAAGATAATTTGTCTTTGAAATTTCTCTTGTTATAGATGTGGTAGGTTCATCACCTTCTGTTTCATTTCCTGATTCTTCTGCTACTCCTGTTAATCCTACAAAGAAAGGTAAAAAAATGGATGAAGAAGATGCTTGGCTTGCAGCTCTGGAGGCTGGACGTTTAGAGGAGGTGGACGAGGAATTAAGACGCATGAAAGATCCAAATTTGATGACAGCTCGCCAGGTCTGGTCCTTATCTTTAATATTAAAATTATATTGTACTATCATGCTTTTAGGACTATAGGCATTTTAATAATGAAAAGTTCAAATTTGATTTTCTAGCCTATTCAGTTCTTAGGCTTTGAAATTTAAATTTACCTTTTCTTCCCTAACAATCATGAAATATTATTCATAATCTGTTGTGTTTGCATGATAAACAATAATTTAATGGTCAAATAAGAGAGTAAAACTTCTATAGTATGATTTTTTCAGAGAAGTATTGTACATTGTAGTAAATAGGGTGGGTGTAAAAAGGACTTCAGGAAACAATTGTATTTTAATGAAAATACAATTTAGCGACACAGTGCCAATATTTTTATAAAATTTTTGTATTGTGAACTGCTTTTATTGTTTAGAAATGTTATTTTAGCTATTATAGATAATCTTTTTACTGTGTTGTATCAGTTTGCTTTAAATTCCTATAAAAAGTAGTGAAGTATTTCTTCTCAGCCAGAAATAAACTTTTGTGAGGTTTGAAAATTAATATAAATGTATCATAATTAACATAGCTTTTAAAATACATAAAGTTAGGTATTGATAAAAATAAGCTGCAAAATGAATGAATGTGATATGAGAATTATCAATTTCAGAGTACTTTTTGTCTAATACTTTAGCTTGCATAGCAAAATTCTCTTTCATTTGCCAACACAAGCACACATTATATATTCATATATAAAATCTTTTAGCTCTAAACTTTTCTTAATATTCTTGTTTGAAAAATACTTTTTGCTGTCTGCTTTTTTAAATAATAATAATAAATGTTTTTATCCCCAAACTTATTTCCAATTATATATTAAATAACGCACAACTCTAAAATTAGTGCCTGGAGATATTTAAAATTAACTTCTATGATATTTATTGAGTATGTTTTGACTGCAATCAACTGCAAATGAAAAGAAATTATAAATATCATATTTGCAAAAATGCAAGTTCTAGTATGATCAAAAGAAAAAAAGTCTATACATTTTGATAACTTTTGATAATTTTGATATTTCAGCGTTCATTATTAGAAAGTAAAGCTCAGAAAGAAAAAGAAGATGCTACACCAGTAGGTAAGTGAAGCCACTTTATCTTTAATGTCGATTATACTGTTAACTTTTTCATAATTTGTGTCTTTTCTTTTTCTTGAATGATTTTCAAATGAATGTTTTTTGGAACATGTATTTTAGTGAATGATAAGAAAAAAAATAATGTTATAGGAATAAAAACTTTCCTCCTATATTCCAAGAAGAATTGCATGTTGGATAAAAAATGAATCTTTATAGAATTACGAGCAAAGATTGAATATTTTAAGAATAATTTTGTAAGAGAAATGGTTATGGTAGTAAAATTTTCATATATGTATTTTTTCTTTTGAAGCACTCAAAAGATTAAAGATACATTAATAGAATTTTTTAAGTTACATTTTTTTTTTGCTGACTGTATGTTACAATATTTTGTTCTCTTTCTTAAATCATTATATATAATTGTGTATTTAATCAAGTTTAAAATTGAATTTATTTTTAATTTGTGCTTATTTGAACAAAATGTATATGCACATTGGAAAAAGCTAAGGGAATTAGTGCTTTTTTTTTTTTTAAATCCAAAAGTTGTATTTTTATGTTTTAATTTCGATGTTTATGTCATTTGCAAATCTATATGATTTTTGAAATTCTTTTTAATTTTATGTGTTGGATAGATTAGACATTCAATTTTATTTTGTTTTAAATTGTAATAAAAGGAAAAAATTTTAAAAGCATATATTTTACTCTTATCATTAAGTAGTTTCAAAAGATTATTTAATGCTAAAAATTTTAATTAATGAAATAAAAATATATTGAGCAGTAAGGCATTTATATTTCATTTTTAATTAAATCTGTATTTGAAATCTTAGTTTAAAAACTCTTATAGCGTATTGATTTATAAAATGCTTGAAGCAGAATTAATGTCTCTTAATCATATTTCTAGTGCAGTGTTTGTATATATACATAATATTCAAACTATAGTATTGTTTTCTTTGCCTTTACTTTTTCAGTAACTGAAACAGTTGTTTTGAGTGAGGAAATGATACAAAAGAAAATAATTAAAGCAAGGAAGAGAAAAGAGCAAGCTGAAGAGAAACTCCAAAAAGACAAGGTACTAATCCTATTAGGATTTTATATCCTCTGAGTTAAATGAACTTTAAAATAATTCCTTTTGACTTATATATGATGCTCATTTACTATATTTGTCTTATTGCTTAGAGTAGACTTTTAAATTAAATTTATTTGAAAAATTTTTTTACACTGTATTTTAATTTTTTAAAATTTAAATTGTTTATATGTTTAATTTTGCAATGAAAATAAAATTATTTACTGTTCTTTTGTATGTAATGTGCACTTTTTTGTACAAGCATATTGCAAAATAATTAGAGATAGACCTAATTTTTATACAATTAAAATTCAATCAATATACAATTTTTTTTAAAAATTAGTTTAATGATTCTACTACTGAATTGCCGATTTTAAAAAATTTAGTATGTGAAATTTGTCTAAGTTGAAATTACAAACTGACTCAAAAATATAAGTAAGGCAAAAGGTACTCTTCAACTACTTCAAAAGGCTACATTGTTTATATTTTTTCACTATTCAACAATATTTAGGAGGTTGACACACCCAATTTTGTTAAACTTCGTAATTTAATTCTAACATTGTTTGCCTTTGTATTTTTCTAACAGTATGATTAAAAATGATTAATACAGGAAAGTTATTCAATTTTTAATGTTTATATAATTGTTATACCCTTCATTTTTTTTGGACAAATTGCATTTTGCATTTGTTATCAATGATCTATTCTGAAAGCTTGTTTATAATTTTTGAATCTTTCTATAAGCTGTGTTGTATAATGGCACTAAATTATATTATTAATGTTTCTGCAGAAGCAGACATTGGAAAGACTTCTGAAGAAATCTGATGCTAAACCTAGAGGCGTAAAGGTAAATCTCAATATTTTTATGAGTGGAAAGGATGGTAATAAATTATTCTGAAATTACTGTAATTTAACAATATCAACATAATATTTCAATAATTTTGATGACAATTTGAAAATAGTCTGATTGTTTTTATAACATTTATATCATATGTATAACTGTGAAAATAGGAATAATATAGTGTTGAATTTTAATTTTAAGAAGAGGAAAATTTATATATTTTGCTTTTTAGAATGTTGTAAGGAATAAACAAAAGTATAAACTAATCTATATCCGTCACAAGGATGTCATGTGATTCTGTTATTGATGCAGCCATTAACACATCAATCAATAACTCCCGAGACTAACCCAGAGATGGCGCTCGTAGTAAACCAGTAACCAGGTCTTTCTAGAGTACTAACCTTTGCTTGAAACGTGTCAAAATTTTAAGTCGATCGGACCAGAAACAGCTGAGTTATCGAGGTTGGAGTAAAGTCGTTTTGTAGTTTGTTTAAAAAATGGAAAAAACCGAGTTTCGTGTTCTGATAAAACATTGTTTTGTAATGGGTAAAAACACCGTGCAAGCGAAACAATGGATTGAAAAATGTTACCCGGACTCTTGTCCATCAAAAGCATCGATTTGTCGATGGTTTGCCGAGTTTAAACGTGGTCGTACCGACACAAATGATGCGGAACGCTCGGGTAGACCTGTGGAAGCCGTTACACCGGAAAATGTGAGTGAAGTGACAAAAATTATGATGAAAGATCGTAAAGTGAAGCTCCGTGAGATTGCTGAGATGACACAGATATCATATGGAAGTGTATTTACTATCCTTCATGAAAAATTGAGCATGAAAAAGGTTTTTTCCAAGTGGGTGCCGTGATT
The DNA here is from genome assembly GCA_019974015.1 of Nephila pilipes. NCBI lineage: Eukaryota > Metazoa > Arthropoda > Arachnida > Araneae > Nephilidae > Nephila > Nephila pilipes. Next base: position 179,913 of record BMAW01110146.1, on the reverse strand, counting down.
GCTTTTGATGGAACAAAAACAGCAACGAGTCGATGGTTCAGAAACTGTTTATCGCTATTTACTTGCAACAAAAAAGATTTCTTGCGAAAAAAAAAAAAAAAAATTGGAAAAGCGTTGGAACGATTGTATCACCCTAAAAGGTGATTAACAAAAGGTGTTATGTTGATGAATAAAAAAAAATTTTGCAAAAAAAATGTTGTTTTCAATGTTAGTCTCGGGAGTTATTGATTGTTGTGTTATATTGAATTAAAAATTTTTTAAATTTTCGGAAGTTTCCACTTTAGATTATATCTTATATATACTGACATTCTTAAAATTATCTGCAAAGTGAAAGAATTTTTTAAAAAAATTTATAATTGGGATGACAAAAGTCTTATTAGATTTATAATTTTAAAGTTATTTCAAAGGATTAAAAAATGTAATTCAAAAAGCTTGGAATAAAAAATCTAGCAATAATAAATTTTCAGTTCATTATAGAGCCTAGTAATTACAATTGCAGTAATTTGAATATTTAATAATTGATAGAAATTCAGTGTTTTTCTATGAATATATTTATGTTTATTTTCTTTTTATAAGAGATAATTTTAATGCATACAAATTTATATGCATTAAAAAATTGAATTATTTTAATTTTGCAATAAAGAATTGGTATATTACAGAAAGTGGTGAAGAAAGCTGATGTGCCTAGAATGAGATACATTGATAGTGAAACAAAAGGGTGTTCTCTTTCAGTTCCACCTGGTTTTAATTATCCTTTAAAAGCACAAATGGCCAAAGAGTAAGTTTAAAGTTTTGGTTTTTAGATTACAGATTATATTTAAAAAGGTCAATATGTGAATGCATTAAATTCTTTTTCAAAATTATTTAAAATCTGTATTTTTAACAGGCCTCCTCCTCTTGTCCTGTGTGGTGTAAAAGGATGTGAAAACAGAAAAAAGTATTCGTGTTCAAAAACTGGTATTCCATTATGTAGTTTGAACTGCTACAAGAAAAATATGCTGAATGTTACTGCTAGTCAGCTGATAAGTGTGTCATAGTTCATTTCTATTAAAGCATTGATGAATATTTTTTGTTGTGAATTTGTAGATATGCACTCTTAAAATATAATATAATTTAAACCATGATTATATATATATGTAAGTTATGAATTTCATATAACTATGTATTTTCTTTTCCTGATATGTGAGAATTACTTAAATTTTTAAAATTTATTCTGTATTTTTGAGAACTTTCTAAATACTTGCATAAAATACTACAATTTTTTTTCCCTATGAAAATGTTTTTCAAAGTGTGTAAAACATGGAGCTAATATGTCATTTTTGTGTTGTATTAATGTGCAATCATTCTGTATTATAACAATGTACAGTAATTTCTTAGGTAGAGAACAAGTTATCAATGCATGTATTTCTAATACTTTCTTTTTGTTTACATTAAAATGTTTTTTTTTTTTATTTTTTAAGTTTAACTTTAGAGGAAAACTGGTCTCATATTCTCAGATACATATAAACAAAAAAAAAAAAAAAAAAGAAAAAAGAGGCATTAAAATAAATGTTTATTTTGATGTGCGTGCATTGTTACAAATAACACATATCATAAATACCATATATCTTATGTGTTTCTTTGATTTTTGATTTTCTATAAAAGTAGAATCTCTAAGCATTAATCATTTAAAAAAATGAAAAAAAAAACTTAATTCACTATTGTAGAAATTACTGTTTATATTACATAAATTACTGTGTGTTTGAAGTACATTTTGGAAGTAAGTTATAGAGGGGCCATTTCTTGGAAGTGTGTAGGGTTTAATATCAAACTTTATGAAACTGTTAAAATAACTAAACAGCAATTTTTATTTAAATTATATTATAAACTCAGGTTGAGAGTTGTAACAAAAGTAAACCTTTATTTAAGAGAACAAATAATCTGCTAATATATATATAAGCAATAAATGTTGAAATGCATATAAAATAGACTGAATTATTAACGATTAAAACCTTGTTCAGACTCTATTTCATTTTAAATCATGTAAACTGCTATAAGGGAAAGTGCTGTGTATATATATATACATACACACATATGTATAGAGTTCATCAAATGACAAAACAAATAAGACTGAAGGACAAATACATGTACTATAATACAATAATTATGATATTCAGGCTCAAGTTCGCAGGGGTTAACACAAATTAATACAGGTGCCCATCTAGCACTACTTAAATTGAAAGAATTTAGGCCGTCTGCCCTAGGTTAACATAACAGTATATTCATCATGACATAACTTTTTACGCTTGTCATAGCAGAGTCTTCATTGAACTGCCTCTTCTAAGTAGTCAGGTTGTAGATGGTGTTCTAGGGAAAGTTCGGGTATTGCCACACTATATTGGAAAATGTATTTCATTCAATTTCTTTAGTTATTTATATAAATCAATTTCAGGTGATGAGAAAAAGCTGATTTAAATAAGTAAAATTGATATAACAGATTATAATCACAAGAAGTTTAACACTAAAATAAGAACAAACCTTACAAGTCCTACTTAATTATTCCTTTTAATTAAATACAACTCTAAAATTGCAAATTTTAATATCTTAACCATATTATTTGCCTATACACACTTGTCAAATGTGAAAATTAATACTTTGCTTCTGTTTCCCATCTCTTGTATTCAGAATATTTCCTGAGTTCTGAAAACAAAACTGGGGGGTAGCAATAGGTTATTTGGAACTGCAGTAGACAATAAATTTCAAAATCAAAGTTTGTTACTGTTAAAGATTATGGTTTGGAATAATGGGTTTATGTTTCAAATTTTATATTTGAAGTGAAGTGGAATGGGAATCTCTAGAAACTGATGCAGTATTTTATTTCTTTTGATTATGACTTAAAAATACGATCCTCCTCCAATAACATTTTGTCTTGCTCATATAATATTAATTTCAAGCAATTTAATTAATACAAGTTAAGGAATGATAAATTTTGTAATTATATTAGACTAAGAATTAAATTTAAGAATTTCTTCACATATGGAATAAAAATCTTACTAGAATATATTTTAAAATGTAGCCAACAGAATTGCTTACTTTCCAAGTATACTTTATATATTTAGTCGATAAATATGTATATTCATGTGATATGCACGTCTTTGTGATAAGTATGTACATTAGTGTATGTATTCATGTCTTTTCTATGAATGTTTTTTTTTTTTTTATAACTGAATAGTTGTAGAAAATCCTGATCCAAGGATGAGTATCATGCATAAGGACCACTACTTGTACAGTTGATGTAGATTAAATGTTAATGTTTTTTCCAACAGTAGCTGTAGAAATTCCTGATACAGGATGCAAATAACACCAAAGGACCACTTCTTGTACAGATGATATTGTATACATGTTAATATTATTTCTAACAGTAGTTGCAGAAAATCCTGATTAAGGAGGAAAATAATAAAAAGTTGGGACCAGCTTGTACAGATAATGTAATATATATGTTCATTATTTCTAACAGTAGCTGTAGAAATTCCTGATAAAGGATGCAATCTCTCCAAAGGACCACTACTTGTACAGTTGATATTGTATACATATTAATGTTATTTCTAACAGTAGCAGTAGAAAATCCTGATTAGGGAGGAAAATAATACTAAATTGGGCGTGCTTGTACAGATAATGTAATATATATATGTTAATGTTATTTCTAACAATAGCTGTAGGAAATCCTGATTAGGGAGGAGAATGGCTTCAACGGGTGACTACTTGTACAAATAATGTAATATACATGTTAATATTTTTTCTAACAGTAGCTGTAGAAAATCCTGATTTGGGATGAAAATCACTGTACTAACTGTACAGATGATAATTTTCAATGTAATTATATAGTTTATAGTATTTGTGTTGTTATAACATGTATTCAGCTATTGTTAGAAAAATTTGGAATTTTGTTTTACTGTTTCTTTATATTTTGGAATTTAGTTTGTAGGTTCTCTTTCTTAGGGTATCACCACCTACAGTGCTCATTTCTTGTACAGCTAATATTTGTAAATATTAATGAAATTGTTGTATGTCTTTTCTGTGTGTGTGATGTTATATTTTCATCACTACTTAAATTAGCTGTAGTTTGCTCTTTAAAAATATTAAAAGTATTGTCTTTTATTCTGTACAGTGAAGATGTGGTTTTGATGAATAGAATTAAATAATGTGTGATGTAAAAAAAAAAAACTTCAAAATTCTATAAAGCTCAACAGTATTTCTATTTCATTTTTTTTCCATCAGCGTGGTAAAAATGGCAGAATTTAATAAAAAATATTTTTATTTTTTATGTTTATATTTTATTTTTGTAGTGCTTTTTATTGAACAAATTAATGTTATTTTCCCTTTATGGTTGAAAATTCAAATTGACAATGAATAGTATGTATATTAGGCTTCCTTTTCATTAAGTAAAGTTGCAAAACCTCAGTATTGGCTTACCATAGCAGGCGCTCCATCTGTAGCTTACTGCAGTTATATTATATATTGAAATTTCATACTTGTTTGAGTATTCTTTTAAGTACTAATACATTGTACCTTTCAAGATATTTAGCAAATAAAAAATTCGTTAATAATCTGACATTTTATTTCGCTAAAATATCCCTAATTATACTATATAGACCCCCAGGATCTTTATTGAACTCTTTGCCGACCCCTAGTCTAGATCAAAAGATTAAGATATGTTGATTTATTGACAATATTTAAATAGATTACTGAAATGGAGATTTCCTTTTAAAATTTTTTTATTACCATTATGTGGATTTGGAGAATAAATTGAGTGATTGTATAGTAAAATATTGAAGGAAAATGAAAAAAAAAAGGAATAAAGCATGAAACTTATCCTATGAAATAGCAATGTTGTTTAAACTAATACTAAATTTCATAGTAAAACACACAGAGAAAAAGTAGTTTGTATTTTCTTATTCAGTCCTAAATTATGTGGACATTTCTGTTGTTTAAACACATTTACTTGTATTTTTTTTTATTTGCTTAGTTGCTAATAGTAAAAAAATTTGTATTAATTTTGTGTTGATATTTTTTTCCTTCAAATGATTTCATTTTTCAGATTGCTTTGAATGCCTGTTTTTTAATGTTGTCAACATATCCATTCATCGTCATATTTATATTTTAGCATTATTTTTAATTGTTGAATTTCATATATTTTTTTCTTTTATATTTTTACAAAGGGCATTTTGTAAATTGTTGTAAAATTTTAGCATTTTTACTGTCACATAAAGAAATATGTAGTTTTAATGCATGACTGTCACCATAATTTTCAGGATTCTGATCTAAAATGCCAATTTAATTAGTCATGTATTATTACAAACTCTTATTATTTTTCATTTATAATTAAACTTTTTGTTCATGTAAGCTAGTCTTGAATTTTTGTTATTTTTCCGGAGCTTTCTATACATATTAACTTTGGTGTATGATAAATTTATTGTATCTGCATGAATATGGCAAGTAAACAAAGTACATAAGTAGTAGTTGGTGTCCTAGCCAAGAATGCAGATTGTAAGTTATCTTTCAGTTGATTGTCAACATGTTAATTGATTGTTTAATGTTAAAATAAATTTTATCTGCTGTACTGTATTCACTGATATATATATATATATATTAAATATGCTGTATCTCTTATTTTTCAAAGGAAATTTGTTTCTAATATTTAAATTTGTCATTGTTGTCACAAACATACATTGCAATGAAAAGTTAGCCATAATTTTATCCAGAATTTTTTACTTGCTTCTTATGTTAATGCATATCTTTTCTCTGTATAATAATTATATTAGATTTTTTAAAAACATATTTTTATTCTGAGGGATTGAGTGAGTTTTAATGTTCTTTTTCAAAAAAGTGAAATTTGTCTAATCTTTATTTGATTAGTGTTTTAATTTCTTTTATAATTAAATTCTTGCTTTTAAAAATACATTGAGTGTTCTTGTTTTTACTTCAAAATTAGTCTTAGTCACAGTATTAGTAGAATTTTAGTACAGTAATACTTCAATGTTATACTCTTATTTGTGCTACAAAAAAAAGTTTTTTTTTTTCTTTTCATTTTATTGTAAAAGTGTTGAATCTGTGTAATGTTAATATTATCTGTAGATTAATATTTATTAATAGGCATAAATTAATGAGTGATAAATCATATTTAGAAACATCCCATGCTGAATTATAATTGTCATTTTTAATTCTTGTTTGTGATGTACATAATTTTACTTGTAATATTGTTTTAAATGGTTATCAGAAATGGTTTCCATTACTGATAACAAATGGTTTGAAAATGTTTAAACCAACCACCTTGATACAGGGCTTAAAACATTGATAAATCTTATTTCTAATGCTCCTAATCCACAGTCATTGTATCTTGTTAAATTTCTATGTAACAGAATATTAAATTGTTCATTTTTCTAAATGTGTTCTATTAGCATATTATATTGTTTATGCATGAAAAAAGCTGTTATTAAATTTTTATCAATTGTTTTTATTTTCTACTAAAATAATTTCCTAATTCTGTAAAAGCATTTTGAAATCACATAGCATATTTATTTTGAAGATGTTTAATTGATATGGAGCAACAAAAACCATTATCCCCTAGAAATTATTCTTTTAATTCAATAGACATCTCTACAAGAAAGCTCTGAAAACTTGTTTGTTAGTTACTGTATTGTTTTTGAAAATGTTAATTTCTTTTAAAAATTTAATACAAATATTTATATATATATTTGTATGTTTGCATTTATATATGTATATATATCTGTATGCCAAAGATAGAGGCCACTTTGTTCATTTTTTAAAATAGTAACTGTTTAAATTTAAAAAAGTAATAAGGTTAAAAAAGGTATAAATTAAAAATCAAGTTATAAATATATTAATATAGAAAATCGTTATGCTGCTCTTAGGTATCAAAAAGGGTCATAGTACTTGTTACTTCCATCATACAGATGTTTGTGTATATATAATGCACATCAGAATATGATTTAGGTATATTACCTGAAAAGTTATCTTTAAATTTTTATTCAATTAAATTTTCATATTTAAAAAAAAATGCGTTACATTATTTATTTTGAGATGTGAAACATTAATTCAATGTATTGAATAAATTGAGTTCTTGGATTTTGTGTTTATATTTAAATTGGTATTAAAATTTCTTTTTCTTGACTAAGTTTGCAGCTTATGCATGAAATAAATAATTTTATGTTGCAATCTAAAAAAGAAGTTCAATTTTATTTTACTATTTCCTTCTATGGACTGCGCTAATAAAAAACATGACAGCATTTATTCCAGAATTTTATCTGAGTATACAATAGAACCTTATTAATTAAGACTAAACAAAATACTCTGGAAAAATGGATAAACACTGTACTGTAAAATTGTTTTATTAAGGTTGCACCCATTTCAAACTCTCTCGCCAATGTGAAGACTTGGGAGTCTCGACAGATTTGATGTGCATCAACCCCGCTACATGGCACGTTTGTTGTGGAAACAAAGACCCGAATGAGTGAAAGTTAATCCTCCTTGTCAATCAATTACCTCCCCCCCTATTCTTATTAATGTCATGATAACAGATATGAGGGTTGTTCAATAAGTCCTTAGAAATTCCAAGAGATGGTTCATGTTGCATCAAAAATGATTTGCTTTTAGTAAGCATAATGTTTCCCTGATTGATTGAATTAATTAACAGCGCACCAATTCAGCACGAGAGATAATGGCAGAATGCCCAAGGGGACCAAGCTTGTCCAAGGGGTTTAGAGCTGCAACTCCTCCCCCCCCAAGTCAATCACCCCTGCACTTAGCATTGATTGGCAAAAAGAATTTTTTTACTACAATAATGGGTAAGATATAATAGTTCAAAGGTGGAACAAAAAGCAAAAGATATATAATTTTAAAAAAAAAGTTAACAATGTGTTTACTATAAAAGGTAAGATATAACAGTACATGTTGGAACAAACAAAATATATCGCATGATTTCGAAATTCAAAAGTAAATAAAAACTAATAGTTTGCTTATAGACTGTGATGTCGTGTTCTAATATTTCCAATTTTTCTTCCTTTTTTTTGGAATGCACATAAATCTATGTACAATTGAAGTGACGACTTCTGCTAACAACGGATACAGGCACGATAACTCACAGTTAGTCAGTCTGCTCGGCGACGGCCAGCCACAGCGTTGCTGCAAGGAATAAACACAAAAAGGAAACATAAAGTTGGAGACAAACCGCGTACTTTTGAACCACGATCAAGCGACGAGGACGATACCTGAGCTGGTACCTCTTCTCCAAACTTCCATACCATGTTAGAAAAACAATGAAATTTTTTTTTACTTTCGACCCCTTTCGTTGAATTATAAGGGTTGCTGCACGTGAAACGAAGCTGCATATAAATGCTTTTATGGTCTGGAGTGTAAGTTAGGGGAGAGTGGTATACCTCCTCCTCTCCTCTTATTTTAATCTTCGTCACTTGACAATAGATCAGAATTTCTTTGCAATTCTATTTCGTTTTTTTTAAATTCAAATCAATCAACCTAAATAATTTAGTTTTATTATTATTTAGATTATGTGCATTTTTGTTCGTTTTTGTCATTTTATGACTTGAAAATAAATTTTTAGTGTAAAAAAAAACAAGGCTCATAATTCCAAATACCTCTGAGTAATTTTGCTTTTTTTTTTTTTTTTTTTTTTTAATTTTAGGGGGGGTTTCAGAACTTTTAACAACTGTCCGTGTATGCGAGAAAACATTTTTCGAACCTACAATTTACCAATGAAACAAAGAAAAAATTTCTAACATTTTTCATTAACTAATTAATAAGTTAATCTAATTAATAAAGTAAATAAGGCGAATTTCGTGGTTGTTTATTCATTTTAGCTGGGGAGAGACAATACAGAATTATAAGGCTGGAGTCTCAGCTCCGCCATTTCAATAACAGAATAGGGCACAAGAGAGCGAATTTTACTGTGCGGGTTAATTTATAATGGGAATTTTCTTGGAACTACTGGTCATGTGGACCCACGTGGTATAAGATGAAGGAAATCTGAGGAAATTTCCCTGACGCGTATCAGTCTCTTCGGGATTATTTCTGACAGATTTACGATGAGAAAGTGGATTCAGCATATTTTATGAACGCGTAATCAGATAAATAAAAGGATAATTTAGAATCAGATCAGGAAATAGGAATGACTTCTTTATTTTTGAATCACAGAATGTGAAAAATTAGGAACTTAATAAATAATTTAATGTAAGACCATTTCGCTCACACTCAAATTATATATGTATATACAGTACGGTTTTCGTTCAGTCGCGGGTTCGATCCTTGGCCAAAGACCCACCGTGTAGCCGGAGCTGATGCACGTTAAATCTGTTCGAGGCCCAAAGTCCTCCCGTTGGCATGGTGTGGATGTTAGGAGAGGGGGGTGCCAGCTCAGGTGTCGTCCTCGTCACTTGACCGTGGTTCAAAATTACGAGGTCCGTCGCCAATAGCCCTCGTGTTGCTTCTAGTGCGATGTTAATAAAAACTAATCTTATAACCCCATAAATTTTTGCCCATGAGTTTCGAAACACCCTGAGCATGTTTGGCGCTGCATATCCATATTTGGCTTATGCACAGTGGCGTAACCAGAAATTAAATTTGAGAGGAGCATATCGTCATCTCCGTGAAAGAAGCAATTTCTGTAGTTTAGAATTACTACTTGGTAAGAACTGAAGAATATGCTACATCTCAATCTTATTTCTCATATTTAAAAATGTTCTAGAATAAATATAATTTTTATTAAACTACAGAAATATTATTTAAGAAAGAAAAAAAAAACAAAAAAACTCGAGAATAAAAATTCCTACTAACCAGAATCAGTAATATCCAACAGGATTGAAAAGCTGATGAACATTTGATGATTGAAAAAAATAGTCACTTCAAAAATTGTTAAAAAGATACGAGTATAAGTTAATGAGAAAATTCTATATGTGTCAGTTTTTTACGAAGTTATATTTATTCTCTGTTTTTTGCTAGCGATCCTTCTCTATTTTCGACCCTTCTTTTCAACCAATTTGTGTCTTTTCTTCAATTTCTTCTCGTCTAGACCACAGTTAAATCTTGTTTGGCACAGCATAGCCATATCTGGCTCTTGCGCCAATAAACTTTACTTTCTCACTTGACCCTTCTTGTCGATCAATCTTTCTTCATTGTTTTAACGTTTAGATGACAAATTTACACTGTATGGCCATATTTGGCTCTTGCGCAATAAACTTTAAATTCACGCGCTCACTCTCTGTTTTTGCAAAATATTTAAGACTTCTTCTCTTGCTGATACATTTTTACAAATGTATAACAAACAGGATCCATTTAACTCATTTCAGACGTACTGTTTATTATAAAGTTTTTTGAATACTTCACATTGTTTGAAAACGACCTTTCAGCTGCTGTAACTGGCAGTTTAGTTTTTATTAACGTCGCACTAGAAGCAACACGAGGGCTATTGGCGACGGACCTCGTAATTTTGAACCAACGTCAAGTGACGAGGACAACACCTGAGCTGGCACCCCCTTCTAATATCCACACCAAAGGGAGGACTTTGTCTCCCGACAGATTTAACGTGCATCAGCCGCGGCTACACGGAGGGTCTTTGGCAGCCAAGGATCGAACCCGCGATTGAGCGAAAACTGCCGGTCACGAATCCGAAACCATGACCACTAGGCTACCGCGGCCACGCTGTAACAGGCAAAGTGATTTCGGGAAAAGAGAAGGCAAAGTAGATATTTTCCTATAGAAACTTTGCTTTTATAGAAGTCAATCTAGTCTGTTGCATTGCTGTACCCAGGGAGGGATGCAAAGAGACATATGCACCTCCAAAATTTTTCTCGAAATTGAAAAATGTTTCAAGATAATTATTTCATTTTACTATTATGTAGATATTTGAAATTTAAGAATAAGATTTTTTTTTCTCTTTATACTAAAATTTTTTTTCATCATGAAAAGGAGAGTGGCCGAGGTAGCCTAGTGGTCATGGTAGCGGGCTCGCGGCCGGCGGATTTCATCGAGTCGTGTGTTCGAGCCTTGATTCCTTTAAAGTCCCATCTACCAGCCGTGTAGATGGGGCTGATGCACGTCAAATTTGTCGAGGCCCAAAGTTCTCCCGTTGGCGTTGTGTGGAAGTTAAGAGAGGGGGGATTTCCAGCTCAGGTTTCGTCCTCGTCACTTGATCGATGTTCAAAAACGAGGTCCATCACAAACAACCCTCGTGTTGCTTCTAGTGCGATGTTGATAAAACCAAAAAAAAAAAGCAAAGAGCAGAGGGATTTCAACTGAACCAATTCCTGAGAAAAGAATAGAAAGGCCTTTGCTGTCTCTAAAAGGGTGCCTCTGGGTCAGTGTTTGCAGAGGAAGAGAAGAGGGGAAATGTATCTTTGTAGAAAATACATCCCCCAAAAATGCAAATTTTATTTTTTGTGGTATTTTAATTATTTTTTTCACAAAATCATTTTTGTAATTGTTATTAGTTAATAAAATAATATTAGTACTGTTTTAAATAGGAGAAATAAGACTGATATAGCGTATTATGTGCTTTTTACCAAGTGGTAATTCTAAACTACAAAATTGCTTCTTTCATGGTAATGACGATATGTCCCCTCCCTTCCTCTGGGTACGCCACTATTCTTGCGCCATAAACACCGACTTTCACTCATATTCCTTGCATTCAAGGGAGAGAAAGGCGACGTTTAAAGTTGTAAAATTGCAGTCATTTGTATTCCAACACTGAAATAGTTTGTAGTATTACAAGATCGCATCCAAAATTGTTTTATTAACATGTTCAGTCTGACACCCCATTAACACGCGGTATTCGGAATCAATGATTACTACATCTCGGGATAATAGAACTGCAAGTTAAAATAATATAAATTGAGCGAAAAAACTCAAGCACTTACTTTTCAAGATTGGTGTTCTATATTAGCCTTTTTTCTGACTTTCTTTCATCACTACCAATTAACTGATGGAATTTATTCTCATGATTTAACTATTCACGTGATTTAGACTTGGGTAGATTTAAGTTATCGGGCAATTTCTGCTTGACTTTAACCTTTTCGAATTTGTTCGCTAACATTGTGCTTCTCCCGGATCATATATAACTTTCGTTAACGTTTACACTTTTTCAACTTTGCTTTTAATTACTTATATTTCGTAAATCCCATGTATGAGAAAAAATCTTTATAACTTGTAACATTTGATCAGTACAGTATGATTGAACGTGCAGCGAATTTCATTCACCGTTAAGGTCTTGAAAATAATAATAAATCGAAACTGGAACATTTTATTTTTTACAATGGTTATTTATGTTATATATAAAATTGGAAAAAAAAAATGTATTAATGTCTGCTCAAAACAGGAGGTCATGACGTTATCCTAAAAATACCATTAATTTGCATTTCATGAAAAGAAAAATAAGAATTATTACTACGCAATATATAACAAGCGATTGCTTATCGACGGAGCTATAGTAAAACCACGTGTAAAGCAATTGTTATTGAACCTGTGTTGATGGAATCGAACTGTATACTTTTTTAATGAATCCCATTTTTTTCAAAATTCAGGACATTTTAGGGCCATAATAGTGCAAAGGAAGAAAATGTTGTGTCTAATTCCGTATTTCCCTTATATAAATGAGGTACAAATGATGATGCAGGTTCCTTGGTTTAAAATAATATTCACAATCAATTATTTACTTTAAACAGCCACGAATTCAAATGTATGAAAAATATAATCATATAAATCAATTATTATAGGGCACAAACATCACCGAGTTCACTTGCCTAACTCTAGACCAGGGGTCGCCAAACTTTTTTGATCATCGCCCCCTATATAATTTTTCGAAATCTCCATAGACCCCCACAAAGGTAATTTTCAGGTAATTAAAATAAAACTATATATTAGTCTAAATATTTAATAAATCAGAAACAGTAAGTAAAGTAGCTACAGATTTTTTACTTCTTAATGAGATGAGTGTGCCTGGTGTTTCTTGGCAAGGTTCGCTATATTGGGTTCGAAATTAGTCAATTTTAACCGTAAATCCCCTCGAAGCTCCACATTTAATTTATTTCTGTTTTTAGTTAAAACTGAATTAACGTGACTGAAACCGGCTTCAACCATATACGAACTTGGAAACGCCAGCATAAATGGCTGAGCCATTTCGTAAAGTTTCACATATTTTTGCTTTATATTTATATTAGTCCAAAATTTATGTATTGTCAAATTTTTAATAAGCGTTTTTGCTTCAAGATCGGACAATAGTTCAGCAAGCTCATCTTGTATGTTGATGTCGACGTTATCAATTTGAGCCGAAAATGGCGCAATAATCCAATCAGGGATGTCGATGTTTTTCAAATCAACAAAGCGCAGTTTAAAATCGTCGCTTAATTTTTGAAGATGATTTGTATATATTTCCAAGTCTTCTTCTTCTATTCTTAATTGTTGCAGATTTGAAAAATACTTATAATCCTTACGTAGCAATGAAGATCTAAATAAATTTAATTTTACTTGGAAGCCTATCAGTATTGTCCGAGCTTGGATAATTGTTACATCTTTTGCTTGCAGTTTTGTTTGAACGTCATTAAATTTTCCAAATTCTTTGAGTTTTTGGAAAAATTCTAATTCTTCATTTTTTTTAATCTGAATGAAGCCTTTCAAGATGATCTTTCATTTTTGACGGTTTCATGTATTCATTTCCAAAAGTTTTTTCGCATATAAGACACATAGGAATAGTTTCATTTGTCGGTGAACAAATAAATCCAAATTTTAAATAATCCAATGGATAATACCGACATTTCTTTTTAGATACTGAAGCTGTCATTTTTAAATTAGGGTTCTGTAAATAAGTTAAAATTAAGTTGGTATATTATACTAATCCACATTATTAAAGCTTACCTTTTCACAAGTAACAATAATTAAAATTGATATCAAAACTAAACGAATAGTTTTATAGAAACAATAACTAATTATCCAATGGTAGATATAAGAGTAGTAATAATGACACTACAAGCATTTAATACTGTTCACAGTTCACAAAAATAGCTGAAAATGCATATGATATTTGCGTTTGTAGTATCCGGTGTAGAATTGGACAAGCGCACATATGCATCTGACTCTTATGCAAGGCTCGTATGGTTTGCGATGGAGACAAAGGGCGAACCAACGACACGATGCGTAACTGCCGTATAAAAAAGAAAAAAACTAAAAGAACTAAAACCACAAACATAAGAAGAAAGACTGTTTATTGTTTTCTGATTTATTATTTTATTTTCTATAAAGAATATAATATTAAGTCAATTATAAAAATATTTTAAATTTTTACGTACGCAGTTAGATATGTGTGATTTGCGTATTAAGAACTGTTTTTCCTTCGAGTCCCAATGGGCCCCATTCATTGCCAGGTCAGATGAATTCCTACTGTTGTTAATAGACCCTAGGAATTTCATAATTTTGGCGACCTACTCTAGACAAACCTTGAGCTGTCTGCCACAACGTTTTCTGAATTTCACTTGTGTGTGTGTGGTATTATCAAATTTTCGATCCGTTGAATTTATTAACCTTCCCATCAAGCTAGAGCATGAAATTTTGGAATCGTTCATTTTCTTCTTTCTTAATATTTAGACGTTTGCGACAGGTTTTAAATAATATTTCAATAATTTTAATAAGTCAATATTCTTTCCTCCTCGGCGCTTTTAGGATTGAGGAAAAATTCTTTCCCCTCTGGAGACGCAGCACTCCCCGCACCACGCAGCATACGTAAACCTTTGTACTCACAAGGGGAATACTATCTCCCTTATCTCGAGATAGTAGGGTTGCTGACTTTTGTCAATCGTTCCTCTGAAGAAGTTTCAATATTTGGTTCGTGTCTTATCACAATAATTTTCTGAATTCTGGTTCCATTCTTTCTGAATGACTTACAAACTCAAATGCATGTTTTGATTTTATGAGTATTGAATTTTAATACTCTCACAAATGTCTCTTTTAAATAAATTTTAAAGTTAAACTACTGGTTAACTAATATTTCAATAATTTTCTCTAATAAACTTGCCACCATATAAAACGTTGTTTTAAACGTTGGTTTATATCAATTATTCGCATTTTCTGAATTTCACTTGGTGTGAGTGTTATTGTGTGTCATCAAATTTTCGATCATTAATTTAACCAACTTCCATCAAATAGAGCTTTGAAATTTTGTACTGCTAACAATGCGATATTTAGACGTTTACGACAAGTTTTAACTCATTTTTGAGTAATCGAAGTTTAGCCAATCAGCGATTTGAATAGTGCAAACTTGGCGATTTTTGTGGCTAAGATGTTAAGTCGACTTAGGTTCGATTTAACAACATTTGCAAAATACCTGAAATAATTCCTGTCTCAACAGTGGTTTGACAAACTGTTTCCAACCGTTTAATTTGCCAGTTAAGGTAATTTTAGTCTAACCGCGTTGTTAGTATTTCGCTTGGTGGTCATTTCTGTATGTATGTGTATCAGTGTATTGCATCAAATTGTCTATTGTCCTTAACCAACTTCCATCAAGCTAGACTATGAATTTTGTCGAACCTTCTTGTTGCCTAACAATAGCAATATTTGTCTTATTCGACGTGTTTAACTAATATTTTAATAATTTTTAATAAACTTTGCCACCATATCTCGTTTTAAACGTTGTTTTATTTTTGATATTATTAAACGTTTTATGCTTTTCACTTGGGTGTGTGTGTCATCAAATTTTCGATCGTTAATTTATCACTTCCCATCAGCTAGAGCTCTGAAACTTTGGAATCGTTCTTACTCAACTTAACAATGCAATATAGACCTTTGCGAAGTTTAACTAATTTTGGCTCTTAATATGCAGTTTAGCCAATCTGAGCGCGATTTCAAAATTGGCCAAACTCGGCAATTTTTGGCTAACATTCAAGTCACTAAAACGAATTGCCACTTTTATGGCATACCCATTGCTTGTCGCTTAGTGTGGTTGGGTTAAACGACATTCAACCATTTTAATTTACCAGTTGGATTAATTAGATTAGCTTAGTTTTGCAACGTTTTATGTATTCACTTGGTGTGTCTGTGCTGGTGTATCGAGTGTGTCATCAAATTTTCGATTATTGAACAACCATTTTCTATCAATCTAGGCTCTGAAACTTGAAACCGTTCTTACAATGCAATATTTAGATATTGTGTCAGTTTAATATATACAATATTTTTAATAACTTACCATATAAAAGTGGTTTTATCTAATTATTATGTATTTTCACTTGGTGTGTCTGTGTTTGTATCCAGTGTTCTAAATTTTCAATCGTTAATTTAGCCAACTTTCCATCAAGACTAGAGCTCTGAACTTTGGAATCGTTCTTACTCTCCAACAATGCAATATTTGGACTGCGACTAAGTTTAACTAATATTTCAATATTTCTATACAACTTTGCCTCCATCAACGATTGTTTTAAAGACGTTGGTTTTATTTGAATTATTACAGATTTATCTGAGACAGAGGATCGAACTTCCTAAGAGTTTCATCGAATCCGAAATCAAGCCTCGCCGAGTCTAGAGATTTCAAGAGTCTCAAACATGCATTTAGGCCATGATTTTGAATACTAAAATATTGCCAAGTCACCCAAAGCCAACAAGTAGTGTGTTACAACGATATGTTTCTGCTGCAAAATTAGAGGAACATATGGTTTAGAGAAAATATGAATATTACAACGAGTAACTAACGATCAAAATCCATACCTTTGTGCGTATAAAAAGAAGAAAACTGTCTAGCAAATCAACGTTTATGATTTAAAAACTAAAATAAAGAATATAAATGAGAAATCGAATTCACGAAGCTTCTTTTCATATTCTCATTCGTGAATGCAATTGTTCCGTTTGTTTGAAAAACTGAAAATAATTTTTTAATTCTACTTAAGTCAGACAAGACAAACTTTATTTTAGTTACTTTTTATTAATAATTACTAATTAATATAATATGTATAACATGATGCAAGATCATATGTAAAGTGCAAAGAAATTTTTCCAGCGATCTACATAATCTCTCGACATTTATTCCTAAATTTATATTCTGTAAATATCTTCTTAAATTTTCTCCATATAAAACTAAAATTAATTTTAAAAATCAAATAAAAATTATATAGCTACGAACAAGATTCGTTCAGGCATGAAGATTCTACACGACTCTACAACTGCCATTGCAGAGACAAAGACATGAAAGCATTGACTTGTTTTTGAATTCAATCCGGATAAATTAAGATGGGCGAATGCGTTAGCCAACCACCTCTTGATACAGGAATTATTTGGAGTTGTTTGCCAATATGTGGCTACCTGATTCCTTCGTGGATTAACTTCAACAAAAATCAGAGAGTTTGAATTTTCAATCCAGCGCCAGGTGGTTGGGCTAACTTCAAGCTGCATTTTCACCATAATTAAATTTATTGAATTAATATTTGAAAAACTCTTAACATCAATTGTCATCACACGAAGGTTAAATGTATTTGAACTTGAGTGGATGAATAAGTAAATATTATCAAGATTAAAAGTTGAACAAGATATATATATAAGGCAATGAGCAAATATTGTAGGGAGCTATAGAAGGGACTTGAAAATGTCACAACAGCGAGATCCGTAGGGTGGCGTGTATTGGGAGGCACCTTAAATACGAGGCAAACACAAAGAAGTGTGCTTGAACTCTGTTGCATGTTAGTGTCAGTTTAAGACTGTAGAATTTATTCAAGACAGAAGAGAATTAGACGTCAGGTAAAGTGAGTTGATCACGTGCAACCACTAGCAACTGATGACCAATTTATCAGTTAACAGCTCTCGAGACCAAGTAATATGCTATTCATTTAATAAGACCTTGCTTTTGGCAGCAGAGACGATGGTGTCAAGCCAAGTGAGTCAGAAAATATTCTTCATCAAGTGGTACGCTCGTAGACCAGTGGTGTGTATTCCGTTGACCTCATGACGCCGAGCGGCGAAAGAAGTGGTGACTGCTAAATTTCGAAGTGGGTCGTCTGTTTACTAACTTAGGTCTTCTGCTAAAATATAACATCCACTTCGTGACTATGGAAAAGGCACTCAAATAACTAGCTTCATTCGAATCACATTAAAGAGATTAGCTGTGGTACGGTTGAATCAGCGTGATGGGTAGACGTGAAGGATGATGTATATCAATTGGAATGAATGCAGTCTCTCAAGGTATGCGGACGAGTGATACTATGAGACCTCGTATCTACTATGTGCAACCATTATCCCTTTCAGCTAATTGGATGATAATGCATAAGTTCGTCCTGATGAGAGCATGTTTGAAGATGAAACAATGACAGCGTTTGGGAATGCGTCGCTAACTTGCTCTCCTGACCTAAACAGATCGATCAGTTTTGTGCACATGGATGGCGATATCGGCTATTTAGATGCGCCTCTTTGCCCGGATTCTTGAGTTTGCTCTTTTCAGGAGTAGAAAAGTCTTTTAAATCTTCAAAGTCTCACCTGGAATGCTTCATCGTATCATTACGACCTGTGGTGTGCAACAGTTTGTCGAGGACCACACATACAACCATTCAAAACAATACTTTTTGTCGACACTTGTAACCAATTGAGTTTGCTCTAATTATCTTTCCTTGTTTTCTCCATCGATTCAAAATTAAAAGCTCCCATTCAGATTTCTGGATCTTTTCTGGTTTGCAGTTTTATTATGCTATACCTCCTATTCGCTGATGCATGGTTGCATAGTTTTCTTAACTCAATTGCCTCCACTAACTTTTGAACAGTGTATCTAGTCAGATGTATTAAGATATTATCAGCAGGTAGGCAGTTACAAGTTACGGGAATTAATGATGAAGAAACACGTGTGATAATCTATTACGTGAGCATCCTCGCATAATATGTTTTAAATATGTATAGCAAATCTGTAACAGTCGACTACGATAAGCAACTACAATCGAAGATCACTTATTTATATATACAGGCATCCCCTCGAATAGTACGCTTGTTTGTTTTAGTTTCATTACTAATGATTACAATTATGAAGATAACGGTCCGTGCAATTTTGAAACTCGAGATCCATATAAATTTGTACGTTTATTTTAATTAACTAAGAAACTTGAAAATAAAACACAATTTTGAGTTGCAATTTTCAGTTATGTGTAACATTCTTTAAGTTTAGAAATGACTTAAAAATAAAAAGTAAAATATTAACATAATTGCGTATGATTAATCATTATCACTTTCTCAATCAGATTTGTTTTTCCTTGAAGGGGTAGAGATTATCAAAGGATTTCTTGATCACTGTCGTCAATCAAAATACAAGATTCTCTTCGGCTTGAGGAAACGGTACTTCATCATTGGGAAGAATTGTAGCTGATGAGGTTGAGGACGGCTCTCTTTTATTTTCTCAGTGTTTAAAGTTTTAGAACAGACCTAACAGTTGCTAAATTTTGGAAGATTCTTTTGCATGATAGTGATAGCATCACACATCTAGCAAATAGGCTCCGATGTCTTTACCACACATCAAACTTTTAATCAATAACGAAATACTTGAAGAAGATCTTCCAGGATATTATCTGTGCTCATTTATAATGGTGTTCCTGAAGCTCATTAATTATTTCCATTAGAGTTAGCTTCAGCTATCAACAAGTCTCTGTGTTTCTCGACTGAATCCAGGCAAGGTTTACTTTTTAGAAATGTAGGTGACGAAATTGCATCTTTTCCCAATGGAAAACATTCTCATGTGAAACTTTAATCCACCATATATTTTCCATCTTTTCATTTTTCTGAAGTTCCAAAGTGAAAAGTCAGCTTCTGCATCTGCTGGAAGCTCACCTTAATTGAGACTACGCATCAATAATCTTGTTCTAATTTCTCAGTAGCCCTTACCCACAGAAAATGACTTCAGATGTTGTTCTTGCGAGATGAGTTTCTATTCTTTCAAATATTTATAGATGTTAAGTGTTTCCTGCTTGATAATAAGTTCATTCAAAGGACAACGTTTATCATGCATTGTTTTCAAATTGCAAGATATTTTCAATTTAATAACGTTTATATCCTGTGCAATCCATTCACTTGGATGTGTTTGTACAACCTTCTGCTAAGATATTCTCCCTTATCTTCCCTCGTTTTTCAATCGTCGAACAATTGTTTCAATTAAATTTATTGATTTGGTTAGAGTCATTTTCATTCCTTTTTATTTTATTAACATTTGTCAAAACTCTACTTTCTTCATGGGAAAAATATATCATCAAGTGTGAACTTTTACTTTTCCCAATGTCTTTAGCAAACCCTAAGAACCGAATTTTTCAATAAACGCGCAATATACTAATTGAAACCTACAAACCCTTCGATAAAACACATTAATTTGAATTTTGGAGAGTTTAAAATCAATCATATATTTACCAGTAAGTACTCAACATATTATGATGACTTCTTGAAATATGAAAATTATTCTGTAAACATACTTCGCGTTTGAAAATTTACTCAGACATCAAATTTCTTAAAATGTTCATTTTCCCCTTTCAAACAAAATATTTAGTAGGGTCACAATCTATTCTCTTTAAATACATGCCATACTTTGTTAGATAGAACTATTATTGTGTTCTTATCTACATACTATATATCCTTTTCCTTGATAAGTCGACGATATGTATATACATAGTATTGCGCAGTCAGATTAATTTTAACTGTTATATTCACGATTCATCAATAAATTCCATGTATCGGTGTGGAAATATTTTACTATTTCCTTGACTTCATTGCTATTCGAATACCACCGTGCTATTCGAGGGATGCTACTAATCAAGTTAGTGAACAATACCAATTAGTGTGACGTGCAGGTTGACGATTTCGTTTATTTTTGGGATTTTTGAAATGAGGTCTGAAATTGGTTTATCAAAAACAATATCGTAAGAGTTCAAAAGATTTCTCAGAGGTAAAGCTATCGGGTAATAAAAATCGCCACGTAGTCGGCATTCTCCAACTTTAACAACAAACCAACAAAAGACAAATTTTAGTGTTTATAAAATTAGGAACCCAGTTAGAAAATCCTGAAAATTAGAGTTAATATACTTAAGATTGGCTACATTTTGGCGTGGGTCTTTCATGACAATTATTGCTGCCATTTATCATGTTAAGTCCACATGCCACTATTAAGTTAAGCAAAAACTCATACTTGCGTCCAGTGTATATGAATCTTTAGGCAACGATGCAAGAGAAAACAAAGATGTGCTTGTTTTATTTCTATTTTCATCATAAATAGTACTTAATAAATTGATGCGTAAATAAATATATCATACAGTATCTTTTAAAATGTTACAAAATATATTTAAATAGCATGTCTTATTAAAAAGCCATGACTTCTTTTCACTACAACATCCGCTCATTTTATTTTCAAACAAAGTTTGATTGCATATTTTAAAACTCCTTTGTCAGCACTTCTTGCTACCTAAGTCCTAATTAAGATTCAATCATTACTCTCAGTCCCTGATCATATCCCAAAACATTTCTATTTTCAATGGACATCCATGCCTGTTCAAGTTCGGATGATGTCTCAGTCATCATTTATGATAAAATTCCACAAACCTTTTCAATAAGAACGATACCTGCACTTTTTCGAATTTGCATTTTTGTTTCCAAATAGGAGATTTGCTTGTTTTAGTCTTCGGTGCGCGATTTTCGCGAAGTGATCGCATAAGAGCGCTCTTGGGATCGGAATGAGTTGCATTTTCTTTTGAACTTGACGTATATTTTCAATTCTTGGGAAATCGGTTTCACATTAATATTTAGTCTTTTGGTTTGACGGATATTGTGTTTGTGGAACATCTTGCATGTGTATGAGAGTTTCTGGGACAGTTATTCACGTCATGTTCGGGTTTCTTATTAGATTGTCTTTGGTTCTTTTCGTTTTTCTAGTTTCATCAGAATAAATTCCTATATAGATGAGTGGTGAAGATGACCATATTGTTTCTTTCAGGTCCGTATTGTTATTCATTGAAGCATTTTGAAGTCATAAATCTCATCTTTTCTGGAAATGTTGCACTCTTCTGAAACTTATCAGATACCTTCTCATTTGTTTTTGAAAATGATTGAAAAATCTTTGGTTTCACAATTCAAATGTACTGTAGAAGTGGAACAATTTTTGAAACGTTGTTCATTTCAAGGGAAATTCCGACATGCAGAGTTTCTTAATAGATGCTTCCACAAATCTTATGCAGAATCCCTTGTGAACTCAAAACCTTTGTTCTCAATAAGTTACAATCATGGCAGTATTTTGACAATGACATCAGATAAGACTGTATTCTTTTTCGATTCGGAATAAGTATTTCCCATTGGTCACTGTAGAGGTGACTTTCTTTTTGATCCTTGGTTTGCTTTATAAATATGTGTAGGTCTTCATCAAAAGGATATTCATTTCCTAAAAACATCCATACTGAACTTGTTTATCAGTTGAAGAATTAATTATCTATTTTCTTTTATCGTTATTGCTTCAGATCTTCCTGAAGAAACTCTCAAAGTCTCTGCTGTCATAAGGTGGAGTTGGGTGAAAGCTTTTCCTTATTTGTATTCCTTGTATTATATGGGAAATTGGCGTGGTTTGTGAGTTGTGTCTGCTTGAACCCTGAATGTTTTCCATTCTTGTTGATCTGTCTATGAAAGTAAACTTTTTAAACAACGTTAAAAATAACACAAGGCGTCAAATGATATATAAGGAGGTTCTTTAAAATATTTAGCTCTGTTACTAAATTTTTACAATAACGATGCACTTAACAAAATGTAAATATTTTTCTGAAATGCATTTCTGTTTAAATCGATGTTTGAGCTAAAATAATCACTTATGTCAAAGTTTGAATTATCTTTGTTACGAAAAACTAGGTATTGTTGTGCAGGTTGAAGTTTGCTAAACTAATGATTTAAAGCCTTACATCTTAATGATGTCAGTTTAATGTTTATTTATTGGACAAATATACTTTTCATACCTTCTTCCCAATTAAAGATTCATTTTAATTCAATTACTCTTTTTGTACTTGTACCGTACTCACATGACAGAGTCTGACACTTGAATTAAGATCGCGCTTTAGCTCCATGTCATAATTGTATTATGTTATTGAAGTCACACTAGGTCACATAGGAACATTAACCTCCTTCTCCCCCTCGGTTAATGTAATTTCAGCATTCAGAGCTCCTAAGACTATAGCACACTTAAAACATTCGGCGCTCATGTTTCCTGCCACTTTTAATGGTGTTTCTCCGTGGTGGATGTTTTGTACCTGAAAGGTACAAAGGAACTCAGAACCTCAGATCTATCAGTCAGTCTAGAAGAAATTTTGGAATGCTTGAACACCTTTCCTATTGCCTTTTTAAAAGCCCGAAGGGACTCCCGGTCAGTTATTATGGCCTTTTCAACTTGCGTTGTTGTTGAAAAGCCGTCCTCCCTTCTAGTATCATCAGGCCATGTACGAAGACGAAGACATACTGAACGTATAAGCTTCCTTATTCATTACTGAAATTAACTTCTTCTCCTTTGAGTAAGTGTCGTTTGGATAGTTTCTTTTTGATCGTCTGTTTCCATTTGCAGAAGGACGGGTCTAATTGAGTTTACTCTCAGTGATCACTCGGTTGTGTTTGTATTAAGGGTGTCTAGTTGCTAGGCAAACCAGTAGCTGTAAAGATGTAGTCGTCATTTTATGTTCGTCCTGGATCCTTCTGGGAGGTGCTGAAGCAAACGCCTGCACTTTTAATGGGCTTTCACCTGGAATGAGCAGAGCTGGTGAGCCTTGGGAATGAAGCATCAAACCTTCAATGAGTAGAGTGTTTGATTCATCTTTTACTGCCTATTCTCTCAGACCAGCTAAGAGATACCCTTTCGGGATAATTCTAAAGGCAATCTTAGCTTTTGAGGTCTGGGGGATTCTAGATTGTGCAGAAAGGGGGATTATAGACTCTTGAAAGTGAGCCACCCCAAATAGAATTAGAAAAGCATAAATAACTGCACAATCTATAATCGGAATTGAAGAAGTAAAACTCTAGAGGGTGATACGTGTTACGGCCTGAAATAATGAGAAACATGACAGAGACAGAATGAAAAGACACCTATAAATTTTAAAATATTTTATTCAACAAAATCGAATTAAATCCCCATCCCAGCAACTGCTCAAAACGGCGGCCACTTTTAGTAACCCAGTCTTCATTCCACCGATGGAGTGACCACCGTAAGTTGAGAAAATTTTACACTAAGCGTCTCTCGTATGGTACCAACAGACTTTATATATTCGGAAAACAAGAATTTTATCAGAATCGATGGGACTTCCATCATAGAGGAAGCTCTTTATATAGGCCCAGTGGAAAAAATACTTTGCAATGGCATACTGAGGGAGGGGACAGAGGAGGAACGCCCTTGACCTCTGATAGGGGGATCAAGTTTACTTCCGAATTTGATTTGAAGCCTCGAGGAAACTTTTTATGAGATAAAAGAAAATGAAAACTTGCCAGAAATTAAACGATCAAGGTATCTCCCTACAGTAAAAATTGAAAAGGACGAAGATAAAAAAATGGTATGCATTGAAAGTATTTAAGTCTATTGTGGAAACGAACTTTCAGTCCTTAACTTATATTTGGCATAAAGTTATTGACAGTGTATATTATGTCATTTCTTCTAATATTTTGACAGTGACATATTTTGACAGTCTTATAATGTTACGTCATTTCTTGAGAGAAGCTTTTAAAAGTTGGAAGTTGATTAAAAGCTATCTTTTATCAACAATGGTCCAAGTAAGGCTTAACGCTTCGGGAATCCTTTTTATTGAAAATACAGTAACTGAAAACATTAATTTTGATGAAGCTATAAAAAAAGATTTTTCAGAAGTCGAAGCTCGCAAAAAACAATTTTAGACAGAAAAGATTTTTATAAAACATTAAAAATGGCAGATGAATAAGTTTTTTTATATGTATGTTTGTCAGCTAGATGTCAGTTGTTTTTTTCTTTAGTTCTAAGGTTTTTTGTTTTCCAAATAGTTTTAACTATTTATTTTTAATTAAGTAAATAATGATTATGTATTTGTGTTGATCTTTTGTATGGTGATCATTCTTATCAAGGGGATCCTAAAAACTTCTCCGCCCGCGCCTTAAGAGCAGAGATCCACCACTGGCTGTTTGTGTTAATTCTTGATGAATGTTTCGGACTGATCAGCTCAAGGGGCAGTTTAAGCACATCAAATATGTTGAGCGATTTAGTAACCATGGATTCCCATCAACTACGAGTTGACGTAGTCTGTTTTTTTCCCCACGTCACATATTTTGGCTCTTGCAATGTAAATAAATAACAAATTATTTCCATCAAATTATTATTTTTCTCTTAAAGTTCGTTTTGTTTATTATAACCTTTAAAAGGTCCCACATGGCAATTTTGCCTTCTGTCTTGCTTCTTGCTGGAAGGAGAAGAAATGGAATTTAGAATAAAATAAGAAGAAATTAGAGAAAATTGTCATGACCCGAGTGATCATGGTCGCGAACTCGCTCCGTGTTGTTTCCGCGGAGTTGCGGATCCGAGTCTTATTGCCACTAAATACCCACCATGTAGAGAGACTGATTCACGTTTAATCTGTTGAGGCTCCAAGTCCTGAAGGCGTCGTTTAGAGAAGAAGGTGCCATCTCAGATGTCGCACTCGTCACTTGATTGAAGTCTACAATGACGAGGTTCATCGCCAATAGTTTTCGTGTTGCTTCTAAGTGTGACTTTAATGAGCAACGAATCAATGGAGAAAATTGTTTATCATGGGGAAAATAGAAGAAATGATTTGTTTTACACACACTCACTTCCTCACACGTATACGCACATACTCTCTCTCACACACACTCACACCAATAAAGAATCGAAGAGAATATATATATTTTTTGAAAAATGTAAGAAACATTTTCGAATTGCTTGTTATTAAATTTCGCCTAGATATTTTCCCTATTCCTTTCATGTCACACTTAAAATGAATTATGTGCCTTTCCCCCAATCATGATAATATATGTAAGGCTTTTTTTTGTTTTCTGATGCACAATATTTATCATGCACGATATCTTTTAGTTTCTGTTTCTACATAAACAAAAATTAATTTGTTACTATTCATATACAATTCTTAAAATAGACACAGATGTACCATAAAATACTGTGCTGTTTGAAGAAACAGAAGTCAAAAACACCATTAGAAGCTGTGTTTTCGTATGTTCGAAGAAAACATTGGCTGATCTCTTAAGTGCTTCAGTGTTTTCGAAACACATCTTTCCTACTTTTTGCTTATCACACAAGAATAACGACTTGATGAACAATTCGATTTGTAAATGGATGTAAGGGAAGCGCATTTTTAGACTCTTAACACAGACTTTCTCTGGCAAAGACCAGATCGTAACATTTTTATGCTTGGAAGATTTGATAGCAAATTCGATTTTTACATGGGAATTTCTACTCGAAGAACTACCACAAAAACCTAAGCTTAAGATTTTAAAATTAGGAAGCGATATTTTTACATAACATTTATATATAGATGTCGACATTTACAAAAATAAAATATTTCATTTATTAATAAGTGTCTTATAGAACTGGTTGAATGTTGCACCAATGCAATGAATGAAATAGTTTTTCCTGTTATAATATTTCACCAAACTGGATAATTAACTCAGCCGTTAATAAAAGTCTATATTAATATTTTACATTCTTCATTTTCGAAAATGTTCCTTTTAAATTGATAAGAACTATCCAATACAGATGTAAATCCTATAACACATAATTTAATTGATTCTATTTATCTTTTGAAAGATATTTATGAGTTAAACCCTTTTCTAAATATCATTTGTATCACATCAACATTTTGAAGAATATTCACTTCCAATTAAAAGTTTAAGAGAAGTTCCTGGATTGTATAGCCAAATGGTTTTTGATGTTAAGAAATGTCTTTAGAAACTCGCATCAAGACCCGGAAAAAGCTATTGTAACTTGTTTTTATGCTGTTGTAACTTGCCATATATAAGTTGTAAGTCAAATTTTATGTCATAAAACTAAAGTTGCTTTATATGAGTTTTTTCCCCCTACAAATGTCACTTAATTTATAAGCTATTGCGTAATTCTGCTTTGTATATTCCTTCATAAGATTGAAATTAAGAATCTTTGTAAATAAAAGTACGAAAATTACATGAAATTAACATTTAAAAACACAAAAGCGACATTTTGCATTTCATTTTATAAGAGGATTTTATTTAATGTTCCATTTCAAAAATTTGAATAAATGATAATTCTATTTACAAAGGCTTAATTTCCTCAGAATAATATACTGTAAAATTTTTATACATTGTATTATATGAATTCAATGTGATAATTATTTTTTTAAAAAAATATTTATTAAGAATCGAAGAATATTAATTTCAAGAGAACATACATCTACGCCATTCCGAATAAGCTTCAAAGAGTTGTTTTCTCCATGTAACGATATATCCAAGTTTTCTTAGAGGTAAACAATCGTTATTTTTATAACACTGTACAATTCGAAAATGCGAAGTGTGTTCAAAGCGGACCATAATTTTTCGTGCGTAAAGAAATGAAACTAAGAAGGCGTGGTAAGATGCACATATGTAGACGACCCTGATACCCATGTTTGAATTTTTTTTTCTTGCCTGTAGAATCTGTCAGTCGCTGGCACATCTCCGACGGATAAGGAAATGTAATAAGTGCCATCAGATTTTTGTTTCTGATAAAATGTCAAATAAACTTGAACAAAGCTATTGTATTAAAATTATTGAAAATTTTAATGATTCCCAAGTGGAAACTATTGCAAATTCAACAGGTTTACTGGAACAAAGCAATGGACACCTAACAGATTAAAGAGTTATGACGTGGTCTTCATCGCGTTTTCCCTTCAACTAACACTTTGGAGGATTAAAATGAATTTGGTTGAATTGAAAATCTCTCTCAATAAATGAAACATGACTTACACGCAGATTGGACTAGATAAATTGAAGTGCACTGAATAAGCAATGAAGTAAGTAAGCAATGAAGCGTAAATACGAAGTTTGGTTGTTCAGTTAGTGTTAGACATAGTGAGCTTCAGTTATAAACGAAGGAATTGTGACCATATCGCCAATGTAAGAAACCATCGAATCAAAGCCATGAAAGATCTAAATAATTTTAGTGAATCGAACCGTCATCTATAAATCTTCTAAGGACTCAAACCAGATTGGTTCAGTAAGATAAATAGTTATTACATTAAACTTTAAATCTGACGCATATTGGCACCTTTTCAATATATAGAGTAGGTTAGAGATTAAATTTTGGTTATTAATTCATCTGAATAAATCAATTTGTAATTATCCTCATTGTGGGACTTTCTATTCATTGGACGATTATTTCATGACTGTTTCAAATAAGATTGAGAATGGAAAGGGAAGAAAGTAATATCGGAGCTTTGCAGAGTGACATAACCGCTTTAAAGATGACAACATATCAATGGAGGGAAGCACATTCTGTCATGCCCTCAACATCAATATCGCCATTGAGCAAGTAAAGATCCTGGTTGTGTAGTATAGTCGAATCACGGTCAGTGAACTTCAGGCAAGTGTCGTACCATTTTGCAGAATAATTAAAGATAGTGTAATAAACTGCACAATGGATGTTGAGTTTAAGTTACTTACAAGGAAAATGTTTTAGTAACCGTCGATGAATTTGAAAGCAAAATGGTTCATATCATTTCTCGAGACGCCTTCCCCCCCAGTTGAACGCTATTAGGGCCATATGTTTGAATGTGGAAATGACATCTGAGCGCACTTTTGTATTGTTAGCAAGCGGTGGCGTGATCTGTCGTGTAAGGCGTCTACTTCTATTGCGCAACCATTTGTCCCTTCATTTTTTTTTTTTTTTTGAAAATTCTAAAAATGATTTGGTTTATATTGGTTTTATTAACGTCGCACTAGAAGTAACAAAAGGGCTATGGGTGGCGGACCTCGTAATTTTGAACCTCGATCAAGTAGCGAGGACTACCCATCAGCTGGCATCTCTCTCTCCTAACTTCCACACCCGACTTTGGGTCCGATTGTTTTAATGTGCTTCAGCCCCGGCTACGCGGTGGGTCTTTAGTGGCCTCAAGTTCAAACCCACGACTCGACGAAAACCGCCGGTCGCGAGTCCTCGACCGTTACCACTAGGCTACAGTGCCTGCATCTACAAATGACTGTCTATTCAAAGGAGGGGCTTTTAATGCAACATCTAACAAAGGAGGGGCTTTTAATGCAACATTCGATCCAATTATGTGTCATAATTGGATCGAAGAACCGGTCTTGAAGCACTTCTTTGAACCAGTGATGAAGCCCTCCTCTTGAATTAGATAACTTATTTGTTCAATCACAATTTAAGTATTGAACATAATCGAAAACAAACTTTACTGTTTAAAAGACAGCACACAAGTACCGAGCAATGTTCCAAAAAAATTGAAACCGCAACATAAAATAACAATAAACGTGACGCCGTAAACCCGACAGTGTGCAAAAGCTCTCAAATAATATATTTGCACATTATTTTAATTAAATATTTGGTACTAACAGCCACCTTTTACTGGGAGAAACTCATCCGATATATAACTTTTGTGTTTGTTCTCTGACTGTGAAATATGTTGTAAACGCATGATCTGTTTTTAACTCTGTTCGTTTCAAATATATTTAATCTTACACTTTTTTTTTAACTGACTTGTTTGTGTAGGGAAAATCTCCAACCAAATATTTTAAAATTTTTATGACATTGACTTTACACCACGCATATGAAATTTTAAGATATGCTTTCCCCCTATACATTACCTGTTTTACTGTTAATCTATTTTACTCTATTTAATTGAAGTATTTAACCTTGTGTTTGGTACAATATGTCTCAAGAGGACTCAATGCCATAAATTCATAAAACCAACTAGCACCTAATAGTGTTAATCAGGAGATCGATATGAACCATTTAAATAATTTCGCTTCAAAATTTATTAACTTTTATTAAAACACTCTCCTAATTAGTATTTAATTACATTAACCATACAGCTATGAATTATACAATACACATTTTAGGGAAAGGATATTCTGTTTCGTCTGACATCTGCTCAGCGACTCACTTTCTTGCATCTCATCAGCGATTCTCTCTCCTCTCATCGAAGCAAATCTGAAAAATTTCAGGATGCGAGTATTTGAAGAGGCTAGTGGACTTATGGTGCTTGAGCGATCAAATATTATTAGATGAAGACAGCACTTGGGTTCGGTAGTGTCAAAAATGGAATATTTGTGTGGAGAGGATCGCTTGAAAATGTTTTTAATGTCAATGTCAAATCAGAACTTACACACTAAGAAACCGACTTATAAGAGAATGTTGGAATGGTAAAATATGTGTCATAATTGGATCCATTTAATTCATTTTGATTGAGAATTTGGGGCTTCAGAAGAATCTCAGTGAAATTCGCGACAAGGTTTCACAAGAGTCTCGTGGCCAAACACAGCGCATCTGTGTTCGTCAAGCTCTCTATTCTCCCAACACGCCTCGCGAGGCTTTTGACATTTCACAAATGCTAAAAACGCTTCAGAAAAGGATAAGATTTCAGTTCAGAGAAGACATCATGCAGAAAGCGATGGACAAGCTGCGCGCTTTCTTAAAAGAGAACCATTTCTGACAATTCCAGAATCGTTGGGAGAAATGTGTGGTAGCTTTAAGAGATTTTGTTGAAGGAGATTAGAGTAATTGAGTATTTTTTTAAACGAATAAAAGTCGAATATTTTTAGAACAGCTACGAAAGCATCCCTTATTTAAGGTCAGAGAGTTGAAATAATGATTATCATCATATATATAAAATTCGGAGCGATGTGCGCAACGATGAGCCAAATAATTGAAAGAAACATATCAATAATTTGTAATATTCCTTTTAATGTTAAAAACGAAGACAATTCTTTACAAGTTTATCTCTTAATATGGATGATTTTTGAAATATTTCTAAAACTTTTACTTATCTTTGAATATTTGATAATCAATTATTTGGAATAGAATTGAAGCAACATTATAAACTTTTAAATTCGTCAGTGCTAAAATGTTTTGCAGGAAACGTATTAGTTCATATCAACAGAAGATAGTTTTTATCACGTCATATTAATTCAAAATAAAAAATTAATAAGACATACAGATTGCGAGGGAATTTTTCAGTAAAAAAATATTTGTATCCAAATATTTTTATTACTCGTTCTTTCACTGCTTGCATGTAAAATATTTTTACAAAAAATATTTAGAATACTTACTTCCAAAATAAATAATATAAATAAAAATAAGGCCCGTATTGGTATTTTTTTAAAAAATTAAAAAGACGATTAGTTAATGCTAATGCTTTTTTTTTTTTTTATTGAAAGCAATTTTTTTTAATATGTATTGCCCAAAAATTTATGACAGCAAGTGTATACATGTACCAATCAATTTGTAAAGGCCTTTTAACGTCTACAACACATTTAATTTTACTTTGATATGGCTAGATTTAATTTTCGTAATGTTTTCATCCTCTGCCTGTTGTAAGGCATGAATAATATTCTTATATGTATGATGGAACAGCTTTTAAAAACAGACGATATTTCGAATTACGAAATGAATTTAATGTCACTTTAAAGAATAAAATACTTCAATATATAATCTTAAAAAGCCAACATTAACTTACATCTCATTTTGTGTTATCTTTTTCTTTTTGTTTTTTACCTCAAAAAATATTGTACCTTGGGAAAAAAAATCGAGACTTAGTGGGAAAACCATTTTATTCTTTCTTTTTATTAATCTTCGCTGAAAGTTATTTCTGTTTATAATGGTGTAAACAAACAGACACGATATTTCACATTTATATACTAATCGCAAGAAAAGGCACATTCCCTGTTTGTATGGTTACCATGACACCTCGATCACGTGATCCAGTCTAGCAACCCACACGCGGCACTAGTAATTTCGGTTGCACTCTGCACAGGCAGTTTGGATTTTTCGCGCTCAATTAGCCGGTATTTCGAACGAGCTTTTAATCAATTTGGATGATTTCTCGCATACTGTAATTACATCAATAGCTTCACGGTGCTCTTTTAATTTTAGTAATCATAGAGCTAGGTACTCGAAAGCGTCATGGCATTCAGTTGACTCAGCTTTTGATTTTACAATGCAATATCGAATTTCTTGCAACAGCGATAAACTTGTTGGTTGAGTGACTAAAATGATTTTCTTAAATATTTTTTTGTTGAGAAATTATTCCGAATTTGATTGATTATTTTTATTTGGAAATAATTTTGAAAATTAAGTTGCCTTTTTAGAGTCACAATTCAAAATTTCGCAATGGAACTTAGAGTGATTTCTTGAAGAAGAATTTTTTTAGTAACATGAAGATATTTCTATGTGTTTTCTCGATTTTCTTTGGAACTTTAAAATTAATATCACGAACGCAATGTTTTAGTTTCAAAAGAATCGTGCGATGAAAAGTTTCAGCCGTAAGCACAAAAGCCCGGGTGAGTCCATTTTTTTTCTATATTATTATAATTAATTGATTTTGATTCACGTAACGACCATATTAATCTGATAACAAAATGACAATAAAGGAATTATTGTAAGTAATCTGAATTCAAACTAAATTTCTGTATAAAAACTTTAAAAAAAGGTATGGCAAAATAACTGAAGATTCTTCCAACAATATACAATCCTTGCAAAGATAATTACATATTTTGTGTAATAATTTTTCTTACATAATTTATTAAATATATAATGAACATTTCAGAAATATTTAACGAAATCTTGCAATTATTTTCAGATAATTTTATTCCAAACTTTAGATACGGTTTATTTCATTTCGTTAAAATGCGAATTGCCTTTCAACGATAAAAAGTTCTTTCTAAAAAATATTTGAATTATTTAATACATTATCTCATTTCGCTACATATGCATGGGTATATTTTAAATATTCAACTAATATATACCTTGAACCATATATTAACATATGCTTTGAAAAAAATCCGTAGATTAACATATATTATATGTGTATAATGTTATATATTATATACATATATTAATATATGCTACACACATGCACATTTAAACACACACAGTCGCCGCAACGTATATGAATGATTCAAATACAGTTTTATTATGATATTTTCCCATCGAGATAAAAGCTGTAATTTATTAGGATTCATTCGCGATTAATTTTTTAATACTTTTAAATTATTTAATTACAATATTTTATTCAAAATTAATATACTTAATAATTATTAGGCATTTGAAATTTAACAATATTCGTTGTTTTCAAACATACATTCTTTATCATAAAATGTTAAAGAAAACTTTAAGATAATCGTTATAAAAAAATCGGATAATTTCTTATACTCATGTAATTTTCAAAACTAATTTCTCCTTGATCAATAAACTCATTTACTTGGTATAATTTCATGGTCCCAAAGCAAAAGCAGTTTTAAAAGGATTGAAACTCGCCTTTTAATTTCTTCGATGTATGTCGATTAAAGTTTTTTTAAGGCTGGCAAATATTATAGAAATTATCGAACTAATTATGGAAGGACATAATTATCCTATTAAGTGCAAGAATTAGGAATTGTAAACAATATAGAAGCAATTCTACATGGGTCATGTTAATGAATGGTAGTGCATTCACTTATTCAGGGGATTTGGAGGCCAGTTTCTAAAAATGGTCGTCTGTTGATTATAGCATATATGGAAATGAAAAAAAATCTGTTCAACAATTATGCAGAAAATCGTTATATCTGATGTTTTAAAAGCCTCCGTACTGAAGATATGTGAATTTATTTCACAGGAACAAACTTAAAACCAATTTTTGTTAATAATGCTCCAAAGCACTTAAAAAATATTTTATTTTTGAACTTACATTTCTACAAATGCTAAAACTTTTCGCTCTTTTCTTTGAAATAAAAGCTGAAGTCGTTTGCGCATATTTTGAGAAACGCTTTTCAAGATATTGGAAGTGATTTCTTTCATTATTTTAGTACTATGCCAATTTTCAGACCATCTATTGTTTTGGAATTATTTTCATAAACTTTGTTCTTCTCCACAGAATAAAAGTCAGGGAATGCTCAGATCAGGAGAACGAGATTCTTGGTTCAATGCAATGTGTCATACGAGTAATGGAGCTACGGACATACATTAAGACTTTTTCTTTGGGGATCGAGTCACTCCAGAAATCAGCGGCCTTCTCAATCCCCTGATTTGGAAATTCCCTGACATTATTCTGTGGGGATATCTAAAGAACAAAGTTTATGAAAATAATCCCCAAGCAATATTATATCTGAGAAAGGCAATATTACTCAAGAGATCACTCTGGGATCTTGAGATATGTTTCTCGAAATATGTGCAAACTAATTCAACTCTGCCTCCTAGAAAGGAACAGATATTTTGAAGTTCAAAAAATTTCCCACTTTATGTTAAAAGTGCTTTTCACCACAAGCTTAAAATATTTGTTTTTAAGATTCGTTGCTTTTGTATGATAAATTAATAATTGTCAGTATGAGACCTTCTAAAACACCTGGTATAATTAAGTTTATTGACGATTTCTTACCGTTAAGTAGAGGTTCATCCGATAATAATTAAATACCTGAAAGTAACACGAAAGCGAGTTTAGTGATGATCGTTTCAATGTCTGCAAGACATTTATACCTTTTCAGATCGAGAAAAATAGGCTAAGATAAAAATCTAAGGCACTAATGCTGCTGTCAAATTTTTAGTATAGGTAATATGAACCACACTGAACTTCTTAACGGCAGCATGTAGGGATCATGTTCATGTTAAGAATTGGTTAAATTTAATTTTTAATAACTTTTGGACACGTAAACGCACTAAAATGGTATTTATTGCATTATGTTTTTTTTTTAAGTTTCTTTTTCAAAGGTTATACGATACTTAATAATTAGATACAAATACTCAAACTTAACTTGGCAGAATAAAAGACAATTTTATGAAAAAGTTACGAATTTTGATTTTTTTATTTTGTATGGATTTCTTCATTTTCTTTTCCTATATTTGTTCTTTTTAAATTTTTCTCAGTAATTTTTCTTATTAAGCTTATAGTAATGATTAAATCTAATTTTAAATAATAATTAGTTTTCTAATAATTTTAATTATTTTATAAATGTTACGAGTATAAATAGGAAATTTATTATTACTTATATACATGAATATTGTGTACTATTATATATATAAATGCATATAAAAATCAAAGAATATTAATACATTAAACAAACAAAAAAAGAATTTAAAAAACTAAATTTAAAATTAAGTAGTTGTAATATATATATAAAATAGAACACAAATGCAAAATCATAAAAAAGTAAAAATTATTCAAAATTAAAGGTTATTTAAAACTAAAAGTGTAAGTAAAAATAGATAACAATTGCAAAAAATCGATCGAGGATAAGGAAAACACAAAAGAGACATAATAAGACAACAAAAGAAAATTGAAACAACGAAAATCTCTTAAAAATAAGCATATGAGAATGAATCTATTTAATACTGCCTTTGACTCAGGATAGTGGAGCTGCTTATACATGTATCGATGATCAATCCTTTGCATGTAGTAACAACTGTATAAAAGACGATAAGAAACCTTTATTTAAGAGTAATAGAAAATAAGACACACAAAGAGAAAAAAGTAGGGAAAAAAAGAAAAAAAGAAAACCACATATTTAAAAAAAAATTATGAAAATCGAAATACACAATTTTAGACTGCAGTAAATCAAAGAAATTAAAAGAAAAAATTATTAAAATAGAATGGAAACAAATGAAATATAATTCACGCAAAACTTTTACCCAATATTGAAAAATATGGCTTCAAAAGATATATTTTGGCGCTCATAAAACTAATTGTCTAAAAGTCAGTACTGCCGTCTGTATACCATAGTTAGAATTTAAAATAAAACGGTACTGTCGACGCCTAACGCGAGCTCTTGATCATAACTACTAGGCTACCGCCGCCTTTTATCATTTCGAAGAAAAGGGTTTGTATATATATTTTTTTATAAATTTAAATGTTTTTCTTTTTAATATATTTTAAGATTTTTTTCGGTGTTATTTTCCAAGAAATTTCACATTTCCAATTCCCTACAAGTAATTTTCTGAGTGTGGATCTACATATATTTGAGTTATTCACATACTTTCCTTCGTTTTAATGCTATTTTTAGGACCAATTTTTTATTGTGTTGGTATTCTTATGAAATTCTTAACTAAGGATAATATTTTCTGGGTATCTTGCATACCTGTTTGAAATTCGTCATGTATCCGAAGGGGTAAGCATGTAATAGTTTGAAATATCAGTGAATTTGTTTCCGCGTGATTAAAAACCAGTCATGCGAAAAAAATGAGTCAGCTCTAGGTCATAAACGTCTTAACATTTTACAGCCATGGGCGCACATATGGAGTGGGCCCCCAGTAAACGACAAATGAATAAATAAATCGCATCTTACGGATAGTTTTGTTTTTCAATTAGCCCTCCTGCAGCACGGCATCTTACAATAAGGTTTTGCTGTAATACGAAGGGATAAATTGCGGAAACCCTCATTTATCACTGACAACTGGAATACGGATTCGCTCTAAAATGATAAGGGAATTGTAAAAATCTTTGTACAACGCTGTGTATCTACAGCACTAATAACATGATTTTTGTTTAACACATTTAAAAACCAATTACCTTAAAATAATGACGAGAAGAAATAATGAATTATAGCGGCTGACACAGGGCATATACTGTAGCTTTTGTTTTAATGTGCTTGACACGACTTAGACACATCAAAACATATCTCAAAAATATTTCTTACCCTTCAACAGAAAATGAAATAGAAAATGAAAACAAGATAGCGAAACGCGAACCAGTATATAAATTTTTGTCCTTGAATTACATTCGTTTCGGTAACACATCTGTGAAAGGATGTGACAATAGCTTTTTATGAAAATAAATAAACAAATAATAATTTATTCATTTATAACTCTATTCCGATGTCATAGCGGAAAACGTCATACACAGTTTAAGCGCTACCTGCGACGAGGCTCGCACGCGGATTGAAGGCCTTTTTTTGTTCCTATTTATCTCAGTAGTCTAGAGACAAAAAAGTTTCAAGCGGCTTGTCGGCAGTCTGCGTCGATCCACTATGTGTTAATGAAAGGCCTTTTCGTCTTTCAGTCTCAAGTCATGTCTAATAAAGATTAAAAAAAAGAAAAAAACGTTTAAGAGGACTTGTTTCTTTAGAAGTAAATATGCAATCCTAAGATTGTCTTTTAAAAGAAGAAAAAGCATTTCGATTGGAAAATTTATATGTAGGACAATCTGGACTATTTAAATTTTTTTAAAAGATATAAAAAGTGCCATTGTTGCAGGATCTTCGATATCCGCAAAATATGCAGCTCGTTTCCGGGCACCAATTATTGAGAAAATGGAAAAGGCACTCAGCAATTGGATTGATGAGAGCTGTTAAAAAAGAATTCAATTGGATGGTAATATCATTACGTATTGGATGGTAATATCATTATCAAAAGCACATAAAATTTACAAACACATAAAAAAACATGGAGATTCCTCTGTCAATCCAGATTTTGCGCAAGTAGAGGTTTTGTGGCAAGTCAGGGAAGAATTCAAAAAACTATTTGTAATTCATAGCATCAGAATTCAAGGAGAATCTGCATCGGCTTATCGCGAAGCTGCCAGGAACAAAACCTGAAGAAATGCGAAATGTTATTGAAGGGCAAGGATTCACTGAAGATCTAGTTTTCAATGCTAATGCAACTGGGCTTTGGTGGAAAAAAAATGCCCGGTAGAAAAAAGAAAGAATGTAATACCGAAAGGAAAAACTTTATATCGAAAAAAGAAAGCACTGCACCCGGATTTAAGATGTCTAAAGATCATATAGCGTTACTTTTGTGCAATAATGCGTCGAGGGCCTTTATGACAAAACCCTTGCTAGTTTGTAGATCTTTAAACCCGTCTGCACTTAAAAGCGTAAATAAAAAACATATTACCGATGTGTCGGAAAAAAATCCAAAAGCTTGGGTAACTGGAAATTTCTTTAAAGATTATTTTTTAAAATTGTTTTTTGCTAAACGTTGAAAATTATTTAAAAAAGAAAAAAAAAATGAGTTTCAAATCGGTATTATTATTAGATAATGCTCCATGTCACCCACAAGATTTGATCCTCCCTACGTCGAAATAGTGTTTCTAACACCAGATATTACTCCGTTGATACGACCATTGGATCAAGGCATTATTTATACCTTTAAAACTTATTACATAAGAAGAGAATTACAGTTGATTCTAGACGTAACGAATTCGAAATCAATTAAAGTAATGGAAGATTGGAAGCAATTTTCAATTAAGCATCGACATCATACCTTTGTCGCTGAAAGAACTAAAAACATTAACGTTAAATGCATGTTGGAAGAAGTATGGACATCTTCAGTTGAAATAGGAAATGGGCTTGAATCGTCAGAAAATGAAATTGGTGGCATATTAGAACTTGCTAAATCGATTGGAGGTGAAGTTTTTGTGGGAATAGAAATTGAAGTTGACGAAGCGGATTGGATGGCAATGGCATCCGAAGTTGTAAGTTAAACCGAATCTAGGAACCAAAGCACCGATGAAGATTGTGAAGTTAATAATTTAACTCTAGAAAATTACAAGGCTCTAAGCTGAGCTAAAAATCTTGAATCATTTTTCTTGAATGCTAATTCGAAAGTTCAAAAGGGAGCTGTAAAATTATTATTTCAAAAATATTATCCCTATATTATGAATTCTACAATGACCTTATAAAAACCAGCAAACAAACCAAAATTACAGATTTTTTAAAGGAGGATAGAAGATGCAAAAAATTTAAATGAAGAAAAATGTTCTGAAAGTGGTGATATCGCTCAACAGTAAAAACGTTCTCATTTGCTTGTAATGACGAAGACGAAAATTTTAATTTAAGGCCGCATTAAATAAAAATAACTTTTTTTTGTTTCTTTTCGTTTTGTATTATACAAACTTTTACATTTTTAATAAAAATTAAATTGCTTATATGGAATTAAAAAAAATGTCAGATTTTAAAAAGTTTTTGGAACGTAACCCCCCTCCCCTTTTTTGTACAGGCTTGGGGTCTCATGTAACACGGTTTTACACAACTCTTGCATTTTCTAAGAAACTCTCTTGTGTTATAGGAGGATTACAAGTAATAAATAAAAATACATTTATTCAAATCTAAATTGTAACATTAACAAATAAAGAATTAATTTCAACACAAAAGTAAATCAAAATGATTGTAACTGTATTTTGTTATTTCGATAGACTTGTCCATTATTTTACTTATATTTAAGTCTTCGCTTAAATTAATTTTCACCAACAGCAACGTTTGACAGGATTATATATTTTTAGTGATATATGATATTAAAAATTATATATTTATTATTATTTTAAGTTAAATTCACTCTCAAATCTATTCAGTATTATTATTCAAAACACTATTTAGTGCACTTTATTACAAAATATATTATAAATTTCTACGTATAAGAGTTTGCATCAAATGCCGGCTTTTTCAATCTAATTTGTTAATACGTATTGATTGATTTATTGTTAATGTCGCAATCAGAAGCAACACGAGGGCAATGGACGATTGTCCATGTAATTTCTTCTGGCAAGTGACGAAGACGACATCTGAGATGGAACCTCCCTCTCTAAATTTCCATATTTCGCAAAATGGGAGGATTTGGGACCTAGACGAGATTTAACGGACACCAGACCCACTACACTATGGTTTTTCAATGACATTAGGCTTGAACCCAAGACTCTACGGAAGCAATGGCGCGACCATGCTATTAGGTTATCGCGGCCACTTACCAATGCATGAGATAAGTGTTGTTGATTAAAGAAGGTAGTTTGGAGGAACTTAGGGTGTGTACACATTTTCGAACTGAGCTGCTCGCATATGTATACGCGTCAAAGAACTGTTTGCGCACTCTTTGCGGCGATCCACTTCCTTTTTTTTTTTTTTTTTGTGACGAACACGAAGGGAATTCGCCACTCAGATTGAGATGGCATCGTTGGTTTTCTATCTGCTTCAGAGCATCCATGTTCCATCGAATATTTTATCTTGTGACCTTGTTGGTTCGCAGTTGATGCGTCCTTTAGAAGTTAGTTCTGAAAATAATTTCAATGAGCAGCACTGCTCGCAAGCAGAGGTGTAACTAGGATTTCAGCGCCCAGGGACAACTGAAGATTTCTCGCTCCCCCTTTGTTTGCCAAAATGCAATGTGGAAGGGAAAGAAGACTTTTAAAAACGGATTTAAAATAATTGGTTTTTAAGAATAAAATTCATACATTGTTTTTTTAAATAGTCACAATATTTTTAATTTTTTAAAACACTTTTATGCGTATATTTTCCAGGTTTCGCTAAATTTAAAGTTGAAAAGTGAAAATAAAGTCATAAATGTTTCTGCTAGGGAGTCCAGCATGTTAGAGTAGTGAAAGGGATAAATTAGTTATTGTCTGTTGGGTACAAGGACTAATATGTGCTTCAAAATCAGAAAGAGACAAAAGTCACAGAAGAAATAATATAACCTCATACAGATAGAGTGATAAATTGAGTAAGTGAATGTATTTTATTAACTTTTTAGTGCATTTAAAAATGAAAAAAATTTCTTTCTTAAATTTCGCAACATCAAACGCCTCTTAAATGCTGCGCCTGGGAACAGATGTACCCCTTTGCTTACCCTAGATACTCCATTGCTCTCCAGTTTATACATTCCTTTAGGGATGTTACTTGTAATTTTGGAATTCTTCGAAACTTGTTAATTGTGTTAGTATAATTAAAGAACTTTATTACCCATAAATATACCCATAATTTGGTTGCATTCGAGCTATTCACAATGATAATGCTATCGCGTTCAAAATAACTAAAGATAATTATGGAGGATCCCTTTTTATGATTGTGTATTATTATGATGTTACTTTCAATTCATTTTGAGAATAACGTTACCCATAAAGTTGACCACCCTGTCCATATTGGAGTTAAGCTTCGCCATTTCTTCTAGCTCTATAGTTTCTTTCGTAAACTGATTGTAAAGTATTGAAAGCTCAAAATATCTGAAAATTCTTGAAATCTAAGAAAGTAAAAAAAAATATTGTACTATTACCCTTAAATTAATATGCTGTTCCATGAATTCTTAGAGACCGCAAATAATAGAATGATTAATAAGTATTGACCACTTTGAATCATTCTTTCAAAAACTGTAGGACATGTTTAGAAATTTTATCGGTGTGAACAATTATTTACTTGATGTGTTTGTCTCCTGTTTTTAACATTTACTAAGAGCTAGTATGGAAAAAATCTCGGGGAAAATGATTTCTCTCGAAATAGAACAAATAGTGGCTAAAATGTCATTCAAAATGCAGAAAAAACAAAAATTTTATTGTTCCTCTTATTTTTTTAAAATTTGATTTTTTCAAAATGGACTCAAAATGCAATAAAAACTAAAATGTACGCTGCTTTTTCTTTGTTATTTAAGTCTTAGTCTCGTATGTTTGGCCCACTAAATCTTTTCTATTACACATGCTTGCGTCACATTATTAAATGAAATTTTTTTTTGACAAGATTTAAATATTGTTACGCGTCGTTTAGGTTTCTATATTTTGAACGACTTCAAAAAACAAACAAATCACGCTGAGTTGAGACTCTGGAATAATTATATGTATATAAGAAATAAAAAGGAAACTAAAGTTATCAAATAAAAACTAAGCATTTTAACTACATCATGATTTTTGAACATTTTTTTTTCTGTGTATTTCAAAGACAGTGTTAATCATAGAATTCATTATGAATGATTAAATGTTATCAGAAATTTTATGCTGATTGAATAAAAGTAACGAAAATATAATATATAATTCATGCATTTATCTACAGAAGAGGTTAAGTAATTAAGGTTACTTTTAAATAAGAATTATTAATTGAACTTTGAGAATAACGCCTAAAATGTAATGAGAAATGAATAAATAGTACCCACTAAAATGTATATCAATATCTTAAATGGTCAAAAATAATTATTAATCTAATAACTATTTAATCTTTATAAAATATGCCTTGCCGCTCTAATGCTGAAAAAAAAAATGATACAGATTTGTTTTCTTATTCTATAATAAACAATTGTTATATTAACAAAGGAATACACTTGTACATTTCAGTTTGGCATTATTTCTATGAAACAAAATTTGAAAGACTGCACGCAATTGAGCTTTTGATTAGATAAAGGAGTTCAGAAAATTAAATTAACTTGCTTTACGTTTCACTCACTAATGGTTCTCCAGATATAAAAGCTGATATGGTAAATCAAGTGTGCATAAAAGGTGAGGCGATAGTGTGACATATATATATATATATATATATAATAATAATAATAATAATAATAATAATAATAATATAATTCCGTTTCTCTTTTCTTTTTTTTCCCCCAGCCAATTGGTTACAAATTTTTTCAAGCTTAGTTTTGTATATTTTATATTTTATGGTTTATCCTTTTGATTTTTTCCCCTCTTGTTTTCTTTCTATTAAACTCTTTTTCTTATTAGTGTGTTTAGTAATATAACTTTTTATTTTTTTTAAATATATGTTCATTTTTCATCTCTCTTTTTCTATATATATGTGTGTGTGTATACACACACACATATATATAGAGAGAGAGAAGAAAAAAGACACACACAAATATTATATATATATATATATATATATATAGGGCGTAATAGAACGAATCATCAAAATTTGATAAAAGTAGGGAACATAAAATGAAGACGATTCCACATAGCAAAGTAGGGGCTTATGGTTTCATGGAGACCACAAAATTATCTGACAAGTGCAGCCAATCGTCAGTCGACATTGTGACTTCTCAGAAATAGTGTTCATAGTTCTGAAAATAGTTTGAGATATTTTTTGGCTGCATCTACTAGCTGTTGGCGAATAAATTCTTTTGCACATGCATAGAAGTTTTCCTTTTGACTAGCTAAATATGCATGCCTTATTATTTTCCCGTATGAAATTGCCCTCTTTTGCAATTATCTTCCCCTCCACCAAATTTTGACTATAGTTCACGTGCTAAAGAGTTTATTCACCAACAGCTAGAATATATAGCCAAAATGTCTCAGAGTAATTGCGGAACTATGAACAATATTTCTGAGAAGTCATAATGTCGATTGACAACGGACTGCATTTCTCAAATAGCTAACCTGGTTCACTTTCCCGATAAAATAGAGCCAGCGCTTAACGCACCATATTACGCTTACCTAACGGCGATTAGTAAAAATTCAAATTCAATGCCAATTGATTAGCTATTGGAAAATTCCCAAACGAATGTTTGAGAAGAGCTTACGGAAGCTTCTTAAATGATCCAGCTTCGTTGTATGTCAGAAATTGGTTGACTGCACAGTAATACATTTGAATTCTAAAGAAATTTGTGATAAAAGTTGGCAGATTGCCTTTAAACATAAGGTAAAACTGGTTCAATTTTAAGATCCCCATTGATGCTTTCACCCCTGACAAACCAGATAGAGTGTTCACAAGATTTCTAAGATAAATATTATCGGCTATG
Source organism: Nephila pilipes (assembly GCA_019974015.1). Taxonomy (NCBI): domain Eukaryota; kingdom Metazoa; phylum Arthropoda; class Arachnida; order Araneae; family Nephilidae; genus Nephila; species Nephila pilipes. The sequence continues at coordinate 136,286 of BMAW01110146.1, read as the reverse complement.
AGCAATTTTCTAAGATGTGACATGCCTCGACTTCTCATATTTGAGAAGCGTAGCTCATGACAGATCGAATAATATATTGATAGAGCAGAACTTTTTGTTTGATTTGTGCTTGCAACGAGCTTGTAAAAATAATAATAAGTAGTAGCTTGTGATTTTGTGCAAAGGTACTCGATATGATGGGGAAAAGTTAATTTGTAGTCTAAAAATAAGGCAAGGTACAAATATATTATTACATCTAGGGGATTAGTTAGTCAAAAACGGATATTGATGCCAAATTTTCTGGAGGCTTAGACCTCCTAGTAAACATGATGATGACATTTTTGGATGCGTTTATTTTGATTTTCCAGTTCATAAGACAGAGTTCAAGTAAGGAGACTTTACCGATTAATTTGAACTCCGACTCTAGATTGGTCGGTGCGTGAAGCAAATGTTATCTACACGAGCTCGAAAATTTCGAATCGATAGGTTGGAATAAGCAATTTTAATTAATTGGGCAAAAACTTCAAGTCCCATGAGTTTGGAATTCAAACCATTATGGCAACTTTTGTTAATAGCTTTGGATACGTCCGGAAGAAGAAAATCCGTGACATTACATTACTCGAAGTTAGAATGAATCAATTTGGTAATTCTAAATAACCAATGTACAGTAGAGTACTTCGGAATAAGACTGCACTATTGAGAAATAATGATATTATTTGCAGTGCAGAGTCGATTCAAGCGACGAAGGATAACAAATTTATATACTTTGCTAGAGTTGCTTAGCTGTGAAATAGGACGGCCAAAAAGCTATAGATTGACAGCTGTGAAAAGAAGCCCAGATTCCGCCTTTTCGATAAACGAGTTTATTTTATCATTCAATGAATGGGGTACAATGAGGAGAAATGGGTTACAATGTGTTAGGACTGCCAACTGTAATTCTACCAATAATCTTCCTCCTTTCCATTAAAGATTTGTTGAGAATAGTGATAGAATACATTATAGCAGGAGGAAAGGGAGGAGAGAGAGACGTAGTTAACAATTCAATGTAGCAATCTATTAAACCAATACTATGTTCGATTAGTTATTTTCAAAAATGATATT
>BMAW01110146.1:120206-130206 GCA_019974015.1 Nephila pilipes | reverse complement strand
CACACACAATACTCTGGGAAAAAACATCAATGATATCGGTTGCTCATGGATATATTGAATAATTACTTTTTGATTTAAATTCTAAGAACCGAAACATTGAAAGAGCTCTGTAATTTTGTTGAATCAGAATACACAAAGGTTGCTATTTCACTCAAAACAAGATGGTTACCTGTCCCTCCCACTAATTAATATAAGGCTGAAATTTTACCCAGCCTTTAAATTATACTTTATATAAAAGGAACATCTCCCTATGTCGATTATTTACTTTTTCGAAAATGATTTGAATGTTTATAATGCGCACTCTTCCCCCCCCCTTGTAAGCGGAATTGGTAACCCTACTTTTAACACAAGAAAATGAGTTATGAAACTTATCGCTAAAGATGCATATACGATTATCAACAACATTGAAACTAGCAGATGTGGGTACACTTCTTGAAAAAAATTTATTATCAAATTTTACATGTTCAAAACGTGAAGGGGAAGGTACTTTTTTTTCTTGTATCAACAAATTAGATGCTTCACGATATTCTACTTCATTTTAATGAAATCTGATACTCCCTCCCCTGTAACACATTTCTTCTTTTGTTTTCTCCTTCGATTAATTTCTAGACTTAACTCTTCTGGAATAGATTTTAACAATACAGGCATTAACAACTGACCAAAGGAACCTTTTGAAACATCTCGCGCTTCTAAAATCAGAACAGCAATTTTTGATTTCATCATATAATATTCGTATAGATTTAACATTATTTTAACTCTTTATCTGTCCAAGATTCAACAACTTATTCATGAATTTCTAATTACGAGTATAATTTGTTTTAAAGTTTTTATACATTCCTCATAGCTCCTTTCATTCGATTCTTATAAAGCTACTTCATCGATTACTACGACTACGAGTAATGTTTTCAGATATGCACATTTTTCGACCCAAGACTTTCGTTTTTGTCCATAAGGCTTTCATAACACTTCCAAAACTCCGTGAATTTTTAGGGTCCCCAGAATATTTTTATAACACTAATTTTGGAATTGTTTCAGAAGTTTGAGCACTTATCAGTTTAGCCTGGCGTTGCTCAGCATTTTGAACTTTTACTCAAATTGCTGAGCAACGAGTTCAAAATGCTGCAATCTCCTACTAAAGCTGGATTAATTCATTTTACCATTCGAGAACACATATTCCTCTGAAGCAATAGCACTCCCTTTTAAAGACCAAACTTCAATTAATGAATGAACAACCTCATCCTATCTTTTAAGTTACTTTTATCTTCTAATATTAATTCAAGTAATTTACATAAGTTATCCCTGTCTTTACTAAATTTTCCTCAACCTTTTTTAACAGATTGGAAACTGTTTCTCTCAAAGCAGTTCGCTTTCATTTTAATCCATCTAATTGTTCAGATCTTTCATCAGTATGAAAATGTACCCAAGGCTAAATCAATGAAATTAAATCCTTTTTAATTTAAATAAAATATCTTCATGATTTTACCTTAATCTTTAGGGCAAGGTCTGAATCTCGTCTTAATTCTTTTCATAGGTATTTGTTGTGGAACTCAGTTGGATAATTAATAAGTGGATAGTATAAATTTTAAATAATTTTTTCCAAACACTTAAAAGTTTGACCGCATTGGAACGAGAATTCACAAAAAAGTGTTCGTCTTGCTCAACTTAATGCCTTCTGATCCGGAGATTTCCAATTGGAGGTAGTGCTCGTTAAAATCCCACTCTAAAAAGAGAAGATAGAAGAGAGCCTCTCCTTCTGTGCGATTATCTAATCCGGGAAAGAGCGCGAAATCGCATTGTCGAAAGGGGAACATTTGAGTGTGAACAGTGTGCATTATTTCTTCATAAATTACTTACATGTTGACAATGATGGCATTTCTCTTTTAAGCAATCATTGTCTTAAATATATTTATTAGCATTTAACACTTACCTTTAAATTTTAAAATATTTACTTTGGATTTATAAAATTGATATCTGGTGACCTCCTCCCCCCGTAGAAAAAATCCAAGGTGATCATTGATCCCAATGACACACACACACACAAGAGGTAAGAGACATGTCTCTACAATTCTGTCTTCCAATGTTATTTTCAAAAATTAAAGAAAAAACGTAGTTATATTTTTTTGTCCTTTTGGTTGCACTTTACTGCGTTCAAATAAGTCTACTAGTCTAAATTTGAGAAGAAAATATAAAAATTCCACAGGATTAACTGCGTTCACGAATTCATAATAGCTAATAGACGAGAGCATTAATTAAGATATTATTTTAATTTGAATAACGTGGAAATCATCAAATGGTTGCCGTAAGTCGAACGATCTTTGTGTTAAATAATGAAAGCTGCTAATGCTAAATCTGCAAAGCTCAAATAAATAGTGATGCCTCCCGGCCCATAACCATTTTAATGTCACGTGTTGACGCAAGTGCGGGGAAAGGGACGAGGATTATGCCGAAAAGTAAGTAATACAAAATGTAAAGGATACGTGTAGCTTTCCGGTACGAGAAGAATTGTGAAAAACGGGTAACAATTTTGGAGCGAATTTGCGATCCCGTTGGAGAAAAGTTCTTTCGGTTGCTTTCGACACCAGTCTTTAATAATCATTTTCACGTCACCTTCTGAACAAAAGGTTGTCCTTTTATATTCCCTTTCATCTCTAGGAAGGGGTGGAAGTCGAAGGTGCAATGACATCTCTCTACTTCAGCCTAATCTCCATGTAGGCCGCCATCTTCTTTAGCTCTCCGCACACCAGCGACACCTTGGAACAAAAGAAACCATTGCATTATGTAGAGGACACTCATATCTTTTGTATACACATAGAATTTCGAAACTCGGGTAACAAATAAAAAATGGTGACGATGGAGGAATTATTGTTAAATCAAACCTCGTACTTTATTAAGAAATTAACATGTGACGATTCGAATAGTAATGTGTCATCTGATTATTATTATATTAAAAGATTTATAAATCCATCGCCACTCATCCACTGCGCTATTCCGATTTCAAATTAAGGCTCCCATCTACCGAACATTTTGATTTCGCGAATGTAATGTTAATCCTATGGAGTTTCTACTACCGTTCTCAAATCTGGACTATTTTAGCCATTTGAATTCAAAAAAGTGTATTTGAAAGAGCAAAAATTAATGAAGGTTCCAGTTGAGTCTCATTTCCCCTCCAATTTTTACAAATATTTCTAAGTCTCAATGAATGATTAGCCTCGATCTAAACAATATTTCAAAATATTTTCGAAACTCAGGAGAAAATGTAATTCCGTAGAAACCTTCGTTATTATTTATGCTTCGGGTGCACTCATTTTTCTTTCAAACAGACAGAATAGTCCGGATTTCAAGAGGAAAGAGGAAATTTCATAGGATTATTATAATATAACATTCACGAAATTAAAATAGCCGTAGACAGGAGCCCTAATTACTTACTTATATAAAATCAAAATTCATATCTTTAGAATCATAAATATTTCAGTGGTGTAGAATGTAACTAAAGAACGATTTTTTTTCCTTTGAGTATTGCGTCAAAAATTTCAAAAGGGCGTTGATCCTTCTGTCTGATAGCCAGCCCTTGAAAAAAGGACGGGGTGAAAAAAAAATAACGAGACTTAAATTGCAAGAAGTCACGATAGTCTTCAATCATCGCTTTCGTTCTTAGTAGATGAGATTTTTATTGAGTTTTTGTGTGTCTGTCGTTTTCTTTCTAGCCTTTTTAAGATAAATATTAAGTGATAAATGTAAGTCACGTGGATGAGGCAGTTTACGTAGAAAAACCAATCAATGTAACAGCTTCTGGATATTTGGGGTTTTTGTTTTTCGTCTGAATAATTGTCCTTATGTGTATGTTTTATTGAAATGAACACGTATTGTTTCTCATTGAAATCACGTGCCTCTGCATATTGTTGCGGACAGTTGATGTAATATTTTGTCTGAACATTTAATATCTTTTTTTATTAATGTCATGAAATGATTTTATAATCTGGCGATTAAATATGAGATGTAAAAAGTATGCTTTAGAAACTCTGAAATTGTTTACCTTTGTCTGTGGAAGAGCCAGAACACATGTTTCGTGGTCTGGATTATAACGATCTATAAATTGCTAAAATGATTAAAAAAAGTCTGAAGGAACTTAAAAACACAGCTTAATAATTACAATATTGTAAACAAGGATTTTAATAAATTATCTAGAATTAAATTAATTGCACCTGGGATTCGTAAAATTTTAATTATTACTAAGAAATAATTGAGACATCTACATAAAATTTGTTCTGCATTACTGCAATTAATGTTGATTTGTTTGGTTGCATAAAGCCATAAATTGAACTAATACATAATATGGAGAAGATAGAGTACAATCTGCCGAGTTCTACAGTGACGACCTTCGATAGGTCAAGAAACAAAAGGAGAACTCTAGATGGTGACTGTATAGAGATGTTTCAAGATAAATATATAAAAATCAAGTGTCTATCTCGATTATTTTTAGCAATAACCCAAATTTTACAATATCCCGGGGTAATTATTAAAATTTTATGATAGGGCATGTTATTTCAATCTATGGCTTCTTGAAACCGAACAAATAAATATGAATTACTACAATTGACAGCATTATGAACAAAAAGATCAATTGAATTGCAATATAATTTTTATCCATATAACTCTGTTATTCCTTAGAAATAATTAAAATTTTACGACACCCTCTCGAAGTGACATTCCTGTAGCGAAAATTGGGAAACTTACTCCAGCACGAAAACAGAAAGAGAAATTTTGTAGACAGCATAATTCTTATGAAATAAATATTTTAGACATAGAACAGCTTGTTAAATTTTCCAATTTATCGATGTGCCAAAAGTCTGCGCGCTCCACCCTTCCTAATACTAATATAGCATTTTATTAATATTAATGACTATAATATTTTTTGTTAAGGAATGAACTAGACTTTTTTTTTCTTTTAATGATTTTGTATGAGAGACTTGGACAGGTATGGGCCAGCATAAGAAACTCCTGCCAAACGGGATACAAATGGTTTGGGGATTAAATGTCTCATGCCTGGCCCGGAATTGAAAATTTTGGACTGAACTATCACTTAACCAGTTTTAAAACTAATTGCTTTAATCAAAATGTTCAAAAATTTTAAGGTGAAAGTGAAACTTTCCATGTCCCTGCTAGTGACTGATTATTAACGTTGCATTAAAAAGCAACACGAAGGCTATTAGCGAAAGACATCGTCAATTTGAACGTCGGTCAGATGACGAAGACGATACCTGAGCTGGCACCATCATCTTCAAACTTTCCCACCTCCCCAACTGAAAGATTTGGAGCATAAACAGATTTAACACATATCATCCTCGCTACACGACGGGTCAGAGCTCGGACTCGAGACTCCATGAAAAACAATGCTAGACTACCATGATTTTTTGAAAATAAAATAGTGATAGTAATAAGAATAATAATGGTAATAGTGCATCAAAGTTATCGTTATTATTTTTATTGTATTAACACTACAAGTAGTAATAATAGCTACAACAACGATAAAATTATTATTGTTCCTGTTACTATTATTCATGTGATATCAGTATAAAACTTGCCTTTTTTCATTAGTAGTTTGAAAATTTCTTTCCTTTTAAAAAGTCACTTATAAGTTGAAAGCCTTATTATTATTTTTTTTTTTGAAAAAAAAAAGAACATAAAATATTGTTTTAGTTTAAAAAATTGATAGTAGAAGGCTATAGAGTTATTTTACAAAGAGTATAATTAAAGATGTATTAATCCCTAGTCATTTCTTTACACTCTACAACTCAATTTCTATTGTATAAAAACAGTGAATCACAAAATAAACAATTGTATGACAAAAGAATAATAAGGTGGCAGATTTAATTCTTGAGCAAAGAATATGTAGTGTATTAGGAATTGTTGCCTATTAAATTACTCTTGGACCCTAAACCTTGTAGTAACGTGATGTGGAAGTTCGAGAAAAAATTCAAATGTTTCCTCTTTAATTAGCTGTTGTTCAAAAGCTGCCTGGTTACAAACTTGTGGCCCGCGGGGCTGGGTCATCCGAACAAAAATTTAAACTTGTACATATAAAAATACCAAAGAACATTCTACCAAGAGCTGTTCGTATCGAACCCCATTAATATGGGAATATCTCAGTACATTAACTGAACCAACATCACAATTTTTCTTCGACATTCTTGTGCAGAAACAATTATTAATTTAAACTTTTTTTAAAAAAAGCGCGTGGGTCGTCTTGAGTGAGTGGTCGATACATAAAGTTTTTCTAACCAGCAAAGTTACTGAAGAGCGTCGGTGTGCATTACTAGACGAGGGAAGGGAATGCACCACGCGGATTATGCGAAATAGCAGCAGCCAGTCTGCCTGCAACAAGCCTAATTTGACGCAGATGCGTATAGTTCCAGACAGAATGGCATCTTGGTGTTTTTTGACGTCAAACAATTTAATACCAGCATTGTGTTGCAACTGCATGACATTTTTTTTTTTAAATTATAATTTGTACAAATTCATTTAATTCAAGGAAATATGTCTTCCCATAATTCATGGCAGAGTCTTCTTTATTTTTTTAATGAATGTTTGAGAGGATTAGTCCTTTCCGTGACTCGAGAGGTGAAGGTAGCAGCAGTTTTTAACGTGAGAATTTGAATTGGAGTTAAAAGAACCAAATTAAGATGAAAGTTATAAATCGAATTAATTACATACACATACACGCGCATATATATATATATATATATATATATATACATGCATACATACACATACATACATGCATATAATGTGGCTCGCAGGAAGAAAATATATTTCCAAAGCGGCCAACAAAGTTTTTTGTTTTAGTTTTTATTAACGTCGCACTAGAAGCAACACGAGGGCTGTTGGGGACTATGGTTCCCCCTCTTCTAACTTCCACACCACGCCAACGGGAGGACAAAGTCTTTTGTAGTGGACAGGCTGGAACTAGATTATCAAGTAGAAGTTCTTAAAATACGGCTAAATTAGTGCGACTTATCAGTTTGATAGATAAATTATTAGCTACTTTATACAACTGTGATTTATGTTTTGCTTTTTATTTCATTTGATTATTTAATACTTTATACTATTATTAATGATTATTGTTGATTACAAATAATTTCGGATGGTTCTTCTAGTGATTTAAGCTTGGATTAAATGCTGTGGCCGCTGTAGCCTAATGGTCATTGGTCACGAGCTCGCCGTTGGCATTGTTTTTGGCGAATCGTGGACTCTAGTTCTACTGGTACAAGTACTAAAACTGGCCTTGTAGCTTCGCTAATGCTCGTTAAATCTAGTTGAGGTCCCAAGTCCTGCTGTTGGCATAGAGAGGAAGTTTGGAGAGGTAAGGCTGGATCAGGTATCATCCTCGTTACTTGATAGAGGCTCAAAATTACGAGGAGGAAACTAGAAAAATCAGAGTTCCCTCGCCAATAGCCCTCATGTAGCTTCAAGTGAGTAGCGACAACTATTATTTCGGGGAACTTAACCCTCACGGGCTTCTATCCCCTGTGAAATGGCTTAAAAATGATTGGTGAACTGAACCTTGGTTTTTCACTTGCCCAGAAGTTAATGAATTATTATGGAAGTTATTTTTTAAAAATTGCAATAGTTTGATATAGCTTCAAGTGTGATGTTAAAAAACAGCCATCAATCAAATGAATTAAATGTTTAGATGAATCTTTTTTTCTTGCTTCAAGACAAACTCAGGTCAGTGCTGGTCTATTTAATACATAAAACTATTTTTTAAACATTTCTTTCAACGTAGAAAAACATTGACCGAGACTTCGATTGACAGAAGTGTTACGCGAGAACATGCAAATATGACTAACTTTATCTTTCTTTCTTTGATTCATTTTTGCCAATTAGTTCACGGCTTGTAATATTCGCATCAGTCGGGGTCGAGTCCCGATTTCTTCCAAAAACATGTCATGTGGCATAATTATAGGCCGTCATTCACAATACATAGAATAGAGCCAGAAAGTTCTTTTATGTTGTGGAATTTAAGAGAATGTGATAACAGTCCATGTGTCGTTATCGTCCTCTGTTCATGACTCAAAGTTCTGAAGTTTTTAATACAGGCTGACGCTATTAACACAATTCTAACCTCGTCCCAACGATAGGCCCTTGTTAATAGTCTGAATCAATGGTAACTAAACTGCATGTTAAGTACAAAATTAATATAAATTGAGGGGGAATCTTCCAGACATTTGTCACAAGAGTGGTATTTTCAGCTGTCCTAGCCCTTATCCTAGCTATTTCTTTATCACAATCAACGTCATCAACAAACAGATATTTATCCTCCTTTTTCAACCATCCACTTAGTGTAGCCTCACTTAGATTCAATTTTAGGGCGATTTCAACTTACCTCCCATTTTTCGAATTGGTTCGATATCATTGATTTCCCCCCCTATCGTATAAGCTTTTTGTTGGTGTGTAGACTCTGTAAACATTATTTTTAATTACTACGGAAATTATTTATTCGAGGGTAAAATCTTTATAACTCTTAAAATCTGACCAATACTAATTGGCCACACACCTTATCTCTATAACCTTAAGATCTTGAAAATAATCTCTCAAAAATAATTCAAACTGGAACATTTAAATTTCCGAGAAATGGTGAATTGTATGCATAAAATACACTGCTGTGGCCACACAAAATGCAACACCCTGATGAAAGCGTGCAAACCATGTGAAATTTATATCATGCGTTTGCGACGATGAGCTATGCAAATCATTAGCATTGCAGCTCAGACACACATCACGGGCGACCGTAGCGCCACTCGCAAGCGCTATATAAGGAGAGAACAAATTGGCGATTTGAAGTATGGCAATTGTTTTTTCGTGCGTTTTTTTTGCGTAAGCTGTTTACCTATGCTTCGTGTAAGACATCGAGCGTCTTTTGACCAAGTTTTAGAATTCGATCGAGGAAGAATAGCAGCCTATAGGGATTGCGGATTATCCTTCAGAGAAATCGGTCAACGTGTTGGACGAAATCAAGCAACTGTGATGCAGATCTGTGATCGCTGGATGCAGGAGGGAACGACGGATCCACGGGGCCGATTGCACCCACCTCGTTGCATCATTGCCTGTGATAATAGGCAGATTGTGCGCATGGCAGTTATGGATCGCGCAGCCACATCACGAACCATAGCACAACAGATTCAGTCTGCTCTGCATGATTCGGTGTCCGCTCGTACCATTCGACGCCGTTTGCTGCGGAGTGGAATGTCCTTAAGGCGTCCATTGCTTCGTTTACCCTTGACTCGAAACCACAGGTGTTTGTGCCGCCAATGGGGTGATAAACGGTGGACATGGACAACGGAATGGTCTACTTTATGGTCCACTTAATGGTTAATATTGTGTTTACTGACGAATACCGCTTCTGCCTGCAACATCACGATGGTCGGATTCGAGTTTGGAGACACCGGGGTGAGAGGCTACTGAGCTGTTGCGTTATGCATCACCACACTGGTCCTGCACCTGGTATCATGGTTTGGGGTGGTATTGGATTTTACTCCCGCACCCCTCTAGTACGCATTACCGGTACACTGAACACCCAGCGCTACATCTCTGAAGTGTTGGAACCCGTGGTCCTCCCATACCTTCAGCGCTTGTCATCAGCCATATTCCAAGAGGATAATGCGTGACCACACGTGGCATGCAATGTTCAAGAGTTCTTCTTTACCCATCAGATTGAATTGCTTCCTTGGCCTGCTTGTTCTCTCGATCTATCGCCAATCAAAATGTGTGGTCCCTGCTTGCACAACGACTGGCCCAGAATACACGACCCTCTGCTACACCAGATCAACTTTGGCAATATATGGAAGCCGCATGGACCGCTGTAGCCCAAGGATACATCCAAAACCTCTTTGATTCTATGCCGAGGCGTGTGGCAGCGGTTATAGTTAAAAATGGCGGTTACACTAACTAACACATGGATCAATAAGTTCCGAGACTAACCCAGAGATGGCGCTCGTAGTAA
>BMAW01110146.1:85858-115206 GCA_019974015.1 Nephila pilipes | reverse complement strand
CTCGTATTTATCTGTATTGAACCAATCGAATTTAAATCCTTAGTAAAGCGTTACACAAGTTCGATTCACAGCCCCAAAGCAGAATTTTTCCTGACTGTAATTTGATCATTCCTCACACTTATCTTTCGAAATAATTACTAATCCTTCGCGTTTACAGCTTCCTCTCATTCCCTTTTCTACTAACTCGCTTCTAATTAAATTCTGCGCTACTTATAAATATGATTTATCAGAACAAATCACTACACTTTAATAATTCTAACCAAATTTGTATGTCATCAATTGGGAGATAACTTCAATTCAAGTAACATCATTTAAAGTCCTTTTCTGTTAGTTGAAGGAACGTATTCAATAAAACCCATATTATAGATTTGATGCTATTTAATGGCAGCACACAGTGTAATAGCAACATGCCTGAACAACGCCATCTGTCTTCAAACACAAGTACTTTTTTAAAATATTATAAGAAAAAAAAAAAGAACACGCATTTATCTTTTTGTTGTTGTTGTTCCTGATGTTATGAAATATGGAGAACACACATCGAAGCATATCGAGATTTCACAGAACTAAAGAATTATTTCACTGAAGGATGTGATTGGAGAAAAATTGCATTTAAATACATCTTTTTTTTGTACTCAATAATTGGAACACAAATGGAGAGTGTGTTGATTACAATCCCTAATCCCCAATAGTTGAAAGCCAACTCGATAATTGCAACAGAAATTACCCTTTACTCCATCCAAAGGTCAATCGCAATGTCCAAGTATTGAAGCGAAATCTCACGGGGGATAGAAGAAATGACCCCCTCGTCAGAGTGTGGGCGGCTAAAAGAAGAAAATAAAGCCGAGTGACTAGATGATGCAGAGGACGCAGATCGGCGATTGACGCAACGAGAATGGGAAGACGTCACTCGTTCGGAACGTGTATTTCAACGCCCCACAGAAAAGGGTTGATATTCACCCATTGCATATTACTATGTAAATCTGAATACTCACTGTTATTAAATTTAATTAATTATTTAAAAGACGTATTGCAATTTCCAGGTGGTAAATAGTCTTTACATAAATAATCATGGTGAAGTGAGGTTTACGTTAAAAAAGTTTACGTTAACTGTATTTTATTGTGATACTGTCTGATAAGTATATTGTTTTACAGAGTCTAAACTACTTAATCGTAATTACTTTTACTATTTGCTTCATTGATTCCGATATTTATAGAATCCGTACTATTTATAGACTGTAGGTTATTTATAAAATCTTCTCATCCATGTCGCATTTGCACTCGGTCTGTTTCTATTAGTCGCAGGAGGTTATAGCTTCGAAATTCGATATGAAGCTTCGGCATCAAGAGAACAAAAAATTTTCGCCATTTTCATTACTTATTTTTTCTCACTCATTTTTTTTAAATGTCAAATGTCCTTTGATGAAAGGTTTTTGACCTTCTATTTCAATGATAAAAAGAAAATCTTTAAACAAATTTTGTTGCATTCGCGATAATAACGATTTAAAAAAACCGCTCAACTTGGTGTTAGAATTAACAAAAATTGGTATCCTTATTTATTTATTTTAAAAAAATTCACTTATTTCCGTTATTAGTTATGCGTTAGGTATGTTTTCATAACTAAGCAAAGATGGGGTAAAGTAGAAAAAGAAATCGAAAATAGAAGCTAATCTAATTGGCCCAAACATTGCCAAGTAAATGTTTTCCAGACGTAAAATCAAAAGAGATTTGTGACAATTATCTCCCGAAATTGCAACTAACAATGACAGGAATAAAAACGCCTAATAACTGTCTCAGTTAGGGAATTCCTTTATGGCTCCACTGTCTGAGATACTTATAAAGGAACACATTGCAAATTGTCTCTGGTCACAAAAATGATTAGTTCGAATCTGACCCCGTCATCCGAGGTCAACCGACCTCCGCAAGATGGTGACAACATTTATGCCGAAGTGGTGACCCAGGACTTGAATACTAGTTGACAATTTTTCGAACCAAGAACTATTCATTGAATATACCTCCAAAAAAAAGGGAAATTTTGCCTCAAGCACAACATTCATATATCACGACAATTTGATTAACTGGCTTCGACACACGAGTAAAATATATCATTATTTAAACTAAAGACTGCCAATGACATCAATGGAAAAGCTCTAAACGGCACTCAGTGCAACGGTGTATTTTTTTCAATTGCAGTGATGACTGGTAAAAATTTCTCTCAATATCGTTCAGAAAGTCCAGGAAGAGTAAAAAAAAATTTCCTTCCAAAGAAAGAAGTGTACAGCAACTATCTTTGGCAAGTCATTACAAACAACGACAGAATTAAAAGCGCCTAATAACTGGTTCGGCAAGGATTTCCTTTCTGACTTGTAGCTTGGGCTATTCGCGGATTTTTTTCCCTTCAACTAACATCTGGAGTTTCTGTATTATTTTAGGTTTAAGTTCTCAGCTTCTTCAAATCATTGCAAAATTAAATAAACTTTGGAAGTGGAGTGAATAGATATAATCAAGTCGTTGTAAAAGCGACAAAGGATTGAAATGAAGATAATTAAGCTTACTGTAGTAAGAAAAGTGTTAGTGTGATATGCGTGGAAGTATTCTGACAATTTAAGACTAAAAAGCATTTACATGAGTTATAAATGTGCAAAATTTGAGCTCAATTGGATGTTGTTAAGTGCAAGGCCGAACCCTTTTCTTTCCTCCCCCCCCAAGTCTATCACTGCTTCAGCATACTATAGTATTATATAGTCATCGGAGTTTTATATATACGCAAATAGGACAATAGGAAGTGGGTTAAAATTCAATTCAAAATTTTGAACTGCAAAGATATATTTTTTTTAAAATAAATGCATATGAATACTGTAGATTAAATAAAAGCTTGTAAAAGTTGCAAAACAAAAATACGCCAAATTATAAGCATTGATATTACTTTTGAAAAAAATGCAAATTACTACAAAAGTGCGATAACAGCTTATTAGAGAACTAAAAATTAGATTCTTTTTTTCCCAATATCATATTTCTAAATGTTTCACTTACATAATTTTATTGATTTTTAATAAGTTCTTAAGGACGGGGAAGTCTGTTTGAACTAATGGAGATCAACAAAATCAAAGAGAGTGGTTCAAATGTCTCGCTTTCCAGAGAGATTTGAAGCACTTTTCACCTTTTATGTATATATATATATATAGCTAGAAAAAGACGAATTTCGAATTTTATTGGAGATTGTAATCAAGCTTTCTTCAGTCACTAATTTCATTTTTCCGAAATTTAATTTCAAAGATAAATAAACAAACATTTTTATAAGAAATTACTCAAATGTTCCGGACTATTGGACGAATAATGAAGAAAAAAATTTCTTTCAAGAAGGGAAGGGAAGACTCTTTCAGAAATGTTAATTTCTTTTAAAATTTAAGTGGCCTTTCAAATGAATTTAAAATTAGTAGTTTAAATTATATAGTTATTTATATGTCTCATAGCTGAAAAAAAGACTTGTCTGTGAGATAATTTATTTTAAAGTGCGGTACATTTTTATGATGAATTGAAGTATTATAAGGAAAGATGCTAAAATTATTCAAAAGAGTTCGTATGCAACGTATACAACATATAATAGCGCTCAAAAATCTTTTGATAAAATTGATTTTAATTAGAGCAAGTTTTAGAAGCTTGTTAAATTATTTTAATTACCATATAAGTAAAGTCACAAAAGTAGTTAAATGACTACATAGAATCATATTATTTTATTATTTTCATACTATTAATAGTTAAGAAATAAAATGTAAATGTGTAGCGATTCAAAGTCTTAAGACAAAGAAATTCTTTCATTATATTATTTTAATTCTTATACAGTAAATCATTATTTTAATTATCATTAATATTAAGTCGGAAAACCTCTTACTTTCTAAACAGCTTCATATTTCTTAGGTTTTGACTCTACAAAATGGATCATCTTATACATCCAATTTTAGTTTTCCTTCACGATTTAGTGTTTGATAAAAATCGTGGAGATTTTTGTGACTTAACATCCTGATGACATCCAATTTTTCTCACAAATTTTCTATTGGATTCAAGTGTTGGCTTAATTCTGTTGGATTTAAGACTCGACTTAATTATATTGCATTTAAATCGCGATTAATTTTATTGTATATAGAGCTAGACTTAATTCTAGTGGATTTAAGTCTGTACTGTAATTCTATAGAATTTAAATCTGTATAACTTAAAAATTTAACTTTTTTTGCTTGTTGTAAAATGCTTGACTTGTTGCTTTTTTTTTTTTGTAAAATTGTTGAATAATACTAAATTACTTCGTTCCCTTTCCTTAATAATTCAGAATTACAGTTAAAAGAGTCATAAATAACAGCTCAATTGAATAGAAAATCATACACTGATGATAACAAAGTTATTTTATTCAGAGATCTACGAATAATCAAAATTGAAACTGTAACTTTATCTATGGCAAGGGTCCCCATACGTGTCTGATTTAAAGTTTAATATAATAACAAAGATTGTTTTTCTAACTTAACTAATACGATGCGAATCTTCAGAAGAATTATTGTTGAATATCTGATTTACAAATCCTATGTAAATTTTTCTTGATTATTATTCGATAACTTCTCACTCTTGACAAGACGGTCACTATTCCTTCGTTTATAGCTTCAGCTCGTTTCTCTACCAATGAACTTGCAGATGACAACATTATGAAAAATTTCTAATAAAAAATATTTAATACATTTGAGCTACAAACGATATTTGCGATTCAAATGTTTTTGAGCGCTTCTGTAGTTCTATATTATAATATTAAATAACCTTGATTTTATTAAAAAGATAGTGTTTTGGGATGCTTTTTTCATAGTTTTATTTTTTACTTTATAAATTCATGTAAGTTTTGTTTTACAACAAGTTTTTTTTTGTTCTTTTGTTTTCGTGATAAAAATACATAGAATAAAAATAGTTTCATAGCATAAAAAGCTGAGTGTGAAATTCCATCATGTCCCCAGATGGGAGGAGGGGGAGAATCATGTCATATTATTCCTTAGAAAAATTATTTATTCAATTAAAAAGGTGCATACGCTTAATTATTCATGTAGAATAATTAATGTAATTAATTATCCAAAAAGAATGTAGAATTTACAAGAAATTACTTATTTATACTTTAAATTTCATACATGGGTTGTATTACAGGCAAAAGGGTGAATTATTGTATCCTATATGTGAACTGGAACGTTGAAAAATTTACACAGTTGTGATAAAATATTCAGTGAGGGAAACGGAGTTGAAAAGCTATGCATATTCATTTTATTCGTACCAATTAGCATATTAAAAATACTAAAGGCATGAATCTTCATTAAGGAATCTGGTTGTCATGGGACCATAAACGATAGTTCTGCAGTGTAATATGCGAAACACATGGCCTATTTAACATACTGACAAGGTCTTCCCTATCATAATGAGGTCAAACGTGATAAAATGGCGGACTCTATCATCAGAGTGAACGGGTTATCCATTTGCGTGCATTTATTTCTTTTTATATCTCGGATACGCTCGTCCCAAAACTATTAAGTAACGGTTTTATGCACAGATATTATTTTGGTCATGGTGATACGTGACATTGATTCTTAAAACTTGCAAATATTTGTTCCTATTCCTTTTTTTATTCTTTTTTTTGCATGAAAAGATTTATGCGCACTTCACTATCTTTATCTTTGCCAAAGAACATTTAAATACTGTGATAATAGGTTATTTTATCTTGATAATAGGTTGTTCCATACCACGTATTAAAATGTGTTGTTATTTCGTAAACGTAAATTCATTTAAAAAAAAACAACCTCCTGCGTAACTAAGTGGTAGGGTTGTTTAATCGTATTTTTCAGTGAATCACATTGGCTCATTATTTTTAAAATTGATTTCATTAATATAAATATTTATTCTTATTTTATTGACATTTATTCTTATTAGCCACCTAAGGAACTATTGTTTTGTCAACAACAAAATTGTCACCTGGCACTTTTTAAAATATAGTGTTTTCTGAATATCTTTTCGGATTAGTCCCTTGTCAATCAATACAATTTTCTTTTATTGTCACATTATTGTTTGCTTTATATTTCTAATAATATATTATTTATTAAGAAGGAGTTAGCATCTTTGGTGGAGAAATCTGTTCTTTGCAAAGCTTTCCATGGAACAAATTTTCTCTTTTTGTAATTTTGTTGGACAATAAAAATATTCTCGTAAATTTAAATATTTAAACAATTAAATTTCAAAATTCAATTTCAAAAATTCTATTTACACTTTTATTTTTATTTTACTTAATTAATATTTTATTGATATTTAACTTTAATTTTATTTGTACTGCTGGCCATTACAATTTCAACACCATAATCAGAAGCAAATACGAAAAAAAAAATAATTATTGTATGTAAACATTATGTCATGAACACCAAATGATTAAATTTGAAAGCAGTTTAGGGATTTACAGGGGGGCGAAATTAGCGGAAATCTTTAGCTAGAACCATTAACTTACTGGAGTGCGAATTAATAGAAACCGTTTAAGGGCCGTTTTAGATGCCACCCCTGGTAGCTAAAACGGCCCGGTTAGGAGTCGAACTGGGATTGTATGATAGAAACGGGCAACTCATTCTCTGCTACTTCAAGTCTATGCCACGCTTCACCAACCGTATTAACTGGTGAGGCGGGGCGGGCCAGTCTCTCAGAAACCCATGACCAGATGTTTTCAATGGGAGACAGATCTGGAGACCGTGCAGCCCAGGGCTACAATCGAATACACTGTGCATCGAGGAAGGTCCGAACACGACGTGCAACTTGTGGTCTTGCATTATCTTGTTGGAAGATGACATTTGGCAGGCCTCGAAGATTAGGCACAACCACTGGACATAAGATGTCAGAAATATACCAATCTGCGTTCAAATTGTTATCTATCCGATCTAGAGATGTGAGTGTCGTGTATCGAATGGATGTCCAGATCACCTCATCAACCGCAGGGTCTCTACGCCGATATCGAATGCAAGCAGGCAACGATCAGTCTCCTACGAGCCTTCAGATACGTATATAGCCATTAGAATACTGCACACAGAATCGGGATTCGTCTGAAAAGACGACATTGTATCATTACTGTATCCACCTTTGTCGCTCGGCGCACCAGAGTCGCGTCTTTCTCTGTGCTGCATTGTCAAGGGAATCCGAAGTAAAGGTCGTCATGTTGACAGTCTACTGTGCTACAAACGTTGTCACACCGTACGAGAGGATACTGAGGATACTGGGCGTGTTGCAAACATGCCCGTTTCCTGACTAATGGTCTGTGATGTGGTAGTACGGTTTTGCAAGATCGACCTCACAATATATCTGTCTCGGGCGTTAGTCATTGGAGGGCGTGGAGATCTTGCATGCCTTACAGTATGACCCTCAGTAACCCATTGATTCCACATTCGCATGACAGTGGTTAGATTTCGATCAGTGTGACGGGCGATATCACGGATTTAAAATCCACACAATCGATAGGCAACGATCCTGTCTGTATCGAATTCTGACACTTGCTGGAAAACATTTCTTCTTCTTATTCGAGGCATAACACAATATTCTGAGGAAACTCCGACCTTACGAAGCGCTTTCCGAATGGGAAATCCACTACACAACTTTCTTTTACACAGTGCTTCAGATGTTGTCTCTCCTTCCTGCTGTAAAATATGTGGCATATCCACATTCCTGATTTCTATTACTTGATTTTGCCTTCTTTTGTGTTTGTTGGTCGATCTGCCAACGTTGACACTCATGGTATGTTCTGGTGCTTCTCTGCATCTATCGACTCCCATTTTTCTCTTATCGAACTCATAAATAGCAGAATGTTTTCAGCATCTGGACTGCCCGATCCACATGTGATATCCAAGATGTCAACAGTTTGACATCGTTTAAATATTTCGGTTGGCTGTGATGGGATTAGGGAGATTCGCCGACGAGAAGCCGATGGAGGTCGATGCCCCCCAAAGAGCGCTCAGTTCCTGTTTGGTTCCCACTCGATACGGTTGTCTTGGTACCTCCTGTCACAAGATTCTGTAAATAGTTGTACATAATCGTATTAAATACTTTTAACTTAAAACCAGTATTTTCCTTGATCTTAATAATATCTTAAATTATCTTCAAACGGTACACTGCGTCGCCTAAATGCGCTGAAATACTAAACATTTGCGTATCCCAACCTCTTCTTCCTTTCATATGTTTTTGTCGTTCTTCTGATCATTTCATCATTTGTAATTTATTGGTCAGCGTATTACAAGTTTCTTTTTATTTATATTTATTACAAATTTTATATTGATTTTAAATATTTTATTTATATTTCATACATATTTTTATTAATATTTATTACATATTGTATTAATATTTATTACATATTGTATTAATATTTATTACATATTTTATTAATATTTGTTACATATTTCGTTTATATTTATTATATTTTATTAATATTTAAGATATTTCTTTAATATTTTTTACATATTTTACTTGTCGATTATTTATTTATTTTTATTTATCGATTACTTTTTTTTCGTATTTTCAATTATGACAAATACTTTTCTAATGGCATATCGAATCGCTTTCAAAATGCGGCAACAGAAGCAAGGAGAGAGTGGCACGAAAAATTTTGCAAATAAAATATTTTTTCAAGAAAAGAGGATGACGTACACTTTTTAAAATTTAATTCTGCTATTTTACTATCTGGAGAGTTTCAAAAGG
The DNA here is from genome assembly GCA_019974015.1 of Nephila pilipes. Classification (NCBI taxonomy): domain Eukaryota; kingdom Metazoa; phylum Arthropoda; class Arachnida; order Araneae; family Nephilidae; genus Nephila; species Nephila pilipes. Next base: position 106,470 of record BMAW01110146.1, on the reverse strand, counting down.
ATGTAGAGTGTCTAATCACGAAAATCCGGAAGTTTCAAAATGTCGTAATTCATTGAAATTTTGACGTAGATTTGTTTTAAATTGCGTTAAGGCTTCAAACTACCCGCCATTTTGATTTCGTCAACGTAATGTTAATCCTATGGAATTTCTACTGTCGTTCTCAAATATTTAATATTTTTTCTATTAGAATGCAAAATAGTGCAACCGAAAGATTTCGGAATTCTGCTGCGAAATTACATTTTTCATCCATAATCTGAACTGTTGATCGTATCATTCCAATTTTTTTGCGAGTTTCGCTAAGGTGTGAAGGAGAAGTAAGCATACTCCCGCCAAAAGAGTTTTATTTATTTATTTATTCAACTTTATTTTTGGTGATATTTTTTATAATTACTCAACTATTTCTCTGTATTTTCTAGTAGAGCAGCAATTTCTCCCCAAATTTTTCCACTTAAAAGTTATATATATTTATATATATATATATATATATTGACAAGCTTGTGAATAAATGATTCTGTTGATGATTATCTTTATCTTTATTGTGTTTTCTTTAACTCACATTGTAACTTTGTTTGGTTCAAAACTTTAAAAGTGTTTTTCTCACATTTTAAAGCGCGCAATTAAGCTGAAATTTTCTATACTCGATTGTTTTGAAGGATAATTTAATTATAATTAATAAAAAATAATTGATTAAAACTAATAATTTAAAGAATTAAATTTTACTCCAAGATTCTAGCCATGTTGCCAAATCCTTCGTTTAATAACTTATCGTTTGCTTTAATTTTAATTATATGTAACTTAATTGATTAAAAAATAATGCTTAGTTGAGTTAAAAAATTTTACGCGTATTTGTTTTAGATGAAAAGTTAATAAACGTCAAATAATAAAATAAATTATTAAAACTAATTATTGAATGAGTTCAATTTGACTCAATGTTCCCTGTTGCTCTTAAAATTTAAAATATAAAAAAAATTATGTTACGTAAAGTGTAAAATTTGAAAGAAAACCCATGTTCAAAAAACTCGTTTCTTTTATCTCTGTTATTATAATGTTATTCTAATTTAATTCTATTTTATTCTAATTTAATTTTGTAATTATTAATTTTTTTTGTATAATGCTTTGGAATTATCCATTCATTCATTAGATTTTAGGTATTTTAATTCTAAATAATAACTGAGGGATGTTTAGGATCCTGTAAAATGGGTTTAACCACTCATCGCAGTTCCAAGCCTGTGACAGCATTTCTTTTATTATTCTTTAGCCGTGCTTTGTTTTATACTTTTCTTTGTTGATTCTAATTTACAACAAAAAAAAAAAATCTTTGGCTTATTTTTTGATTTGTTAAATTGTTTTGTGAGTACAAAAGTTTTTTCAAAATATTAATTTTTTTATAGAAATATAATTTTTTTGTTTCCTATTACAGTAATTCATAAACTTAACACAAATCATGATGAGCAATATTTTTCTCGGTTTCTTTCTTAGTTTGTTTTTAATATATTTTAAATAGAATTAAATATTTCCCAGGAACCTCCCCCACCCAAATACGGGGATTTCCAAAAGACAGAGAAAGAAAAATTCAATTTCTAATGGAAAATGTAATTATTCCCAAACTTGTCTATTTATACTTTTTCGTATTTTATTCAAATCACATACACATTCACAAATTAATTTCTATACAGCTAGTGAATGAACTCTAAGTTATATTTTCATTTCAAGAAACAAAACAAAAGAAATTTCGAAAATTACTCTAAAACGCTGTTAAAATAAATTGTACAGTCATAGAAGAGAAATCAGTTCAATGCATTTTCAACATTATCATAATTTTAGCTCTGGTTTCGTTCCGTGCAAATGAATCGATTAGAGTAACCAAGAATGAAAAAAAAAATTACATTTATGAATTTTCCATCAACACATCCATTTTTATATACGAGTGGGAGAAGCAGTTATTTTTTCTCTCTCTGGAGTTTTCAAAATGCGATTTTCGGTCACCATTGGCAACCGCAACTTCGGCACGGTTGGGGAATTATTGATGAGAATTGAAAGGTGGGCTGAATAGGAAGTGAATACAATAAATGATTGCAATAGATCATGTGCGAACAAATGAAAATTAGAACGACTGATCCAGCGTATGAAAACATCAGAGGACCGTTAATTGCTGAAAGTGAAAGAGAATAAAAAAATATAGCTTTTAACTCCTTTAATGGCAACGGAACTTTCACCTGGTGACAGCAAAAAAATGAGCATTGTGCGCAGGTGAAATTGCAGTTCTTTAAAATACTCTCATGTTTCTCACCCTTATCGTATAAATTGAGGACTTGAACCTTTTCACAATCCTTATACCTAAAAAAAATCCGATTTTTGGAGTAAAATGTAGACTTTTATGAATACTTTTAGACAAACCTCATGAAAATATTGATTATTTCCTGAAATATAATAAAAGCAATGTACATGATTATTTATGGTCAATGAAAATCTATAAAACTTATTCTTCAAGGTTTCTAAAAAACTATTTAAAATAAGCTTACAAACATTGTTCAATTACCTTTCCATATTATTTCACATAATTTTAACTCAAATTATTTTGTTACGTACGTATTTTGTTATCTTTTCAGGGATAAGAGAGAGTCACAATAAAATGTTAAAAAGCTTAATGCCAATTTTCAGTGAGTTTTAAAAAGTTGAAAACTACTTTCAATGTCAAATATTTATTGTTTAATTACATATATTTATAAGTTTTCATATTTGCACTATAAACAAAAATTATATATTCTGACGCAAAAACCTTTTATCTGTATTGTTCGTGCAAATAAATATACCCGTATACCAGTAATAATGTGAAAACAAAATGGTATAATTAAGCAATATTTAATAAATTATTAAAATATTTTTGAATAGTTAAAATTAGTTTATCATAGAACAAATTATAAATTATCGCAAAAAATAATGTTACATTTCATTGAAATTTTTAAAAGATACAAAGACTCAATGGAAGTGGAAAAAAATGCTCGATTTATTGCGTTTAACAGTCTTGTCATCCAGATTCGAAAAAAATTTTCCTCTTTTTTTTATTTTTTTATTTAAGATTAATTCAGCTGTTACTTCATGAATAGTCTTCTTAAGAAGATAAACATTTTACAGTGGCACTTCTTTCACGTAAGCTATGTTAATTATTTGTAATTTTGTGCTATTTTGAAGCAAATCTAGATTATTGCATTTATGCCTTCTCCTGCCTTGTACGAATACGAGCTGTCTCCAACCGATTTGTAGCTTTGAGTTCTGGTATCACTAAAGATTCGCCGTATAACAAGGCTGAAGCTCGTCAAATGTGTCGATACGGGCCTTTTTGTTCTTTAACGTATTGTACAGGTACAGTGCCAAATTGAATAGACCAATCGATAAAGTGTAGATCATGAGTACAGAAGAGAAAAAGAGAGAAACTAATTTAGAAATTTTTAAAATTCATTTTAAAGGTGGCACATTGATTGTTTATTAAGTCATACTGAGAAGGAACGGGAGAGCTATTAACGACATACCTCGTAGTTTTGAACCTCAATGAATTAAAAGGACGACACCTTGGCTGGCACCTTTCTTCCAACTTCCATAACATGCCAACGAGAGGACTTCGAACCCCAACAGATTTAACGTGCAGAAGCCTCGCTTCACGATCTCTTTAGTGGCAATATGACTTGAATCCTCAACACGACGGAGAAAATGCCGGCAAAGATAACTCACGTACTGTGGCCGCCTTCAAGAAACCATATTTGTGGACTTAGAAAAGTCAAAACAATCAATGAATAATGCTACTGATACCATTCCTAATCCCCTAAGGGGACTTATCCTCTTTAAGTACGCACGGGAATTATGAACCCGAGGCACTTTAATGATATTTTTCTTTTTCATGGTGTTTAGAGTCTTTGGTAAACATGGTTGACGCTCTACGGGATACTTTAGAGATCCTACTCTGTTTTAGACACTCCATCTTGTCCATCAATTTGTATCTTTTCTCCATATTTCAAACACCCAGATCACAGTAATACCTTTTTTTTTGGTTTAGCATAGAAATATCTGGCCCATACGCTATTAAAGCTCAAAATCACGTACTTACTCATTCACCCATTCCTAAAACGGATATTTTTCGAGCCGCTGTCGCATGTTTCGGTTATTTGCAAAAATCAAGGAAATGCTTTTATTTTATTTTGCATATCTTGAAATGTTTTATGGATATACAAATTTTAACGTATAAATTCACTATTAAAAATAAACAAAATTAAACTATTTTTTCAAGGATCGAAAATATATACACACACAGTTTACAGTGACAAAAAGAACAAAATATTAATTCTTTTAAAAAAAAGAACAAATTACAAAAATTCATCACGAAGTCAAACATATCGGTAGAGAATATGTTTTATAAAAATAAATCTCACGTTTAATATGTTATACAAATGGCAGGCTTAAAACATGGAAGCTAGTGATATTTGTCCTAATAACATTCATCTTGTATCAGCAATAAAATATAGAGGAAACTCTAAGCTTTTCAATGATACGCAACTTCTTAGAGTGTTTTCGTGACTTTAATATCGTTATAATGGACTTTAGATGGACTCTCAACACAGTATTACTTCATTTTGCGCTATATCCATTAACTATACTAAAATATTCCTTTTTTTTGTTTTGGTAATGTGTGAATTCTACATTGATCGTAAATCATGTAAACTAACATTACATATCGTGGGCGTTTTGGAAAAGTGGAAATTTTACACTTCTGTGTCAAACTAATGGTTTTTAGGGAATATACGACGAATTGAATAATATATTATATTTGAATTTTTGTTTTCTGAGTTTTTAAAACATATAAAACAAAAAAAAGCATCTTAAACTTATGATAAATAAAGTTTGTTCCGTTAACACGCAGCAGTCGGGATCCATGGTTACTAAACCACGTGATACAGTATAAATAAAAATTGAGCAGAAAAAAAAATCATTTGTCGAGATTGGTGTTTTACGCTGTTCTAGCTCTTTTTCTAACCATTCCTTTGCCATTGTCAATATTATCAGCTGAAAAATTTTATTCTAATTTTTTAACCATCTATGTTTCTTGTGTAGACTCCGGTAGATTATGTTCTCTAGCAATTTCTGCTTCTCTTGTCCCTTTTCGAATTCATTCGATAACATTGAGTTTTTCCTCGATCGAGTAAGAGTTTTGTTGATGTCTATACTCTCTTTAAGAATCATTATTAAAAAGATGCTTATTACTCAAAGTACCATATAGTTTTTTTTTTTTTGTATATAATGGTATACTTTCCAAGGACTTTATCGACGTAATAGTAATAAACTCATCCTTGTGGTTTTTATTGAACTTTACAGATTTCTAAAATTAGTGCTCAATTGAATCTTAAAATTCATATATTTAATCTCTTCATTTATACCGTATTTATATTCTTTAAAAGGCTTCAATTGGTAAACCATATTTAATAACCAAATTAATTAAAAATTTATCATTATGTTTATTACTTCTTTTTTTAATACAGGTATTATTGTTAGAAATTATAAGGCTGAAACCTGTACCTTTATTCATAATCCTTCGAAGATTTTTAACTTTTATAATATTTAGATTACCTCTAATCATATGTTGGCATTTTATTAACTCATTATAATATGTATAATTACATTCACTATGATCTCTTGATTTTTAATATAATTGTTATTGTAAATCAAAGGTCCCGTGTTTTAAAATTTAAAAGCTTTTTTAATCTTAATATTATAAACAATAATTAATTTTTTACGCTTCTTAGGCATATTATTAAAATTTATTTTATCAAAAAATTTATCCGTGAAATTACTACCACAATATTCAACATTTTAGTTATTAGTGGTACTATACTTTCTCCAATATTATATTTATGAACTAAAATTTTACAAACATCCTTAACAATTTGTTAGCAACTATATTCTCTATTTAAGTTTCAATAATAATAAAATCCCTTAAAGTTTTCTTTTCCGTTTTTTTCAGATCAAATAGAAAGTATTTAATACTTTTAATATTGAAGTCGATTTCAAATTTATTATTTAACGTATAATTTTTTTTTCTTCAATAACATTTGTTTCCATACATTTTGTCTTGGTATTTACTCCTCTATTTCCCCCTTAATTATTAACTTTATTAGAAACATTGAAACGATATTAAAACCATAATTCTCTTAAAAAGATCCTTTGCTGTCATTTTGTTTAAAAATCTGAATTATATTTTTAATAAAATGTAAAACATAAAGGTATATTGATATATATATTTTTTTTCCTGAAAGTTCTAAGCTAATTATTTTCAAACCAAAATTTCTTTATTAGGCACTACCTTAATAGGGACCGTGGTGGTATCGAGTCTGCGATCACTACTCACCGAGGCTCGAATCGTGGTGGCTTTGTCTTGGTTAGGTGGTCATGGGACAACTCACCATTTATCCCTCTGGGGTCCATAAATGAGTAACATATTCGCTTGGGAAGTTAACTGGGGGTCCAGCATCGGGCAAGCCACTCGGCGTGGACACTGGCTAGTAATTAACGTCCTAGACCCAAAGTGCAACACAATCGGAGACGGGCACCGCCTGATGGGACTTTTTAGGTCCAAGAATACTTTAACTTCACTATCTTGATAATAGTTAACTGTACATTTTCAAATTTATAAATATTAAAATGTTAAATCATTAATGTGAGAAAAACGCTAATACAGAGAGCGAGGCACGTTTGATTACAGTTTTAAAATTCCATTTTCGAACGATCTATTTATTAAAACCTTATAAATAAAACATATGCGGAATCAGTGAAGCGCCCTCTGTTTGCTAGCAGCAAAATCATAAAATGCAACATTCGAAACATATTAGGGTCTCAATTATCTTAAAGAGACGCAATATTCTAAAAATGATCAAAATATCGAAACAAATTCTTATCTTTTAGTAATTGCATGACATTTCCTAATATGTGCAAAATTTTATAGCTATATCTTTTACAGAATTATTTAAATTTTGTTTAACATTGTGCCAAAGCATTTCATTGGACTTCAAAAAAAACTTTTAACTGCTTTTTCTCAGTTTTTTTTATTTTTTACGACGATCAGATACTAAATGTAAAGGCTCTTCTTGTAGCAATGTAAATTTTGAAATTTTTTTCAGATTGTTTTGTATAATATGTTTCCTACTTCTGAGCATGGAATAAAGATTTAGATTAATGTTTATTTTAATTCACAATATTAGAGAAAGAGAGATAGATAGCAGGTTTCTTTTTGTTGTTTTTCTAGTCTGATAAAAAATATTGTAAAACTGTAAATAACACTAATATAAATAAAACCCATGCATAGAATAGTGAGGAATAATTTTTAGAAATCAAGGAGAAAATTGCTCAGAATATTAAAATTTCTAGCAGTAGTAGGAATTTTAAATAGTTGTTTGTTTGAAAATGTATTCCTCTCCCCACTTCCCCTTGAAATGATTAGTTTAGATATGTTCCTGCATGGTGAACAAAAGTTCCCTTATAAATATTTAATTCTAAAAAGTTTTCTTTCAAGGTACTGTGACCGCTTGATTTGGAAAAAAAAAATCCGGCTTCATATCGAATGATTTCACAAATATTTTACAGTTATATAGAGAAAACGGCATAGTGCGGGAGTCGAAAGGAAAGCGAATCTCATTCGGCATTCGCAGAAAAGAAACTAATTTTTCTCATGCTCGAACTGGTTTCTTGCGTCACAGAATTGTGCGTTTTATTTACTAGGTTTTTGGGATACAAGAAAGGAAATGTGATTAAAAAAGTGCGAGTTTTATAACAAATGAGAAATGACAGAAATAACTCTAAAATGGTAAAAAATGTTACATTAATATTATTTCAGTCGGATCCCGTTAACTTGCGGTTTTACTATGGCTCCCTTTATATGAGATTTGGAATAATCTTTTTTCAGATGATGTTAAGACTTCATATTAAGAGCAAACATAAAAAACCTTTTTTTTTTTTCTTTTTTATATATCGAGAAATAAACATGCCATGAAGTTCTAATTTGTGAAAGGAAACGTATACTCCGAATGAGAGAAATTAAAAACATGAGAAAGAAAGAAATCAAATTGTACTTGCGTACCTAAAAAAGAGCAAAACAGAAGCGCAAGGATAGGGTAGAAATCTTTTACGAAACTAGAACCAACAATAGTGTGCAAACGACAACTTCCATCAAAAATGAGAAGATAAAAACCGACTAAAATAGAATCAATAGAAGGCTGTCTTTGAAACGCATTCTTGTGTAAGTTTAGATTTAAAAGAGGTTAGACCATTTTAATGCTTCCTATTTATCTGTTTTGGATTGATATATTTGGATTACGAAAAAGCACTTTTTCTTGGAAAGTGTTATGTTCCAGTTTAGATTTTTTTTGTGAGTGAATATTTTCGAGACCTCGAGGTCAGGGAGATTAGCTGTACATTCAACCATATTTTACTGATCAAATCTTAAGAAATTTTTTGGCACAAGTGATTTCCGAAAAATAAAAAGTGGTATCGGAAAAGGGTAAACGGAACGCAGAATATTCGAATCGATGTTTGAATTTATATTAATATTGTACCTTGTGTTTTAGTGACCATGAAACCCGACTACCGCAAGCTAACGGGGTCAGACTGCATTACTTTTGCTTCAAATCCCAAATGAAGATGTATGTTTATACGTGTTGGTTCATTCATTCATAACCCACTGTCATATAATCGAAATCCAAATGGCGCTGATTATAACATCTTTCTCTTTGTTCGAAGATTTTTCATAACACCATTAATATTTTAAAACCACATAATGAAAATACCCATGATAACTCCCTCCCTTCTTACATCAAAAGCAGACCAAAACAGATAAAAGATTCACGATCTATAGAGCCGATCACATTAAGTCGGCAATATGGAGGGAAAAGTAAGAGTGATGATACCAACCGAAGGGAAGTAATTGGAAATTCCACATAACGACCCCTAGTGGAGATTGAAGTCAGATGGGGTGGGGGTGGGACTGAACGTGAAAGAGGACGTTCTGATACCTTTTTTTTTAGCGTTCGTTACCGATTTTTTATTTTGTTTTATACCTTGACCGAGTGGCGTGCTTTGAAAAGAGGTCTTTGTCAAAAAAGATGGGTCGATGTCTGCTTGGCACTGTCGTCCGAGAACACCTGCCAGGGTAAAACAGAAATCTAACAGAGTCGTCGACGGATGGAGCTTTTGATTAGTTCGATCCAATTCCCGACCCCTATAACTCGAAAGATAATAGATCGGATGAGATTTTTTTTCTTCATTTCCTTATATCTTAGAATGATAGGGTGGAGCCTGCTGAGGTCACGATAACGAATGGTGTGTTGTTATGGAAGACACCGTCTTCGCGACATCACCTTCTTGAAGGATGGCTCCTTCACACCCCTTTTTATCAATTTCTTTTTCCTTCATTTTTTTTATGTCGGTTTAAGGAAAAATAGTCCTACATATCCCTTGTGCGTGTCTTAAATTGTAAGATACGTGTCCAGACTCATTTCATGCATTAGTGGTTGACGGCAGTTTTTACGAGTTCTTGAAACTCTTTGGTTCTTTTTTTTCTCATTACTTTTGGATGCGATTGTGATGACTTTTCTTGTTAAATTAGAGAATAACTAGGTTTTTCAACAAGAATTGTTTTATTGATGATTAGTTATTTAATACTTGGAACTCATTTTTGTTCCCACCATCTTGTCCCGTGCGCTATCTTTTCCTGTATTTCTTTCGGAAACATTATTTGTCAAATATAGCGATTGATAACAATAATTTCCCTCATCAATTGGTGCAAACGATATTAATTACAGTTGATGAATTTGGGATTTGATGGAACGTGGAACTCTCAGTATTATTAATAATTTAGGAGACACACTTGAAGGTGAGTTCATAAGTTTTATTTTCCTTTTCTAGAAATTTAATTTTTATTTTTTCAAACTTTCTGCTCGATTTTGATCAAATTGGGAAGAGAAATTCTGTATTAAAAATTTGTCTTTCTAAAAAATATTGGCAAGTTTTTCGTTTTCATTTCAGAATGTAATCCTTAACATAGTATTTTTTAAAAAAATTAAAAAAAAGTTTCCTAGAAATGAAATGTTACGTTACTTTTCAGCGAAATAAAAGCAGCGAACGAAGAAATGGTGGTATAAAATTTTTAACTTCCCGAATTTGTTACCTTTACTTTCCATTCTTAATTTTATTTCATACAGTCAAAAGTAATAGTCTAATGAATAAAAAGTAATATAACGAAGATAACCAACTTATTTTATTCATATCTGTGGATAATAAATATTTAATATAAAATTTTATTAAAACTTTTTCATTCCGGGACAATAGTCCTAAAATACGCGTATGATCTAACATTCCATATTACAAATTAATATTAATCTTATCGGACAAATAGGGTTCGACTCCATAGAAAATTTATAGATCAAGACTTGAATCTTTGACCCATTGTAGATCCTGTCTAAAGTTACTCCTAAAGCTCAGGTATGATACACAGATGTCTCATACAGATCTCTCAACTTTAGCCCACTATCATTACTACTTACTAAAACTATCAACTCATGCATAAAACGCTCCACTGCCTATATATGCGTCTCAAATCTCTGCAATACACTTCAATAATTCTATCTAATCTACATAAATCACGTTTCATTTATTGGGAAGATTTAACTCAATCCAATTCATTTAAAGTCTCCAAAGTGTTAGTTGAAGAGAAAAGCGCTAATAGAGCCCACTTCATTGCTTGCATTCTTAAGAGGATTGCTATTTTTTCCCCGCTTTTTCCTCTTTAATACTTTACAGTGATCTTAGATTGAATTCTCTTTTTAAATGTATCTAAAATGATTAGGAGTATAAAGAGGTTAGCTAAAAGACTTATTTCACACAAAATGATTCGTCTTTGCCGTAAATTTTCTATAAAGAAAGGAGCAAATTATTTTTCTGAGCAATTTTTTTTAAACTGGCCATTTATAAGAAACAGTTTAGTAAAATATACATTTGTAGAAGAAAAACTTCAGCTTCAAACAAACAATTATTTAAAATTTTAATTATTTTCAAAATATTTTGATATTTTAAAATTCCTACTACTATAAATTTTAATATTTTTAAATAATTTTTTTTTCTCGAATTCATGTAAGTGCTTTTTACAATTTTGTGCTTGAGTTTAGTTGTACTAGTGTTATTTACAGCATTACAAATTTTCTTCTGTTTTATATATTATGAAAACACTAAAAAATCAGCAGTATCTAGTTTTGTGGATTTTTTTAAAAAGAACAATACTATTTATCTAAATCCTTTTATCCCATCCAAAGAATTATCAATCAATTTATAAACAACAACCAGAAGAAGATTTCAAAACTTTGCAATGATTACGAAAAAAAACCCCACCCTTGTTATTTTAAGTGCCAGACTGTTATGAAAAATAAATAGCTCAAAAATTAAGTTGAAGCTATGCAAGAAAAGGACAACCCATTTTATTATGTGATAAAGTATATGCAAGATCGCTCACTCTAGAATTTCTCTTAACTCGGTCAATCCTAGTTTATATTCTAGTAATAAACTCCTAGTTTACCAAATCACTCGTTCCGATTCAAGCACTTCTCGATGATTATAACATACTTGACTCCTATTATTCTGATAAGGAGTCTCTTACAACTACTTTTAATATAAACGATTAATTACGATGATTCACTTCAATCTACATATCTATCAAGTCATTACCCAGAGTCCTCTCTCTTTTTCCTTTCAATTATATTTCGCTTTTTTTTATCATTATCCCTAATTCAACTCATTATACTTATTATCTTTCTCTAATTTATCTATTTGCGTTTCATTCAGTTGGTAAATAGTTGTAATTTTATGCAATTAAAATTACCAAGAAGTTCTCAAAATTAGTGAAGAGAAAATCGAATAGGCCAACTGTCACAATATAACAATTAAAATAAACCTTTTCGGTAGCATAAAAATAATAGAAAATGCAGCCAGTCAAGCTGAGAGCAAATTATAAAATTTTTCTCAAATGCTGTTTATCAAAGATAGGCAGATAAGGCTCTTTGTTTAGTTAAGTGGAGCTTCATTAAACATTTAAATGCGTTTTTTATTATTATTTAAAAACTTTTTCATGGCATAAGCTCACAATTAAAAAAAGCTGCTTGAGGACTAATTCCACCATTTGGTACAACATACCATTCACATTTGACTAATCAACATCTCAAATAATTCATGCGAAAGGTTTTATCTAATTTTATAGAAAATTTCAATTCTTATTAATGCATTTTTATTACCTTTTATTTTTATCCTTAAAAATTTGAATTGATTATTTTATTTCTTACTTTCAACCATATTTTCTAATGTATGCACACTTTATAAAACATTTGAGAGTTGAGTAGAATATGTAACCCTATTAATTAAATTAAATTTGAATTTTTGTATTTCATACTATAGAACTTTCTCTATCGTGTCGCTGTTTATAATATTAGGATAACTGGAATGCGGCTATCATTGACCTCCACCAATGTTGTAATTGATGTAGTGACATGAGCGAAGGGTTTTTCTTGTCGCTTCTAAAGATTTGATGTTATTCATGTACAATAGGATTTAGCTTTCTTTAGCTTTCCATAAATACCCAAGTTATTGTTAAATTGTATTAAGAAACATTATTGTGTTAACCAATTCTAGCAGCAGATATGTTGTAACTCATCTCGACTTCATAATGCGTCGAGTGGTGAAAGAAAAAATTCGAAAGCTGAGAGCAAAATTCGATTTGGAGGAATGGCGCTGAGGTTTTTATAAATAATATTTGAATACATTTGAAAATAAATGTTTATTTTTATACAAGTACACAATCCACTTATTTATTATATCTGAAATTCCATATTCCCCCACGCACAATGGTTCAAGCAGTTAAAGCTCGATATCTCTCAAAGTTAAGAAAATAAATGACTACGAAACATTTAAAGTCAATTTTTTCTGAGAAGCGTGGAACTTTTTCAGCAGGAAGGGACATTTCTTTTTCAGGCATGGAGTCCTCGTAGACTGTGTGTCAATGCATGGGTAGCGGCTGTAGCAGGGCCACCAAAACCTCAGCCGTAGGCCCCGTCGCCGCTGACCCCGTCGATCCTCTGGAGGCGTCGGACATGGTGGCCGGCAAGGACCGCCGCGTGTCCATCCGAGACCCCTTGGTGGGTCATCAGCGCATGGGTGGGGACAAGTCCCCACCACCCAATCTGCCAGGCCAGCTGCCCCCTCGTGCGACAAAAAGGGACGTGGACCGCGTGAAGGGCAGCAGGCCCCCCAGCCCCATGAATTATGATCAACGTTGGGGAGAGAGAGAGGAGGACGTCGAGGAGGAGGCCTTCGACATCAGCGATATATCGGACGACAGCGATGAAATAACGGTAAGTATTCGAACTGGGGTAGGTTTGCATTGAATATCTTAGTAAGGATGGTCTGATATTCAAAAAGCCTCGAATATGTTCTCATGCATGTACCAACGTCATATCATTAATGTTGATTACGTAAAGCGAATATTCTCTCTCTCGTGTTAAATATATTCATATATTTGTTTGCATTCCATCAAAAAGCCTTTTCCGTTGGTCAATACCTACTCTTCACACGTTCAGGTCATGCTGGGTCATTGGTTAGAAAGGTCGCTTCTCTCGGGGACCAATTCTGCGGCAGTAGTATCTGGCTTCCTCCCTGAACTCCACCCGTAGATTTCTCGGGGTGAATTTATCGCCCCTCAATATTTCTTCCTTAAATTTTTAAAACTCTTCAATTATGTAATTCCCTTTTTATGTTAATTTAAACTCAATGTAGTTCTAATGAAAAGGTATTTCTTACCTGTAGGAAAGAGGAACCCCGTAAAATTACACACATTTTCGACATTCTCTATCGAATAACGTAAAAATTGCTATATAACTTAAAATAAATATGTACACACGCGTACATTCTTATTGCCAGTGGCGTGCTCTCTTTAATTTGGATACTTAGTGCATGGGATACCAGGCTGGCTCAAAAAGTATTTGTATTTGAAAACAGATGGCATCATTATGGTAAATTGTTGTAACCATTGGATGCTGCCATCTGTTAAACGGAGTCGACACAAATTTGACATTGATTCATAAGTTAGTTTTAATTTGATAGTTATTTGATGGCAAATCAAAATTTGATTGCTGCTGCGTCGAGTCGTTACCGTCGGTGAGGTGTGGATTCATCACTATGCATCGGAAATCAAGCAAAAATCGTAACGTTGGGTTACTTTCAGTGAATCTTTTCCAAAAAAGGCGAAGATTGTCTCATCGACCGGAACAGTTATGACGAAGAATTTTTTAGGTGGGAATGGCGTTGTGATCACGAAAATGAGTTACTGAAACTTAGACAGCTGTCTGGTGACTCATGATGCTTACTAAAAACGAATCATTTTCGATGCTACGAACGCCATCTCTTGGAATTTCTAACATTTTATTGAACGACCTTCGTATAATTGTACAACATACTTAAATATTTAATATTCCTTGTATATTGATTGTTCTGGATATGTATTATAGAGCCGAAATATAATTATACCATTGTAATTTTATTTCTCCTTTTAGTTCCTGTATTTATTAATAATTTAATCAACATTAATATTGTGGGATTTTGACTCAAAAATATTATGAAACCCGAGACGCAGTTTTCCTTCATATTAAAACTAAAAGAAAACTATTTTAAAAATTAATATAAATTACAGTGGAACCCTAAACTCAAATTTTAAGGGATATGCTACAAATTTCGAGTCAATGAGTTGCAAGCATTTCGAGATATAAAGGATGTAATGGGTACAATTTTGGCCTTACAAAGGCACAATTTCCGATTATATTTTTCGAATTGATGAGCTATAGAGAAATAAACAATTCGATTTAAATAAATTTATGAAAGCTTATAAATTTATGCAAGATAAATTGCTGTTTGATTCATATCTTAGCAATCTTAATTATTGTCAACCTAATGCTTGCTGATAGTCCGTAATAAATTCATCCTTTCTTTCCGTGCCACTTTTGCGTTGATAACGTCAATTGGCTCACGTACAGAGAAAGTTTTCAATTTCCATTTGGTACTCAAATTATAACGATGCTTGTTAGCCGAAAAAACATTGAATGATAATAAACTTTTTTTAAATCAATGAACCAAAACATAAACAAACAGAATGTACACAGAATCGTTACTTTTAAAGTTAAATGAATAGAAATGCACGTGTACAAATACAACAAAAGTATCAAACAATTCTGTGAATCAGCTGACAAAATTTAAGATAGTATTGTTTTGAATTTGGGAATTCAGAGTGTGACGGTCATTACATTACTAACTTAGACATATTAAGTCTTTTTTTTTTTAACTTCAAGTTAGAGAGTATAAATACTTGTGTGTATTATTAGAACTTAATAGGGAAATAATATTTTTTTCGATTTACATAGTCCAAATAATTCGATATACCGTGTATTTAGGCTTTCATTGGAAGGGAGAATCTACTTTCTTCGTCTTACTAAGTATTACGAGTGAATGAGACTCGAGTTATCCAGTTTCCACTGTAAAACACAGAAATATAAAAACTATAATACTAATAGTAAATTTGTGTGCATATTTTTACACATCCTGAATTAAGTGCATGTTACTGGATTCATAGTTATCACATTATTAAAAAGTTTCCTTCTAGGAACTTTTAGTAATTACGCGAAGTTTTTTTGATATTGTTTCTTATATAATGGTAATGAATTTGGAAATATGGGAAAACATATATTTGAATATGAGTATAAAGTGCACAAAAATTAAAAAATGGAGTGTGAGAAAGTAAGGCTCCCTATTTTTCTATTTCGTGAATTTCATATATCCAATGAAGAATGCCTGCCTTTTGTACCTCACTTGTTCATATAATTGTCTTATTTGTTGAAACATTTAATAATACAGATAGATTAAGGAATTGAAGCCGTGGTAGAAAAAAGATACGTCCTGTTGATGAAGCCATCAGTTTGACTGCTTGAACGTCATCATCCGTGGGGAAATATTGTACTTAAAGATGTTCTTTAAGATAAGATTTTTCTTAAAGATGTTCTTTAAGCTTAGGGAATAAATGAACGTTTAAATGCGCCAAATCAGGGAGTGGATCAATTTCTCAGTGCCAGAAATTCAAGAGGTTTGTATGTAATGTGTCATATGTGGCTTTGCATTATCATGCATTTGCAGGACTCCTCAGGACAATAAACCGGATATGTTGCAATGAATAGTTTCCTTAGGTTACTAATAACACCAATACCGTATACTATAGTAATTTCATGATATATTTTAGAGGTTGTTAACTCGTTAGCTCCCCAAATAAAAAAATTACTGCTCGCAATTCTTAATTAGACTATTCACTCAGTATGATCGTCATTTAAAATGAATGCTATTTGTGGACGCATTGATGGTTCCAGACGGAACAAATGATACAGCAATTTTAACTGCTTAGGAGAGGGTTTATGGTGCAAGAGCCAAATGTGGGAAGCAGCGCCAACATTTGTACGAACTGTAATTCAGACAGAAAGGGTTAAAATTAGTCGACAAGAAGGAAGGTCTAAAATATAGAAAAATATCGGAGGCGTGTCACATGTGTTTAATAAGGACAATAAACCTATGGGAAGAAAAAATATGACTAGGGTTCCCCAGGGCCACGATTCCCGTACTGATCTAAAGAAGATAAGCCACTATGAGAGGTTAATTGCTATGAGACATTATCGACATCTATTGTCGAAGGTGGAAGCAATACAATTGATAGAATAAAATAAAGAGCCTTACTTTCATATATACCCTCGTATATGTGAAACATTGATAATTGTAAATACTATGAAATCATAAAATATACTTCATTCTGAGAAAATAATTACTTTCCTGAGTTCCAGGACGATGTGAACGTTTTACGATCTCTAGCTCTTCTGCGAGTTGGTCAGCTCTTCATGGATGCCAACTTCCCTCCCTTGGAGGCTTCCCTCTACTACAGCCATCGTTTGGTCGAGGGAAAAGTCACTTGGATGAGACCACACGTAAGTTTCGCCTTTCTATAATTTTCATCTAATTTTCTCGTAAAAACTTAAATCTGAATTTATGGAATTGGGTTTTAAACAACTAATTAATTATACAGTAGGTGCACTTTAATCCAACAGTTTCCGCCCGTTCTACAATCCGGCATCGACCGAGCCGTTCACTTTTGGATTTTTCCTGTTGATTTGTTCGTTAGTTCATCTTGACGGCCTGGTTGCGACCTAGTATTGCCGCTCGTATTTTTGCTCAGTGTTAATCGTAACTGTCAATTTTCATTTCAGTACAGTGTTTCTTGTTTTCTAGTAAGCTACGTATCACGTTTGTACAATAACACAACTATGTACGTATAATGTACAGTAAAATGATTTTTAAGATCACCAGGTGTTCTTCGAGAGCTCATGAAACAAATACGGTTAAGCACGTGACTTTCAGTGTACAGAAACTTATTTTTATCAGAAGTGATTTATCTTTGGCATCCCCCCTGTTTAAACTATATTAACGCTCGATAATCCGTCACCACAGTGGTCTCGGACCTGCCGAATTAGAGAGCGCCTACTGGAACTGGTCAAAATTCATTCCAATTTTCAAAACATTCTTCACGAAGAATTTTAGTAATGCACTATTAGTGTAAGATTTATTTTTGATAGTCTTGGTTTCGTTACCAATATTTCAATTAAGATTAAGAATTTTTGTTTCATTGGTTCTCAGATGTGAAAAAAGGCATGTAAGATTTTTTTTAAAGGACTTTGGAGGAAGAAGATATACAATTATGCGTCATGAGATAGAAAAATATCATTATTCATTGCTTTCATCTCAATTTATATCTTTTCATATTTATATAAAATTACATGCTGAAAAGATTCGACGATAATTTTTTTAAATCTTGGGCTGTGTTATTATATATAGACATTAATATCTTATATACATATTAATTATGAGCATTGGTAAATGAATCAAGTACCCAACTATTATCATGCGCTGGACAGATTAAGTTAATATTTTGTGGTCGAAGCCCGAATGTCATTTGGGTTGCCAATTTCGGTGAAACGAATTTTAAACGCTTCTTCCTATAAAATTACAGGTTAAATTAGTTTCTTCAGAAATAAATTATGAATAATCTGCTTTCAAAAAATATGTATGGCAGCTCTACACGTATGCTTTATTATATGAATTAATTTGAAGCGGAAGGAAAGCTTTTTAAGCATTCGACTGTATAAAATTTTTCAAAAAACTGTACAAAATATCGCTGTTTATAAATAAAAGTTATTTTTCGATATTTTTACAACGTTAGGATTCGTTTTTCATTCATGTTAAAAATTATGAAACATTGAAACTTTTTTTTTGAAAATACTAAAAATTATGTAATCTTTTTTAAACTCGTATTTTAAACTTTAAAACGTGCTTTATATTCAATCCCATTTCAAAGTAAAATACTCATTTTTCGTACATTTAAATAGTTTACCTATTATAAATTAAAAAGCTTTTTAAAATTTCTACTAAAAATGTTTGACAACGATATAACTGATACACCAATTAAAAAAAAAAAAAAAAAAAAAAAGAACAGGAAGAATACGAGAAATCCGCAGTCCAGAGGATTATATATGGTAGAAACAGTTCAGACCAGAAAATGTTAATCAAATAAAAAGTGGAACTCTTCCTAATCATAGTGTATTCATTTGTAAGTGATAGACTACGATAACTACCGTGAAAAAATACATTAAATTAGAAAATACATTCATATTATATTATATATATGAAGCGTCTTTGCTTGTTTGTAAATGGAAATTCTGCTTTGCAAAACAAATATCACTATTCTACTATAATTTTTAAGGAATTATCCAGTTTTATAAAAATTCAGATTTGCTAACTCATATTTTTCTTATGACTCGTCGCACTCCAAGCCAATTGTGTATAACTAGTAGTCAACTTGTTATACACAATTGGGCATAAATAACATGAGCACTACTCTACGTAGTGCTCATGATCGCTGACCCATGGCCGGCGTGTTTTCGTCGAATCGTGGGCTCTAGCTTTAATGCCATAAAAGATTCTCCGCGTATAGGGATTGATGCAAGTTATATCATCTGGTCGAGATCCTAAGTCCTCCCAATGGCGTGATAGAGTTTGGAGAGGCAAGTGCCATCTCAAGTGTCGTCCGCGTCACTTGATCGGGATTCAAAATTACAAGGTCCATCTCCAATAACCTTTATGTTTCTTCTAAGCGCGACGTTCATAAACAATCAGTAAAATCGAACAAGACATCTGTTTATTGCAGGAGATGATTCCAGAACCGAAGCTTTTGATCGACACCATCAGCCGTCATGACATCGTGCAGGGAGTCCTCGCTGACTGTTGGTTTCTTTCTTCGTGCGCAGCTGTTGCGCAGAGGCCCGATCTTATGCGCAGGGTAAGATTTCTGTATGTGATAATATTTCACTTGAAGTGTTATCCTATTGTATACCAACACACCCCTTTTTTACATTCCTTAATATTCGTACCCTGAATGGGTGAAATCGACTCATTTCTAGAATTTGTTTCCTAGTTCTAATTTGAGATACCTTATATTTTATGTATTCCTCAAATAGATAAATGTCTTTAGTTTATAACTTTTTCAGTCTTGTAGAATTGTTTTTTTCTTTACAAAAACAGTAATGGGAATCTAATTGACTCTCCTGTCTCTATCTAATCGTCCCATGTCACTAATATAGGTTGAGATACATATACAAATAAAAGTACTATTTTTGGGTGGCTTACGTTTCAAATAAAAATTCAACAGATGTCACGTGAAAGAGCAACATTTTCTTCATTATTTGATTTTCAACTGGATATGATTTGTTTTTCACAGGGTACGGAAGGGAATAAATCGATTATCTTCCTTTCAATCATGCACTCTGAGGCCAAAGTTTCAGATGAGAAAGAACAGAAAATAAATACATTTTCATACTCTAAAAGGAAACTAATGTAGAATAGGTTTTACTGATAAATAAGCTTCCACGTGTAAATGCAAAAGGGAACTAGGAGACGATCTGTATATTTATTCTACAGTATAAGTTACTTGACTTCTTTTAATGCATCTGTTGTTTGGGTGCATAAGATGCCTTCTTACAATCAAACAAACAGCACAAAATATTCCCTTTTTTAAAGGAACTTGGAAATGAGTTGAATAAACTTCACAAAAAATATGATAAGGAAAGAAAAATCCTAGTGAAACCAAAATGAAGAATTCGGCCGTTCCAGCAGTCAAAAAGCAATAAAATATCAAAACACCTTGGAAAGTGCAAAGTATGTGATCTAAAGAGAGATCGAAAAACGCAAACTAGTTGTCCTTCATGATTAACCTTTTTTGCCAAGAGCATGTAAAAATGTATTTCGAACTTTGTTTATGATTTTAAAAGTTTATCAAGAACAATGGATGTAAAGCAATTTGAATTTTCAATAAAAAAATACTTATTTTACACGTTTTTAAATACTTAACAACCGCTTATACGAACACGAGATCGGATGCTTAGAGAGGTAGCAATGCAAGG